>JAVYIG010000912.1:0-420888 GCA_035222895.1 Strongylocentrotus droebachiensis
AAGTAGGGGAAGATAGCGGTGCTGGAGATTATGAAAATTAATGGGCCAGATTCTGGACTATTGACTCACATCCGAGAGGTCGTATCCGAGATTCGATCCTTGCCTCTGCTTACATCCTTAGACGATTTGTTATGCTCATATTTTTCCCTGTCGGCCCAGGGGGTATTAAATGGGTACCTGAAAATAAAATGGTTATATTAATAATTATGACATAAGAGCCTCTTTTCCCAGAGAATAACATCATGTTTTAGATTCTCTTCCTTTGATCGAGTTCAATATTGTTAGTATATTGCTTTTCCTCTTTATATTACGTCACTCCACCGATGTAAAGTGAGTGTGGAATATTGTTACTGATGTGGCTGCCTTGGGTAAATAAGACCCAACTATTTAATATCATTATTATTAGTTCTATTAGGTCAACGTCAGATTTGATATTCAAATCGCAAAACAGGGGCTAATTATTATTCGTTCAGAGAACCATTCCAGAATAGATAACTTCTTCCTCCGTTAATTTTGACTGTTCATTTTTTTTCTATTCGTTATAGGATATATATGGAGGAGAACATTTACCAGATGATGCAGATTTCATCCTTGAGATCATTAGCTATGTTGGTTGCCTGATTTCAATATTGGGCCTTATTCTGACAATCCTAACATATGCCACAAACAAGTGAGTATCATTATCAATTGCAAAATTATTCTGCGACACTGTCATTACATATGACAATAGACCATTCTTGTTTAGCACGTGGTGAATATTCTGATCTCGCCTTAATTCTTACTTGAATTTGTTTGATTTATAGACATATATTTAAAATATTTATTACGAAGATGAGATTAAAGATAGGCACCAATGTAGACCCCTTTCATGATACTCACATTACCCCCAACCATAGGCGCCGGAAGTGGGGGGGGGGGGGGGCAGGGGGGGGGGCAGCTGCCCCCCCCCCAATCAAAAAAGTGGGGGGGGGGGCAAAACGCATTTTTGCCCCCCCCCAAAAAAAAACGCCACCCCCTCAAAAAAAAAAAAGCAGTAAAGGAGTAAAGATGGCTTGTATTTTTTAACCCAAAAGAACATAACAATAATAAAAATCTGAATTAAATGACGTATGAAATTCCATTCAAAGAAGAGGAAAGTTAACAGGAATTAAATTTCCTAAACATTGCGCATGCTACCTATATTTATCAATGGAGGTTTTTATAATAGCGATACGCGCATATCGTGGACATATTGCGAGAGAATGGGAAAGCGTGTCTGTTTTTGTTATAGGGGTGAGAAGCTTATGAGCCCCTGAACGCTGGCGTACTGATGGGGGGGGGGGGGTATTTTTTGTATTCGATACCAGTGATATACAAATGTTGCTGAAATGACATGATTTTCCGGTATATTTCTCATTTTTTTTGTAAGTCATACCTTTTTATGCGTTTGTTGGAAAATTAGAAATTCCCAAATTTACAGTCGGGCGAAAAATATGCTTATTTAGAAGCATTTATGTTAGGGTCTGCAGAACGGCCGGGCTCGGGCCACCCTTAATTGTTGAAAAAGTTTGTTACAGAGAAAGAAAAAAAAGAAATAAAGAAAAAATAAGTGACCTGCCAATGTCACAAATGAGGTATCAAAATATGCTCATCTGACCGTAATTAAATGCCTAAAACCCCAGAGCTTACGGAGGCTCCGCCCCCCAGACCCCACCAAGGGCCCTAAGGCGGTCCCCTGTATGCTCATCTGACCGTTATTAAATACCTAAAACCCCCGAGCTTCCGGTGGCTCTGCCCCCTGGACCCTAACAAGGGCCCTAAGGCGAGGCCCTGGATGCTCATCTGACCGTAATTAAATGTCTAAAACACCAGAGCTTACGGGGGCTCCGCCTCCAGACCCCACCTAGGGCCCTAAGGCGGTCCCCTGTATGCTCATCTGACCGTTATTAAATACCTTAAACCCCTGAGCTTCCGGGGCCTCTGCCCCTGGATCCCACCAAGGGCCCTAAGGCGGTCCCCTGTATGCTCATCTGACCGTTATTAAATACCTAAAAACCCCGGAAGCTTCTGGGGGCTCTGCTCCCTGGACTCTCCGCCAATTAGTGACCTGCCAGTGTCACAAATAAGGTATCTCAATATGCTTATCTGACCATAATTTTAATGCCTAAAACCCCTAAACTTCTGGTGGGCTCAGCCCCTTGACCCCTACCGGCATTTTACGCTCTGCCTGATTGTTAATAATCCACTTTGAAAAACGTTCCGTGGGGCCTGCCCTGCATGTAACGTGTAAGAGTGATAGTGATGCAGATTTTCTTCTGCCCCTCCTTTCAAACGTTTTTGCTCGTTACGTCACTGCCCCTGGAATGTTTGCCCCCCCCCCCCCAATCCCAAACTGCTTCCGGCGCGCCTGCCCCCAACTCAAACCCGAGCCCTAACTGAAAGAAATCAAGAATTTCTTTCCTGCAACCTTAGTTAATCCAAGTCATCTTGAGATTTCCACACGTTAGATTAAAAATCCTTTTTATAGAGCTTATGAGAAAATACTAAATTTGTTCATGTATCTAATGTAGTTTTTTTAGGAGGCGTGATAGCTCAATGGTAGTGCAGTGGTCTCGTAGACGGGAGGTCCTGGGTTTGAAACCTAGTCGATGCGTTAGCCAGTGCCATTTGGTAAGGGACTAATCCTCATTACCAAGGCCTTCGCAGAGGACATAAAGGCCGTTGGTTCCCTGGTTACTTATTTACAAGTCTAAAAAAGCTTTCTTAGTAGTCAGGATAAACGAACAAAGAAACAAACAAACATAGAAACGAAAACATTTCAACAGTAGCTCATGCGATATTACGATAATGCAGTATTCACAGAGTACATAACTTTCTTCTGGGTTTCTTTCACGTCTCTCAGGAACCTTCGAGACCGGAAACCCAACCAGATTCTCCTATCCCTCTCCTGTGCTTTACTCGGACTCTATGTGGTCTTTTTAGTGATGATATCAGTGGACACTGAACGGGATGTGACTGAGCTCTCCCCTCTCCCTTGCTCGATCCTGGCTGCATTTCTCCAATATTTCATCCTGGCAGCTATTTTCTGGATGGCCGTTGAGGGCTACAACATGCACAATCTCCTTGTACTGGTCCTAAATTACTATTTGCCACGGTTTATGAAGAAAGCTTCGTTGATCGCATGGGGTAAGATTTCATCTGTTCCATGAATTAATGCAAGGGCGTCACTAGAAGGGGGGAGATGGGACATGGGTTGTCCCCTCCCTTCCCCCATTCCGTATGCAAACATATGAAATAAATCTATCCACAGCATTATTTTGTAAATAGATAAAATCAACAGCAGTTGCCACGCTATAAAGGAGAGGGCACAATATTCATTGTGCGTTATTCGTTGTTACTGAGTATTTGGCTATACTCGGATTTCTGAAGATGTGTTTGCCCGTTGGGGCGCCGATAAAGCGGATTAGTATAACACGACTCCACCCACCACCACTCCTCGCCCGAAAAGTTAATGTAGGAAATTTATATTTCACACTTATCATGATTGTTGGCAAGGGAATACAATTTAAAGAAGTGCTTGTCGGAAGCACATTATATGTAGTAGAACTGTTCTAGAGACATTCCGGAACCCGTTCGCTTATTTAATTTAATTTGATTTGATTTGATTTCATTTCATTCCATTTAAGTTATTTTATTTCATTTATATTTCTTCAGGGTACCCCATTCAACAAAAGTTAGCCTTTCATAGGGCCCTGAAAATCCATTAGCATAAACACATATTACACCTTATAAACTAATTCAATGAAATTGTTCAAGCTTAAACACATAATAACAAGTAACAACAAATAACGAAGCCGTTAAGGATGAGCAAATGTTCATTATTATATGTTGGTCACTTGCTGAGAGACGAAAAAGAAAGAATATAGAAAGAAAGAACGAAAAACAGAAAGGAATTAGAAAGAAAAAAATAAGGATGAAAGAAGAAAGAAGAGGGAATAGACGGGGATAGGAAGGAAAGGACGAATAGAAACTTGACCACTCTCAAATTGTTTCGTTCTTTTCGTAGGTTGCCCTTTGCTAATAGTCGGGATTACTGCAGGTGCTTCAAGACAATACTACGCACAGACAGATTTGTAAGTTTCTTTATGCAGAATATCTTTTTTTTGTAACACATCGGGTTTTTGTATCCCTCTGCTGTCGAAGGTAGTGCAAGGGAATTACTTCTGCATTTTGACAGCAATGGTGTTTTATATCTCAAATGCGATTTGTTTTTAATCTTATACATATATGTGAATGTTAGTACTTAATATGGGCATGCGCAAAGAACTGAATGGTGAAATTATCGATTTCTTATCAAGAAACCTATAACATTCTGTATATATACTTTGTTATTATTTTTTGTTATGATTTTATGCTATGATTTTATAACCTAATGTCACCTTGTTGTGACAGACTGAATTTCGTGTTCTTAGACACTCTGTAAGAGATAACATCCCATTATTTTGGCATTATGACTTAACACGATCGTAAAGAACTTGAAAATCTAGTTTAGGACTATTTCAATAGCCTGTTGAACCGCCTATATAATTCAGGGCCGAAACTCCTTACTCCCTCCACTAAATAATTGCCATACTCTCACTGCTTTTAGTCTGAAAACACATCTTCTTATAATATTTGTTAATGTTCCCCTCCGTTTGTAATTAATGTAAGTTTCGTATGATAATGTTCTCTATGTATGTTTGTTTGTAATTATTTCTCATATATGTATTTAATGAAAAGGCGCTTGCTTAATGTAACATTGTTGTCCTTATTATTTGTTTTAATATTATTATTAATAGGCCTATAATGAAATATGTCAGTGAAATGTCCGCACATTTCTAAAGGTGACGCATATCTATCTCAAGTCTTGGTGATCGTGTTATACACTCAATTCAGAAATATAAATCTGTTATTAAAGATTATGTTTTATTTTATTTCAATTTTGTGTTATAGTTGCTTCCTTGCATTCTGGCCTGTACTCGGTGGTCTCCTGATACCTATTGGTGTCGTCATGATCTTCAACTTTGTCATCTATGTTCGGGTTCTCATGCGACTCAATACAACTATGAAAGGACAACACCTGGACAAGACAGAGAAGCGCCAACGGATTCGACGTTTCCAGAACGCATTTTGCATCTTGACTCTAATGGGTCTCACGTGGTCTCTTGGTTACCTGAGCATCATACAACCAGCCAGTGCGGTTGTGCAAGGAATCTTTACTGTACTGAACTCTCTTCAGGGGTTGTTCATCTTCATGCTGTATTGCGTTAGACAGCCTCAGGTGCGCATGACATGGCGTTCCCAGTTCAATTGCTGCTTACCTAAATATTTCACGACGCCCTCTGCGGCAAGTTCCGGCTCTGGACAACCCAGCTCAACGCTCAAGAACAGCTCAGTAGACCTGAAGGATGGCCCGTTCCCAACTCGGACTCCAGCGGAAATCAAGAGACAGGAGGCTAGCTCTGCCGGAAAGACTTTCTAGAGCTTCGTTCGATAATGCTGGTACAGAGTGTTGAAGATATCACGTAGAACTGATATATTTTGGATTGAACCAAAGGGTTGTAAACAAATCACACATTCAAGTATATTTGTTGAAGTCTTCGCAGTTTAATCCGACCGTTCTATAAATACAGTACTTATTTCTTCTTTAACAGATCTTCTTGTAGTTGATGGAGTTTCCGTTCGGGTTATCATTATTCGAACTTTTGGCGTTAGACTTCTAATTGGAGGGGTTTTATGTGATATGATTATTTCCCTTTTACGAGTGAGTGTAGGAGCAATGTTTTGATGCCTTTTAAAAATATTGTTATGATATAGGCCTATTACATTGTGATTATTTCGCATGGTATAATTGAAATCAAGGTAACCTATACGTATGCTGCAAATACAACAGATAACTTTATGTGTCGTGTACAAAACGAAAGCATACTTTTATTATATACATATTGACAAATTCAATTGAAAATTTCACCAATTGATTTAACAAATATTATGAATGAAACATTCTAAATAGTCATATGAGAATATAAGATTTATATATTGAATTATTGGAGGTGAAATTATAACCCCTTGGGAAACAATATTCATGATGCTGCTACCGATGTGGTGCATATTTTCTACCAGGAATTCCTTTTCCCCTTTCATTCTTGATCGAATTATTGTTTCTCCTGCCAAAGAGAATACGGAGGCGCGATGGTTCCTTGGTAGAGCATTGGTCTCTTATCCGGGAGGTCCTGGGTTTGAAACCAAGTCGATGCGCAAGTGTCCTTTGGTAAGGCGTTACTTCTCATTACCAGGGCTTTCGGAGATTACTTAAAGCTGTCTTTTCTTTTCTTTTTACAATGCCATTGATTTCTTCAATTTGCTTTCTCTTCTTCTTCTTCTTCTTCTGCATCTTCTTCTTCCACTTATTGTTCGTCTTCCTCTTCTTCTTCTTCCTTCCCTTCTTCAACTTTTCCTACTTATCATTATTCAATATTATTTATAAAACTCTTTATTCTATTTTTCTTTCCCTCTCACATTCACTCTCATACTATACTACTCCGTTTTCGCCTCCTATAATACCTTTTAAATTCAGACCTACTATATTGTGTTACTCAGTACGGGAGCCTATTCACATACAAGCTATGCCTTTTTGTTTAGGCTCCCCACATGTTACATTGTTTTACCTCGCCTGTCAAATCTATATATTTCGAAAATTCGTACTTATTTTCCGTACATTATACTTGATTTGAAATCTTTAATTTGTTTGTGTGTGTAATTTACTCTGACTTATAAGCTTGTAAAAAAAAATGAATTGTTTTTGTATGTAAATGTGGAATAAATAAACCTTAAACTTCAAACTAATACATATGCTTTAATAGCTACGATTATGGTACAGTATTTTAACCGGAGCACGTATGTCGTACAACCATTAACAATGGTTAAACAGAGAATGCTATGATTTTCTTCAGCTCTAGATGTGATGCATTTTACCCCTGTGTGAAAAGGCTGCTGCAGATACGAAGCTAGTCCAGAATCTGGCCTATTTAATTTTGATATCCACCACACCAATGCTACCTTTCCCTACTTACTTGCTACCAGCCGATGATGGCGTGATCATTAAATTAAGACGCCCCCGGTCCTCAGGCTGGGCTGGTGAGCATAATTATGAGTTTGTTGATAACGCCATCTTCGACGGCTTGAATCAAGTGTCGGGAAATTATCAAGGACCGTGCAGATTCTGGACTAATACGAAGCCCGTATCTAGAGAGCAAGACATTTTGTGTGTGAACGGATATTATTACGACCGGGCACTGCTCTTTAAACGCTCAGTATTGCGCATGTACGAGCAGCAATGGCCGCTAAGTACTGAGCGTTTAAAGAGCAGTGAATCTCGAGCGACCGCACCGAAATTGTCTGTGTGTGAATGATGTTGTATCTAAAGCTGATTAGTTTAAAGCTCTTTAAACTAATCAGCTTTGAAGAAATTTACCCCTGTGTTAAAAGGGGGTAAGACCGGCTTAAGAATCGCGACTTCGTATATGTCCGAACATCGTATAAATGACGTTCACAGACGTTCATCAGCTCTAGATACGATGAATTTTACCCTTGTGTGAAAAGGATGGTCTGTGGTACATGCTATCAGACGCGTACGCCCCCTTCATTTCTTTTAATATATGTGTTCTGAAGGAACCCCCCCTTCTATTTTGTTTACCTTTTTTTTTATATAAAAATAAAAAAAATGCTAATAGATGACCTAACAAATGTCCTGTTACCCCCACCCCCGCTTAGTAAGCGGCTAGCTGAGTCGTTGCGAGATTTGTGGGACCCAAACAAACAAATAATATGTCATCTTACCCCCTCCTCCCCCCCCCCCCCCCCCGCTTGTTCAGCGGCTGGCTGAGTCGTTACGAAATTTTCGGCCCGATTTAAAAATGTTAACCCCCCCCCCCCTCCCCTTGAAAAAATGCTGCGTACGCCACTCATAACATTAGGAACCAGAGCACTATAACACTGAATTCCCATAGTTTAGGAAAAAGCAAGATCATCATGTGAAAGTGAAACAATGAGACCGTAGCGCTGGTCGTAGTATATAAGATCACATTGAATGTGTGTAGTCATATTTACGTTGACATCTGATTGAACGAACATAAATACAATGCGTTTCTGGATATATATCATATGTGAACACAAAACTAACCACTTGCGGACATTTATGACCTTTAGAAACATCGGAATTATTATAAGTGTGAATAAAAAAAGAGGAAAACTAGGTATTGGTATGTCCGATTTATGATGACACGGTCGTATCCCCTACTAACGGTTTATGGAATTCACTTGAAGTGATCGTTGTTTGATTTCTCGAATATGTCGAATTGAAGTCTTTAGAAGTCCCGAAGCTTCAGCAGAGGATTATCCATCTCAGAGGCTATACAGGTAAGCTATACAAACAATTATATACACAAAACTATTTGCTAGTAGAGTTGATTTGATTGTCACAGAATCCCCCTCCCCCTTTACTGTAATCTAATTAGGACACACAAATAAATTATATTCTGAATGGTCCACTTTTATAATATATAATGAATTCAAAGGTTTATTATAAGTTTTGAATTTCTATATGAACATAACAAATTAGAACAAGTTGTTCACTGTGGCGATAGATTACAATAAAAATATTAACAAAGTATAATAAATGAAATATAGCGCCACACAGTACAATAATCTTATCATAGATCTTGATATGTTAAAATTTGTATACATCTATTATGTTATATATTTTTATTGTCCCTCACAACATTTTCAAACAACTTCCTTAATTTTACTAAAAATATCCTCTTTCTGATGTAGATTGTCTGGGAAACAATCCGCGCTAGCTCAAGAAAATTTAAAATTCAAACTCAATTCACGCGATTTGGTGTATACTTTTGTCCACATCTTTATTATATTGGCTTTATTATTTCTCTACAGTTGAAAAAAAAAGTGTGAAAATTGTACCGACTTTCCTAAATCCCTGACCATATCAGAAAACTAGGACTGAATCGTGGCTGGATTTGGAGTTTTCAAAATGCTATGTGTCATTTTACCGGTCCATTAGACTTCAGCTGAATTTATACTCGAAACGCAACGGTTTATGAGCAGTACATTTATGCTTGCCGATATATTGATTATTTTCTGCCACAACTCAACGCAAAGTCATGACATTTCAATTAAAAATGTATTTTGTAACTTTAATGCGGTACAGCACCGCAGTCATGCCGCACCGCAATGCCTGTATGAACGAACTTTCACTTTTGCAAAAACTGCCGGTACAGCAGCGCTTAGCTATTTATGATGACAGTGGCGTACATGGGATCGGGAGGGGGGGGGGGGGGGGGGGGGGGGGGGGGAGAGAAGGAGTTTCCATGTCAAGCAAAGTTGGCAAAAATCAGAAAGATGAAAGGAGATTTGCAAAGAAAAGTGAAAAATCTGTCAAAATGGGAAAAAAAATCGGCAAAGGAAATAGAAAGAATCGGAAAGGAAAATAAACACTGGGAAGTCCGTGGCTTGCCCCGGCTGAAAGGTAGGGTGCCTACACGTACGCCAATGGATGATGGTCTAGCCAGGAACTACAGCTTCCTGGTCTAGCCTAAATTTGCATGGAATTGAAGTACGGGGAACCACATGCAAACCCTTATTGTATTTTTCTTACCCAGAAAATGGTATTAAGAGCAATAAGCTTTAGCCCAAGAGGTAACCATTTGGAACCCCTGTTCCAAAAGATAAAATTTGTTAAATGTTTACAATCTTTATTTCCCATCTGTCTCAACCTTCATCTATGACTTATTAAATGGCAATCTTCCTCACTACTTAATTGAATAATTTCAGTTAATAGAGCACAGATATGGCACAAGGGGAAAAAACATGGACAACTGCCTAAATGCAAAATCACACTAGGTCAATTTTCTTACATTTGTATAAAAACATACTATGGAAAACAATGTTTATCTTAATCATGTCTAATGTTATGCAGCAAAGATAGTATACTTTGTTTGCCAGATCATGTTTGGGGACTTTCCCCCCTATTTTCACAATGTAGACCTATGCCGAATACGAGTCGGGTGTCATTTCCTGTAATTTTGAAGTCTCATGATGTTTCTATACTCATCCGGAAACAGTGGTCATAGTGATAAACTGCGGGTAAACATAGTCTTCGAAAATTCCAGTGATCTATTAAAAAGGTATAAATTATATAAAACGGAGAGGGAGAGATTCAGAGAGGAGGGGAGAGGGGGAAGAGAGAAAGAGAGAGAGGGGAGAAGGGGGAGGAGGGGTGAGGGAGAAAGAGATAGAGAGGGGGAGATAGAGAGAGGATCGGAGAGAGGGTCAGAGAGAGAGAGAGAGAGAGAACCAGAGGGAAAGTGTAATGACACATTGCCTCTGACCAAGTCTTTATAATCAAACCAAATTAATATTGGTCGTATTCCTCTAAATCATTAATATAACTTTAGACTGGGACTACGAAAGTAACTCTTTGTCATCACTTCTATTTCACGTTTTTGTAAAGTATAAAGCTTATCATTATACATTTGTGGGTATAAAATATCTGAGCTTGGATAAAACAGAAGATATATAAAATTTGATAATTCCAGTCAAGTGACTCATGAATAAGAACGCCTAAGAAAGTTAAGTGATAAATTTTCTCGATGACAGTACTTCCAATTCGTATCGGGTCATTTGGGGGGGGGGGGGGGGGGGTAGTATGCAATCATTTTTTTTTTTTTTTTTTTTGCTCCCGAAAATTAAAAAAAAGGATAAAATTAACGTGTTTTTACACGTTTTTTTTCCAAGGGGGGGGGGGTCGCCCCCTCCTGGATCCGCCACTGATGAAACCTACCCTCTGGACATCCACCCCCGGATAACCACCCCAGTCATCTGCCCCCTAGGACAACAACCCCCTAGGGCAACCACCCTCTAGGACGACTACATTCCGGGACAACTAACCCCCGGACAACTACCCCCTAGGACAACTAACTTCTATAAGGGCAACTATACCCTGGAAAACTACCCCCGGACAATTACCCCTATTGGTCAACTACCCCCCGAACAATTTTCGCCCGGACAACTACCCCCAGTCAAATACCCCCTACGTCAACGATCCTCTAGGACAACTACCCCCGGACAACTATCCTAGGGGGTAGTTGTCGTAGGGGGTAGTTATCCGGGGGTAGTTTTCCTAGGGGGTAGCTGTCTGGAGGGTAGTTGTCCTAGAGGGTGGTTGCCATAGGGGGTAGTTGCATGGGGGTAGTTATCCGGGGGATGTCCAGGGGGAAGGTGTCCGGATACGATGTCTGACAATTGTCCACGTGTTGCCATAAGATATCGCAATAAACGGAGAAAAGGAGATAATTGCTTTTAATCAAACAAGTTTTATCAGGTCACACATTTTCGACGTACAGTACTTCGCTTGATTATTAGACGTAAAGTAAGTCGACAATTCGTGACATAATAAAACTGTTGGATTTAAATAACGAATCCTCCACTCTTCATCATTTTAGTATGTATTTCTGTATGTATGTAAATACAGATTGTCCGTAAAGCATCTTTACTTTACTTTGATTTTTTGCAGGATTTAGCACACCGTTGATCTAACGAAGTCCGCAATCTGACGCCATAGTTTAGACAATTGTGTCAGGATACATCATGTCGGGACTGTGTGGGTGGAAGGTGTTAATTTCGACATTACTTCTTGTCGCTCTCACAATGTACAGCGTTAGTGGACAAGGTCAGTATTAGGGCCCATGACATCGAAATACAATTGTATTACTGTTGGTGTGAAGTCCTGCATACATCTCATATTTTGATTTGTAAACTTCTGAATTTGTTTCATAGGTTTTAAAATATTTTTGACATATTTTTTTCTTCAAACTTTTCAACTTTGTCACCCCCAAAACCTTCAGATCTCATTTCCCTTGTGACATCATCTGTCAGTCATCGATGAGCTAACTTAAGAAAGTGGCATGTAACTTTGCCAAAGTTGACCACCTGTTACAATACCACAAACAATAGCAACATACAAGTTGCTTTGTCAGACATGTCAGACTAAACTAATATTCTAGAATAGACAATGGTATGTAATTTCCCCCAGCTTAACACACGTTCATAATATAAATGCATGCTTCTATACATACAATACATCATCATTGCCTTTGTCTTCCTGGTGATGCTACAGCATGTCAATTTGCTATACATGAAGCGATTCCTGATGTTTACAATATATGTGTTTAAACTCTCTATTGCAGGGGAAATAAGTTGAAAAGTAAAATAACTGAACACTGCAAATCCTGATTCAACACGTCCATGATTAAGTCTGCCCTTCATTATTGTTCAAGATGAGAAGATTTGTTTTGTTCTATTAGTAGACAAGAATGGGAATATGGGAAGGACAATAGCATCGGATTATTTGAAATTAAAAGAGTCTAACACCTTACATTCACTACATAGGCCTACGAGGTCCGATATTAAATATTAAGTGTTGGGGGGGGGGGGCTGAAACCCCGATAACATGTAAATGTTTATATCACAATATAGTTGTATTTTGTATTCGGGCCACCCTTCACCTCATATCGGGGAAAATAGGACATTTGTACATTTCATATCTTATGTATATTGATTATGAAAGTACGTTAAATAATATTTATATTCCCCTCCTCCGTCATTATTCTGTGCCTGTCTAGCCTTTTAGCCTCATCATGGTCAGATTCGGTGAATGCTCTAGGTTCTTTATTTATTCTCCATCAATACTTTATCTCTCTTACAATTCTCATCTGCACAATTTCTCCTCTCAATTCTCGACCGTCAACATTGCTTTTCTTGTTGCTCTGTACGACCCAATACTCCTACGACCGCCTACTCCTGTCATCAATTTAATGGTAACAGGGCTGTGCCGAATATCCCGTTGAGTTTCTACATGTGCTATGTCTTGATCAAAGCGGCAAATCACCTAAACCATCTCCATGACGAATTAAATGTCTAGGTATTTAAATATTTGCAACTAGTGTATGCATATCATGACTTATAATAACGGTTTTGATATCTCACGTTATTCGTCCCTTGCCTTCGTATTTCCATAGGGTCTGAATGCAAACACAACTATCTAACAACTGCGAACTAAGGGCGAGGATTTACATACTCATACTGATCATGCTACTTTAAGCCAGTGGTCTTCCACTGCAAATTTGCAAATTTTGTCAGCAGGCTGCCCCTCATCCTGTTTTATGTGATACTTCTTGTGAGTTTGTATTGTGCTCTTCGTATACCGGTATATTGCAGACCAATTAGTGTGCGAAATTGTGGATATTTTGATATTTTACGAGGACAAAAATCTCACTGTGAATCATTTACACCTATCGGAAGATTACCTTCCATTGCGCCGCTACGTCAGGCGTGCTTCTTTGTTAAGACTCCGCTTGATATAAAGGCCTAACCATGGAGTTCAGGTACGTACTCTCAATAGTCATTCTCTGCATTGCTGCCATTAAAAGAACAGAAGGTAGAAGATTCACTATTCCATACTTGAGTGATTCTGAATGGAACGTTCACAACCTAGCTGTGAAAGATCGCATCGCCCCCCTTCATTATGATCTTGGCTCCAACATTGTTAGCCCTAAAGAGGCAGCAAACTCTTTTGTCGATATCTTGACTGAATATTTTCAGGAGCAAAATGAATTTCTGGAAAATCAAACCAACCAGATATATATTGAACACGAACCAAAAACACTTACTCAGGCTAGGAAACGGAAAAACCTACTACGAAAAAAAGCATTCGGCAAAAATGCAACCAAGGAGGACCGGGAAGCATTTAAACTTGCAATACAAACAATATCGTACTTAAAGAATAAAACAAAGGAACACAGGGACGAAACATCTAGAGCCCACTTGGAGAAAAGATTTCGGGAAAACTTCTATGATTTCTCGAAGAAAGTTTGTAATGGCTCGTTACATGAAAAGTCACCTCGGCCAACGTTTTCTCAGATGGAAGCGGACGAATATTTTTGTACAAAGTACAGCGTCCCCAATGTTATTGATCTTACGTCGTTGTCCTGGTTCCCGTACGTCAACGTGAATTCGGAAAACTACCAAAGCTTCGATATGAACTCGTTCAAACCCAAGGATGTTAAGAATGTTCTGAAACGGAAAAAAGCAAGATCAGCACCCGGTGATGATGGTCTGATGTATGGTATGCTAAAACACTTGTACTGTACCCACCACTTCCTGGCAACATTATATAATAAGATTTTGGAAAGTGGTGATCCCCCCCGAAATGTGGTCCGAATCAAAAGTTGCCTTAATTTTCAAATCTGGTGAAACAACAAAACCATAAAATTTCCGGATGATATCTTTGACGTGTTGCATTGGTAAAATATTTAATCAGATCTTATCGGAGAGAATGTCAACCTATCTCACAGCCAATGAATTCATAGATAAACGGGTCCAGAAGGCATTCATTAACGGAGTGAACGGCTGTATAGAACACAACCAAGTCGTACATGAAATTATGAAACATGCTCGATGTAAACAAAAAACATTGCACATCACATTCTTCGACTTGGCTGACGCGTTTGGCAGCGTGAGTCATCAGCTGATCTCTACGTCATTAAGCCGTTACGCAATACCTCAACCAGTAGCCCGTTACATTGATGTTCTCTACTCAAGACTGAATGACAGAGTATGCGGTCCGGGGTGGCAATCGGAACGCTTTGCTTTCAGGAAAGGGGTTTTTCAGGGAGACCCTCTATCCCCAATTGTATTTCTCATGTGCTTCAACCCAATCATTGAATATCTTGAAACCCAGAAGCAGCAATATGGTTACGATTTCGCCGGCCAGAAATTAATAACTCCCCGTATGCCGACGACTTCAACCTGATAACTGGAAATAAAAGGTATCATCAAAAACTTGTTCAAGAAGTAGATAAACTTCTCAGTAGTATGGGCTTAACAGTCAAAGCTAAGAAGCAGGGGCGGCGATCCCGGGGGGGGGGGGGGGGGGACGGGGGGGGGGACACGTCCCCCCCCCCCTCAATTTTTTGAGGGGGGGATCGTCCCCCCCCCCCAGAAAACTTGATAAAGTGCAAACAAATTGTATAGCATATACTGAATAATGACTGCAACACACTTTTAGGCTTCGGAGGGCCCAAGAGTGCAGCGTTTAGACTAATAAAATTGCAAAAAAAAATCTCGCTCGGTCGCTACGCTCCCTCGCATATCATCCTTGTAAAAAAAAATCGCATTTCGTCCCCCCCGGTCAAGAAAAGAAATCGCCGCCCCTGCTAAGAAGTGTCGTTCCTTATCAATTTCAGGCGGTAAACCGACAGTTATTGATTTTTCCTTAGCTAGGGAACAAATTGCATCTGTACAAAATAATCCTATTAAATTTCTAGGATCTCAAATTACTTTCAAGGTGAAGACTTCAGAAACATATGATTTCATCAGAGATAAGGTTGATAGTACCCTCACGAATATAGATAGTGTAAACATAAAAAAGAGTATAAGCTAAGAATCCTTACTGATTATGCTCTCTCCTCTATGAGATATATGTTAACTGTACATGACCTTCATGCAACTCACCTTTTACAACTAGATACACTTCTAGACAAATACATTAAAAAGTGGATGGGCATCCCCCGGTGTCGGTGGTGCCAATATTGCTGTAGTTCATGCCCCAGCGGGGTTTAATATTCCCACTATCTCTGAACTATACCAAACATGTCATTGCCTTGCCTACAGTAGATAGAAAGTTAAAGGGATCCGGTAACTTTGTCTCAGATTCTGAAATAAAATTCTGGATTTAGCTCATGATGCAATGATTATTATAAACCTTTAGGTCAGTCAGGAACCCCATGAATTTTACAAGCCGATCGCCTGTCTGATTATCAAGATATTTATGATTGGAATTACAAATTTTGAAAACCGTTCGCCTGACGGTTTTCATAACACTACAGTCTATTGGGGAAAACGAGTATGGTAAAACCGGTCACTCAAAGATTTTTACTTTTTTGAGGCACTTCTTGATCATTTTGAAGCGCAATTTTGTTAGGGCTTCAATATTACACCATATCACAGACACTGAAAACACATAGGGCCGTGTATCTCAGATTTAACATTGTTAAACGATCCCTTTAAAGGCGACGAAATGGTAGTTCATGCCCTAGATCAACAACTGGCCAGAGAGGAAAACTGGACCAGAAAGTCATCTACAATCCAGGTTGCACACCAAATTCATCAAACCAGTTTACAAACGAATTGGAAAGAAACTAAAAAATCAGTCAAAATGAACCTGAAAGAGGAAAGCAGGAAAAAGTGGAAAAATGAAATAGAACCTCTCCTAGTCCAAGGTGAATTCATGAAGGTACTAGAAATAGAAAACTGTGACTTGTCCTGGAAGTCCATCATCTTCAATCTACCACAAGGAGTTATGAAATTTGCAATAAATGCAGCGATTGATAGTCTGCCGAGTAATAAAAACTTGTATAGATGGGGTAAGCGAATAAATGACTTGTGTAGTTTATGTCAAGCCAAATGTACTTTGCATCACGTATTGAATAATTGTCAGGAAATGTTAAATAGATACACGTGGCGTCATAATAACATTGTACATAATCTGCTAAAGAGCATTAAACAGAACGGCCTTGATAGTGATCACCAAGTATATGCTGACGTGGAAGGGGAGACAATCAGTGGAGGGACGGTTCCCCCAACCATTGTTCCAACACAACAAAGACCTGATTTATGTTTCATTCATTTTAGAAAAAAGGAAATACTAGTATTTGAGTTGACAATTCCATTTGAAACCAACATTCAACAGGCCCACCAAAGAAAGCTTGACAGGTACGCCGGACTTATACATGATATCTCAGAAGCCGGCTGGACTCCCAAATTACTGTGTATAGAGATAGGTTCCCGAGGTTTGATAACTCCTGACAACAAGAAAAGACTTATAGATATGTTGAAAACATGTAAATGCAAAGTAAGTTATCCACAACTGAGAAATGAAATCTTGAAAACCGTACTGTTTGGGTCGTATGTTATTTTTTACAGCCGGTCGGAACGCACCTGGCAATCACAACATTACTTGGGAGTGTAAGTGGTTTAAACTACTTTGTATGACTTGCAATAGCGAGACCTCTTTCTCTCCCTCTCCCTCTTTCTCTCTCTCTTTCTTTCCCTCTTTCTTTCTTTCTCTCTCTTCCCCTCTCTCTCTCTCTCTCTCTCTCTCTCTCTATCTCCCCCTCTCTCTATGGGGATAGGTTCTCGTGGTGTGATTACGCATGCTACTATATTGACAGATATGATGACGGTACCTAAATGTAAGGTGTGGCATAATTATGTAATTGGGAAAAGTAATATTTCAAAAGTATAATATGTGGGTTTATTTTGTTTTTTACAGCCTATCTGAACTCACTTGGAATCACTACAACACTTGAAGGTATAATTACTTTAAATTAGGATACGTTTATAACTTGTTATAACGGGACCTCCCTCTCTATCTCTCCCCCTCTCTCTCTCTCTCTCTCTCCTTCTCTCTCTCTTTCTTTCGCTCTCTCCCCCTCTTCAACTCTCTCTCTCTCTCTCTCTCTCTATGGAGATAGGTTCCCGTGGTTGATTACTCATTAAGAAGAGATTGATAGATATGACCACGGTATGTAAATGTATTATGAGGTATTGCTAACTAAGAAAATAATAATTATTTTTGTTTTTGTTATTTTGTTAGGAATTATTAATGTTTTCATTTAAAACACTGACGTTATGATGTTCTCTTTTCCGTTTTGCTATTGTGTATTGTAATTGTTTAACCCTGCATGAGATACATTTAATGTAATACAAATCTCTGTCCTGGGTTTTATGTCACATCTTTATTATTATGTTATATGTATACTTTCTTGAATAAAGATGAATAAACAACATGGTCTTCTCTTTTCTCCAGAAACTAAGATAATTATCTGTGAGAGGACGTTGATCGAAATCAATTGCGAAGAGGGCCTAATCGACATTTCTACCGCTGTCTACGGACGAAGGGACAGAACAACCTGTCCTGACAGACAAATATTTGACACTTCTTGTGCATTAGACGTATTGGCTGTTCTCGGTCCATATTGTAACGGCCGATCGCAATGCAGCATTAATGCAACGAATGACCTCGTTGGTGATGATCCGTGCATTAGAACATATAAGTACCTTGAGGTAGCCTACACATGCGAAGGTTTGTCAAAAATTCGTCCATTGTATTGTTTTTCTTCCCTTTTTAGAATTTAGAATAATTAATGAATACCTTATTTATTTATATATTTATATTTATCCAATTAATTAGCTATTAATTTTTTTCAAATTATTGATATTTTTCATATTCTTCATATTTTCTGTCCTCTAGCTGGTGTCTATTAGAAATATTTCTTATCACGCGGAGTGCTTTTATCTAATCCACGAAAAAGATATTATCTATTTTAAATAATTGTATTTCCATAACTCAATCAAACCATGACGAAAATGCTTACATTATTGATAATAATTAACGTTTGCAATTGCAAAGTGAACGTCATTTGATATCAATTTTATAATATAGAAATTGAAATTAATTTGTAAAGATACATTATGAAATGTATATAAGTAATCAAAGCATTCAAGATTCAAGATACAAAGGCATAATATTAACATAAATTAAGTCGAATTTTGAAGGACTATGAGAAATCCACTAAAAAGCAGATCTTATAGGGCATTGTGTGTAAGGATGGAGGCCTTTCCCCACGAACAGTCTAAGACTTCTTAACTTTCTTAATGTATTAGTAGCGAATTTCCATAGGCTAATACGTAGAAAATTGAACATGATGACGTCAGGGATACTCTTATATGACACCTATATGAATTACTACTACTACTAATAATAATAATAATCTTTTAAAGTCCACTCCAAATGTTATTAATTTAAACCGAAAATGGAAATTCTTTTTGCCCAATTGTTCGTGAGTTCGGCAGCCCTTAAGCAGCGCCAGATCGACGTTTCTCTATCCCTTATTGTTAAATGCCAAACAAGGTAGCAGCAACTCCCGTATTTTAACGTCTTTTGGTTTGACGCGGCCGAAAAAAAAATCTGTATCAATATTTAATATATATATATATATATATCTCTTGTTTTTCAGTGGATCAGGCTACAGTTGGTGCATGTGTAGGTTGTTCTTGTAGGAGGTTTATACCAGAGTTGGGCTGCGGAATGAACTTGACCGCTGAAGAGATTCTTGAGATCTTAAGAAACGTCAGTATATTCTTGAATTTCAGGACCGTCATTTTGAAACGACGTTGTTAGCAAATAAACATGAAATTGGAAATGGAATGATATTGAAAATTAATGGAATTGCAATGAAAAGGGAATTGAAATATAAATGAAACTGAAATTAAATTGAAATATAAAAAAACCTTTATATTTAGTTATTGAGGAAAACCCAAGATCTATGGTATAAAAAAAACTTTCACAGTTTATAATAAAAGTAAGTCATATTTGGCTAGCCTTCTCTCTCTTTCTTTCTCTCTTTCTTATTCTTTCTCTCTCTTTCTCTCTCTCTCTCTCTTGTATTCCCTCTCTCTTTCTTTCTCTTTTCCTCTCTCTATTTCGGTCTCTTCCTGTCTCTCTCTCTTCCTGTCTCCCTCTCTCATCTCTCTCTCTTTCTCTCTGTTTATCTCTCTCTCTCTCTCTCAGTCAATCTTCCTCTCTGTCTGTCTGTCTCTCTGTTTGATGAATTCTGCATTTGATTTCGCAGGTAGAAATTACTTTAGATAACGCAGCAAATGTCGCTGAAGAGTTGGAAAACGTCACACGCATGGGCCAGAACATCTTCCTAGAGGGTCTCAACGTAGTTGCAGAACTTCTTGAGGATATAAATGAAATAAATTATACAGAAACAAAGGTGGGTATTTGTTTCGAGTTCATTTGGATCTATTTATTAGAAAAATACCTGTTTCTATCAGCTGAATGCTTGAACTACTCTAGCCGGTATTTCATATCTAGAAGTGCTAATAAACAAGTTTACGGTCCCCTTTTCATTGTCTCATAATGTTTAGTATATTCCTGACATGATAATAGTCTCGATTCAAGTGCTGTCTAGTGATTACTAGGGTTTTCAAGGCGATACTTACATAAGTCAATTACAAAGGAAGATCTCAGCATTATTCTGTCACGATGCAATCACAACTTTTTACTGGTACTCATACTATATTTCATTTTCTTGAACAACAGGTGGCTGAATCTATGGTAGGAATTGTAAATAACATCGCAGCCTTACCTGACGAACAGCTTGTTATGGCCGAGGAAGAGAATAGCTCGCCTAGCCGTGTAGTCTTGGCTCTTGAAGCACAGCTTGCTGTCGTAGAAGTGGGAAATGGAAGTAGTCGGTTTGTGGAAACTAATGTTGCCGTTGAGGTAGGGAAGACAATCTGTAGTTTTCAATCGTTTTAGAGAAGGACACATGCCATGGAAGTTTTGAAAATGTCCAATATATTTGACATTCTACTTCGGCTGTCATACCACTCAAATGAGCGATTGAGGGATTAGGTGTTTGTACAAAATGATTATCAGCTCAATGAATCTTCCTGTCCGCCATGCCTGATAAGAGTTTTGTGAATCTCAACGATTTTATCCCATCATATTAACCTCGATTAAAATCGAAATAACTGAGTTATACACATCACACAGCCAACCGTATATGGAAATTGACCCTTGACCGTAGTGCAAACGGGTACTGAAGAAAAATCTTATATCGAGTTGGATCGTGATGCAATACATAATATGTTCTCTTGTCATTATATCCTATCCCTTCACTACCAATAACACGAATTAAAGAATAACTAGCTCCAACAAAAATTTCTGGATGTATTACGCTAGCACAACTTCTTTGATTTTTGAATGATTCTTGTAGAGTCAGGCTAGCTTCTAGATCTGTCATGCAATATCACTTTTATCCGATATAATTGCACACTTTCATAATTCCATAATTTTTGTGCCACACATTTTTTATGTGATGTACGTTAGAAATATTTGATTAAATTAGTTTTCTACAGATTAGCCATACATAACTTCATCTGAACAGTAGCGAACCAATTTTAATGGCATGTTTGGGGCTCCCCTTGCAGGGACTGTTTCTGAGACCAGCTGTCAATAATTATCTGTTCATACCTGAACTTGCTATAGTTCGCAATTCCACAATATATATTTTTTAAACATCCTTATTCTGTCTCTCCGTTTCAGGTACTTGATGTGACCCCAGAGGACATCAGCCAGGGATATACCGTCTTCATGGCTGTAACTGATGACGGTGAGAGCATCTCTGACGAAGACTTCAGGGTGGAAAGAGGTGACCTAACTCAAGAGCCAGAAGCCACCCAAGCACATGCTACACTCTTCATCCCATCGGGTTTAGCGGACAGGTTCTCTGGACGCAGAGGGCGTCTCGTCATCACGACGTATCGCGTGCCATCTCTGTTCCAGGATACGGGGATTGCGCAGTTCAACCAAGATGTGGAAGTATTCACTAGAACCTTGAATTCTAGGATCATATCGGCGTCTATCAATAACGAAAAGGTGGAGGATTTGAGCGAACCAGTCAGGATATCGTTTACTCCTCTGAATCAAGTAAGAAGATAGGACAATTAATTTATTGAACTTATAGCGAATACAGAATCGTATCGCGTGACCCAATAGATAAATTTACGTTGTATAATGACACGAATTGATAAGCAGAGAATACTAACAGTTGGCAGAAATGGATTGAGGAATTAATGGGTTCATGAGGATACAAACATAGTAAAGACCTACGGTAAAGAGAGAGAGAGAGAGAGAGAGGTAAGGAAATAAAGATGGAGAGGATATGTAAGACAAATCAAGAGAATCTGGGGTAAACTTTCGACTGTGATATCATAGGGTGATTGGCATAAACAATAATTTGCAAATGCAACAAAGAACTTCATAGATCCAATGCAACAATGAACTATATTGTACTTAAGTTTAGAGAAAAAAAATAATTAATTCGTTTAATTTCTACTTTATCTTTATTTTCAGAATGGGACCAATGCTCAGTGTGTATTCTGGGACTTTTACGACAAAGCCTGGTCCCAACGTGGATGTAACAAGACGAGTAATGACACCAGTAACAGGATTGAATGCGAGTGTAATCATCTGACTAACTTCGGAATTCTTTTGGTACGTGTTAAACTCCTCGTCTGAATTATTTATGATAAGCTGAGATAAGCTGAACCCTTCTATAATTTTCACTAAATTGGGCATGCTAAATCTTTTGGTCAAGACATGGTTGTCGAATACTCTAATCGCATTTTTAGCCATGAACTGAATTCGTTCCATGTAAAAAATCATTTGATTTCATGGTAACGAACCTTTGCAGAAGTTTTTAGGTGTTAGTATCTACCGATTTATCAACCATATTTCAAAACAAAAATGTCTTGACCCAAAGTTTTGTGTTCTTATCGAAAGTGTACGAGTGGGTAATATATTTGTCAATATTCGTTTGTTTCATGTTCATTAGCATTTATCCTCCATTAGTCTGAAAGCAATGTGATGTATTACAAAAGGCCCTTGATATACTAGTCCAGAATCATCTCTATTGCCTTCTCTTGCTGCAAGCCACCGAAGATGACTTTATCAACGAACGTATACGCCCGGCCGAAGATTTTTTTTGCAAGGCGTAGAAATTCGGGGATCACGTCATCTTTGACTTGCAGAAAGTAGGGGAAGATAGCGGTGCAGGAGATTATGAAAATGAATGGGCCAGATTCTGGACTATTGACTCACATACGAGAGGTCGTATCCGAGATTCGATCCTTGCCTCTGCTTACATCCTTAGACGATTTGTTATGCTCATATTTTTCCCTGTCGGCCCAGGGGGTATTAAATGGGTACCTGAAAATAAAATGGTTATATTAATAATTATGACATACGAGCCTCTTTTCCCAGAGAATAACATCATGTTTTAGATTCTCTTCCTTTGATCGAGTTCAATATTGTTAGTATATTTCTTTTCCTCTTCATATTACGTCACTCCACCGATGTAAAGTGAGTGTGGAATATTCTTACTGATGTGGCTGCCTTGGGTAAATAAGACCCAACTATTTAATATCATTATTATTAGGTCTATTAGGTGAACGTCAGATTTGATATTCAAATCGCAAAACAGGGGCTAATTATTATTCGTTCAGAGAACCATTCCAGAATAGATAACTTCTTCCTCCGATAATTTTGATCGTTCATTTTTTTCTATTCGTTATAGGATATATATGGAGGAGAACATTTACCAGATGATGCAGATTTCATCCTTGAGATCATTAGCTATGTTGGTTGCCTGATTTCAATATTGGGCCTTATTCTGACAATCCTAACATATGCCACAAACAAGTGAGTATCATTATCAATTGCAAAATTATTCTGCGACACTGTCATTACATACGACAATAGACCATTCTTGTTTAGCACGTGGTGAATATTCTGATCTCGCTTTAATTCTTACTTGAATTTGTTTGATTTATAGACATATATTTAATATATTTATTACGGAGATGAGATTAAAGATAGGCACCAACTTGAATGTAGACCCTTTCATGATACTCTCATTACCCCAACTCAAACCCGAGCCCTAACTGAAAGAAATCAAGAATTTCTTTCCTGCAACCTTAGTTAATCCAAGTCATCTTGAGATTTCCACACGTTGGATTAAAAATCCTTTTTATAGAGCTTATGAGAAAATACTAAATTTGTTCATGTATCTAATGTAGTTTTTTTAGGAGGCGTGATAGCTCAATGGTAGTGCAGTGGTCTCGTAGACGGGAGGTCCTGGGTTCGAAACCTAGTCGATGCGTTAGCCAGTGCCATTTGGTAAGGCACTAATCCTCATTACCAAGGCCTTCGCAGAGGACATAAAGCTGTTGGTTCCCTGGTTGCTTATTTACAAGTCTAAAAAAGCTTTCTTAGTAGTCAGGATAAACGAACAAAGAAACAAAGAAACATAGAAACGAAAACATTTCAACAGTGGCTCATGCGATATTACGATAATGCAGTATTCACAGAGTTCATAACTTTCTTCTGGTTTTCTTTCACGTCTCTCAGGAAGCTTCGAGGCCGGAAACCCAACCAGATTCTCCTATCCCTCTCCTGTGCTTTACTAGGACTCTATGTGGTCTTTATAGTGATGATATCAGTGGACACTGAACGGGATGTGACCGAGCTCTCCCCTCTCCCTTGCTCGATCCTGGCTGCATTCCTCCAATATTTCATCCTGGCAGCTATTTTCTGGATGGCCATTGAGGGCTTCAACATGCATAATCTAATCGTACTGGTCCACCATTATTATTTGCCACGGTTTATGAAGAAAGCTTCGTTGATCGCATGGGGTAAGATTTCATCTGCTCCATGAAGGGGGAGATCAAACGTGGGTTGTGCCTATCCCCCTCCCCTCCCTCATTCCGTCGGCAAACATATGAAATAAATGTATCCACACCAATTTTTTTTAAATAGATATATTAACATCAGTCGCCACACTTTGAACGAGAGGGCTGAATATTCATTGTGCGTTATTCGCTGTTACCGAGTTTTTGGCTATACTCGGTTTTCCGAAGATGTGTATGCCCGTCGGGGCACCGATAAAGCGGTTATTATAACATGACTCCACCTACCGCCTCTCCTCGTCCGAAAAGTTAATATAGGAAATTTATATTTCACACTTATCATGATTGTTGGCAAGGGAATACAATTTAAAGAAGTGCTTGTTTGAAGCCCCTTATATGTAGTAGAACTGTTCTAGAGACATTCCTGAACCCGTACGCTTATTTCATCTCATTTTAGTTATTTCATTCATTTATATTTCTTCAGGGTATCCCATTCAACAAACGTTGGTCTTTCATAGGGCCCTGAAAATCCATTAAAACTTTATGCATTAAAACAAGATAAAATCATACAATCAAGTAGCAAAAACACATAACCTTATTATTACACCTTATAAACTAATTCAATGAAATTGTTCAAGATTAAAAACGAAGCCGGAAAGGACGAGCAAATGTTCATTATAATAATATGTAGGTCACTGGCTGAGAGACGAAAAGGAAAGAAATATAGAAAGAAAAGAATTAGAAAGACAAAAATAAAGAAGAAAGAAGAAAGAAGAGGGAATAGACGGGGAGAGGAAGAAAAGGACTAATATGAACTTAACTGCACTCACATTGTTTGTTCTTTTTGTAGGTTGCCCTTTGTTAATAGTCGGGATTACTGCAGCTGCTTCAAGACAATATTACGCACAGACAGATTTGTAAGTTTCGGAATATCTTTTTTTTAACGCATCGGGTTTTTGTATCCCTCTGCCGTCGAAGGTAGTGCAGGGGAATTACTTCTGCATGAGGCCACACAAAAAATAATCTTTTGGTTGTCCTCGATTGCTTTTCTGGAGTAGGGGCGGGCGGGTGGATTTTTTTTTTAACTTCATTTTTTGTGATTCTTTTTTTCCCTCACCCCCAACTTTTTTTGTTAATAATTTGTTTTCCATGAAAAAAAAAAAATCATTGGGATGTCAAGCATTTAAGCAAACACAGCCTATAAAACACGTTACTGTGGTAAAAGACTAGTTTAATGTACAATGAATATCAAGACCAACACAGAAAGTATTTTTGGCTTTGAAATACAGCACCTTTTACATATCCATTGCACTACTTATAGCTACTTGCGCCCTCTAATAGGTGACCATTGCTCCACCATGATCCTCTTTATCTTATGTTAACTGAGAGCTGAACTTATGAGATAACCACCTGTCCAGTGACCTTGCAGGGTGGTCTAATCCCTCCTGTAAACTAGTACAGATGGGCTTTAAAATGAGTTTAATAATGCTCAGAACCTGATTTGAATGAACGACATTTTGACATAGAAAAATAAAAATGGCAAGTTTAATAAATACAGAATTGCGTACTGAAAAGACCAACCTGGCAACGGGACGCATTTTGATCCTTGCAAATGCATAAAATGGTATGTTTGGCATTTAAGATTGCTCCCCCAAAAAAAATTAGATTAAACAAAAATAATAATAATTGCCACACTCTCACTGCTTTCAAGAGGTGTCTAAAAACACATCTTTTTATAATTTGTTGTAATGTTCCCCTCCGTTTGTAAAGCTTCGTATGATGATGTTCTCTCTCTTTGTTTGTAAGTATTTGTTGTATATGCGCTTTATAGTATTTAATGAAAAGGCGCTTTCGTATTGTAACATTGTTGTCCTTATTATTTGTTTTAATATTATTATTAATATTATCTAATATGTCAGTGCAATTTCGCACATTTTTAAAGGTGACGCACATATTTTATCTCAAGTCTTGGTGATCGTGTTATACACTCGATTCAGAAATATAAATCTGTTCAGATGATGTTTCATTTCATTTAAATTTTGTGTTATAGTTGCTTCCTTGCATTCTGGCCTGTGATTGGTGGTCTGCTGATACCTATTGGTGTCGTCATGATCTTCAACTTTGTCATCTATGTTCGGGTCGTAATGCGACTGAACAAAACTATGAAAGGACAACACCTGGACAAGACAGAGAAGCCTCAGCGGATTCGACGTTTCCAGAACGCAGTTTGCATCTTGACTCTAATGGGTCTCACGTGGTCTCTTGGTTACCTGAGCATCATACAACCAGCCAGTGCGGTTGTGCAAGGAATCTTCACTGTACTGAACTCTTTTCAGGGGATTTTCATCTTCATGCTGTATTGCGTCAGACAGCCTCAGGTCCGCATTACATGGCGTTCTCAGTTCAAATGCTGCTTACCTAAATATTTCACGACGCCCTCTGCTGCCAGTTCCGGTTCTGGACAACCCAGCTCAACGCTCAAGATCAGCTCATCAGACCTGAAGGAAGGCCCGTTTCCAACTCGGACTCCAGCGGAAATCCGCCCAGAGACAGGAGGCTAGCTCTGCCGAAGAGACTTTCTAGAGCTTCGTATGATAAAGCTGGTACAGAGTGGTGAAGAAATCATGTAGAACTGATAGATCATATTGCTCCAGTTGTAACATTTTCGCTCGTTGGACCAAAGCCAGCACAAACGTAGCTAGTTCGACGTCACTACCAAACTATATGGCCCGAATTCACAACGGAGGTCTGAGGACAAACCCTGTTTGATTAGACCAAGGTTTGTACAAACCTTGGTCTGAGCTCAAACCTGGTTTATTTTCAAACCCATTCCACAAAGGAAGGTTTGTATAAACCTTGGTCTGTAATTCCCAAACCTCAGACCAATGTTTGTAAAACTAGTCTCAGCCATAGGTTTTTTTAAACATAATTCTCATGGGCTAGGGTTTAAATGTTAAGAATTGAAAAAACTGTTAAACTAAGCATTCTTAGTACGATCCGGACATCTTAATGAGCAATCTTGAAAAGATGATGGTTAGAACATCTCTGAAATAAACTTTTGAATTGCATTTTCATGAACTAATCGAACCAAACTGGCGCGCCGATGCAGAAAGTGCCCCACGTACTCACATTTGTGTGGTGCTGGTGAAGCACTCAATCTGACCCAGAACAAATTGACATCGGCACCTGAAAACCTTCGTTAGATGAATACATCTAAGGTTGTCAAGGGCTCTTTTAAGTTAACTGTAAGAGTCTTATTGTTTTGGGGGCTACAAATTCTTATCAATAAAATCACCTAAAAATAATAATAACGATTTAATATGAATTAGGTTTTTATTGTGATTAATATATTAATTCATTTGATTGCAAGTCGCACATCCTCCTTTTATGCCATTTTAGTTTTGCCATGTATATTGTTTTCTATATTTAAAAGTCTTAAGTTTATACTCGTTAATTACTATAGATCTATATAGTTATTTTGTTAGAATGGTCAATCAATTATTATTTTCACTAGTTCCCCGTTTGTTTCCCTAACTGGCCATTTTTTTTCACATCAAAATTTTAACTGGTAAATGATTCGTTTCCATATAATATTAATTTTAAAAAATTCCTCTATGGCCATCTTTTCTCTCTCTCTCTCTCTTTCTCTGTTCCCGTCCCTCCTCTCTCTTTCTACCCATTTTTGCTCTCTCTCTCTCTCTCTGTCTTCTTCTCTTTCGCATTGAAACACATAATGCAAAACCATGCAAACACACACATATGCACACCCCCCCCCCAAAAAAAAAAAAGGAAGAGAGAGAGAGAGAGAATCTGACGCATATCTAGTTCCGTTATCTTTGTAAATATATAAAAGCAAGAGAATTGTATTTGTGTTTTCATGTTTGACATAAATAATTGAGCATGCAACACAATAGTAATTTACTGTTTGTTCAAACAATGCAGTTCACATTTGTAAATTTTGTAGCATGCTTATATGAAATATAGCCCACTAGAGGTTAAGAGAGGCTCTGGAAGGCCAATTAAAAGTCTCACTGTAGCGCTATTAGCAGAAAGAAAATCAAAAATACAACAAAATGGGTGACAAAAATTCAAATTTGCACATAATAGTTCTTTAATTCTGACCTCGCTCAGTACAGTAAATAATAACATTTGTTCGAATACTCTCCCCTAGCTGACCACCAAATAATATATATTGACCCACCCCTCAACTCAGCAGTGTATACAATGCTAATTATAGTTAAATCGAGTGCATTTAATCTATAGAGAACACTTAATTAAAAATACCGTCAGAGTGACAACAAATACTTATCAACTAAACATAACATCAAAAATACCCCCCCCCCCCGGCCCACTGAAAAAAAACTCTTTAAAAATGTTATAGCCAACAATTGTTTGAGGATTATGTCATGCAAAAATATTTCTTAGGTAGACCCAGCACAGATTATATAAAGACAAACCATTCGCAAAAGTAATATCATTATTGTAATTCACTGAGAATTTAGACAAATTAAATTGCACTGTTTATATACAATCACAATATATGCATTTAACCACATGTGCAATTATATTTTTGTTTTAAATGGATGGAATTTCAAACATGTTTGTTTCACAAATCATAATCAATGTATTCAAGCACATGTGCTGTTTCACAATTTACAGGTATGCGCATGTTAATGTGACTTTTGAAATTGGGTCATATTGGCCCAAATTCCCAAAGGAGGTTTGTAGACAAACCTAGGATTATGTGCGTCATATGACGCATTTGAAGGTTTAGACCTCATGCAAGGTCAAAATTGAATCTCAAACTTGTTTACCTCAAGTAGAATAACAATTTTGTTTTTGTTTAAATGATGGGGACCTTGATCTTTTGTCATTATTCATTGATAAACAAAAAACGCATGGAACGTCCTCATCCTTACATTTAATAAATATGCGCTCAATCGCACATCTCCCTTTTTTGTGTGTGAAGTGTTAAAGCCCCACTGTACTACCTGAAGCTACTTGCTCCCTCTATATAGAAAACTTCCCTAATCTGTGCCTGTTGGTCCCCCATGATCCTCTTTTTCTTATTTTAATTGAGATAGCCACCGTCAGTGACCTCGCTTGGTTGTCTAATCCTCTTTGGCTGAACTAGTACAGATGGCCTTTAAAGCACATCTGTGGTCGTACCTCTGAATGAAGAAATGGCTTCTGATGAGGCAGAGAAGGCATGGATACCTGCAAAATCGAAAGGACAAAATAAACAATATCCTAAACAATATTCTTAATTACAACTTGTTCATTTTTTTTCTTGGAGGTGGGGGGGGGGGGGGGGGGGGTATTAGAAAATGATACAATGTATTGTACACATAATCAGGAATTATTCAATCCTGTGTCACTAATAATACAAAAACTATGAGGTTCCACTTGACAACAAAGTAATAAAGTTGCATCCAGATATCAAAAACATTAATTGTGATTTGTGAACTGAAACTTAAAAGCACATGAGCTCATTTGAATTAATTACTTAATGCAAGTTGTTACTATATTACCAAATGAACATTCCTATATATATACAAAAAGGAAACAAGATTGACTAAGAAAAAGAATAAACAAATTTGTTCATATAAAGAAATAATCTACCTACCCTATAGTCTACCTCCAAGAATCAAATGTTATTCATATGCCCTAGCATCAAGCAGTCAATTCAGTGCACACTCAGAAAAGATCCTGGCATCGTGGCTGCTACCAATCCAGGCCACCTTCCAATGATACTAGTTATTTTCCCAGCATAATCACAGACAACCTGTCAATATGAAATAACATGTTGGCATTCATTAGTTATGAAAACTCACTCATTTCACACTTCAGATTGGCTGTAAAATGTATCAATTTCACTTGTCATTCATGATAATTAATGCAAATGCAGTTCAATATTTGATAATTGCTGTTCAATATCTATTTATACAACAAAAATTGGAAGAAAATGCTAATTACCCTATATTTAGTGACTGATGAAGTATTTCTTCATTGTTAACTCATGTTTTTCATTGTTTATCTTGTAACAATGTAAACAAAAATAATCTCACTGTTAACAATACATTTCGAGCCTAAAACAACAACAAATGCTTTGTGTGTATGGGGGGAGGGGGGGGGGGGGAGGGGTTACCCACTCACTCATCTTTTTATGGTAAATGAACCTGTTTGTTTTTCTATAGTTTAAAATATATAGTGGTAATTGCCATTGATCAATTTACATGCTTCTCTTTGTGTTTTGTTCTTTCATTGTTCTTTTATTGATCAATGGCTAAAACAGTGTCCTAATTGCCATGGCCATCAAATATATTAACGAGTGTTAGGATTTTTAAGTTTAACTATCCATTGGATAATCTTAACTGTGTACAAAAGCAGTGAAATGAGTACCGGTACGGGAATATTACTTTAATATCCATTTGGCCACTAGAAATCTTGCGTGGGTCACCAAGAATTAGCATGGATGTACAACACACAAGACTGGAGAGTGTATATATCTAATGTGAACATTGTGCAACCTAAACAAAAAGGCCTAAAGGGAAAGCCGTGCCGGATCCAGTCATGATCAGGGGCGTACACAGGATTTTTTCAAGGGGGGGGTTTTAAAAAATATTTTGCTCCCGAAAATTTGAAAATCGCGCCGGCCGAAAAGTCGCTCAGTGGGGGGGGGGGGGGGGGGGGGGGGGGGGGTAAGCGGACACTTTTTTTTTTTTTTTTTTTGGAGGTCGTTGGGGGGGGGTAAGGTCACCTTATTTAGGTTTGCCGTGGGTATAATTTTTTTTTTTTTTTTTTTTTTTTTTTTTTTAATAAAAAAAAAAAAAAAAAAAAAAAAAAAAAAAAAACCAAAGGGGGGGGTTTTAGGTTTTTTTAGGGGGGTTTACATACATAAAAATACCAAAGGGGGGGGTTTGAACCCCCAAACCCCCCCCCCCCCCCTGCGTACGCCCCTGGTCATGATGTATTCATTTATTCTCACCTGAACATCGATGGAGTACCTGTTCTTCATATTGAAGTAGTACCTGGCTCTTGCCCCACCAGGGTTCCTGATGTAAACATGTGATCCATCAACTGCACCCACAACTCCTGGAAATCTGCAGTACTGGAAAAACTGCTTCTGAATAGTAGTCACTTTTTGCTTTGTTGTAAGTTTGTAACTTGTAGGAAACTTCATGACTTCCCCCCTTTCTTCTGGCAACAGCTTCGGAAACATCCCTCACTACTCTCCAATTGGCAAACAGATGACTGTGACACGGCATGCCGCCTCCTCACCGTGCATCCTATAGATCGAATTACCCTTAAAAAAAAAAACAACAACAAGCATTCAAATAAATCATTTTTTTGCTGGTTTATGCTATTATATTTTTTCATCCCCAACTGTCACTGTCACTTACAAAAAATGTATCCTGATTTATAGATGTGGTGTGAATCAGTTTAACATAACAGACAACATTGTCCATGCCTTTTTCTAATCTCCTTCACGGCTGCACCTTTTGTAAATTTTATGAAGATCTACACAAAACAACAAATCACAAACTTGTTTCCAACACATAATCTGAATAATTTCCTCATGTATTAAAGCCAAATAACAGTATTGGGAAATGCCTCACACACAAATTATGCTTTCATCACCTACCATGTGAAATAATAAATATCATAACTTATCTATCAATGTATGGAATATGACAGAAAATGCTTAGAAATTGAATACATTTATGTAAACGCACAGGGCTTGCACAGTCGTAGGCAGACCAACAGAGCAGGGCAAACGAACAGTGAATTTAGGCGGTCAACATGAATTGAAATATTTCTGCATTTTAATAACGACACTAGGGTTGGATTTTGCAACAGAAGCCCTTTTTTTACAGCTATGTTAACAATATTCATCAAGTAGTTTGGCCATGTTTTCGGCAACTTTCCCAATACAGAATTTGAATTCAAAGTAGGGTCTACCTCAATTTAAAACAAAAGGCTCATCCTCCAGCGGGTTTTCCCAGTCCCAGAGGCCTCTGCCCGATCGTGCTGCTATATATTGCTCCAGCTCCCCCTCCAGGTACACCAGCTCATTATGCTGAATCGGCTGCATTTCTACCATCTTTACTGGAGTGAAGATAAAATGAAACAAATGTTTAAACAATGTTTTTTAAAATAAAGAAATGTTACTTGTAATAGTTGTATTTGTAAGTTGTGGCATGTGCTTGTGACTTTGTGGGTGATCCTGGCTCTGGAGACCAAGACAGTTAATTAAGACAATTAGAACCAGATCTAATTTTTATAAAAGCTTTGCTTGTCAGTGCCATTCATCTTGGGGAACATTGGCATTGCTGATGCAACTTAAATTTCTATTTACCAGTGAAACAAGTGATTGACATCATTGCCAGGCCTAGGCTAGAGCCTGGCATTGGCATATCATTATCATGAATTTGTAATAACTAGTGTAGGTCTAGATCTAGGCCTAGTCTAATTGGCATGTGTCATGGCATTGTTGACAACAAGACAAATTTAAACATGACTCAGATATACATGTAGTCTACTCTAGGCCCGGCTAGGCCTAACTCCAGCCCAGGGTCAGGGGTGCGAGCTCCGCCGCCGCCTTGGGCGTTGGACTCGAGCTCCCTCAGACTCAGTCCCTGAACTCAAAATTGAGAGGCCATCGGATATGTAAACACCGAACATTTCATGCTAAATGGAAAGTTATAAAGCATATCACATATTGAAATGTCAATAAAGTAAAGAGTATGGATTCGACTACATGTACAGGTTTTATACTTACGATTTTAAGGAAGGGATCGAGAGATTGAGAGATTTCAATTGCACTAAAATTGGGCTGACCAGGTACTATCGCAGATTGTTTTGGCGGTGAATTATTTGGATAACATCAATCGAGCATAAATTATCTCCACCCAGTGCTGCATCCTGATTGGTTGATAGCTCTCAAACCAGGTTTGAGAAATTACAAACCTCCTATCTGAGCAGTCTGTAAATTTCGGGTCTGATGACGTACAAAAACCTGGTCTGAGGACAAACCTTGCTTTGTGGAATGTAATTTCAGACCAAGGTCTAAACTCAAACCTGAAACGCGTCATATGACGTACATAAACCTTGGTTTGAGGACAAACCGGCTTTGTGAAATGCATTTCAGACCAAGGTCTGAACTCAAACCTGAAACGCGTCATATGACGTACATAAACCTTGGTCTGAGCTCAAACCTCGCTTTGTGAATTCGGGCCTATATGGCTAATCAGCTGTCAATGAAGTCATATTGTATGAGGCGGCAAATATATTTTGTGAAATTATCGAAAAATTGACTATTTGTAATCGCAAACTAGTTTTATTTCTGTATGGAAACGCAGCCATTGTTATCTTGGCATGCATTCATGTCATCAGAATAGGGTAAAATACGTCTTACATGATTCAAGGGGTCTATTTTGCAGGAAAATTCTCAATTTCGTAGAATGTACTACTATGTTACAGGGTGTGCCATTGGGTATGTGTAAACCGAGTTTGCGGAAATGGTGTGTCGGTGAGGGGAAGTGAAAGTGTTCGTGTGTGTGGTAATTGTATGTGTGTCAGATGGCTTATCATAAATCTACAATGACGAGTAAACTGTCTACATCAAAGTCCACAGATAAATATGTGCCTTGAACGTATAGCAGACGGCAATCGGCGGAGCAGACGAAACTTGATAGTGCTTTTGTATGTGAGATTGCTTTACTAAATATAAACTACAAGAAACTTTTCCATATCTTTAAACAGTTAGTAAAACAAACCTACAAAACTCCATGATACAATGAAATACTTTACTGAAAGTAGGTGAGTTTGATATGGTGCACAATTGCACCCCTCTGTAAATGATCGAATAGTCCATGGTGTGTCATGAATATTCATGTTTTTATCACGTTGAACTGATAGATTTTGGATTGAACCAAAGAGTTGTAAAAAAATCACACATTCAAGTATATTTTTTGAAGTTTTCGCAGTTTATTCCGACCGTCCTATGAATACATCACTTATTTCTTCTTTTACAGATCTTATTGTAGTTGATTGAATTTCCGTTAATTATCATTATTTGATTATTCTAATTTGAAGGTTTTTATGTGATATGATTATTTCCCTTTTACGAGTGAGTGTAGGAGCAGTGTTTTGATGCCTTTTAAAAATATGTTTATGATATAGGCCTATTACATTGTGAATTTTTCGCATGGTATAATTGAAACGGAGGTAACCTATACGTACGCTGCAAACAGAACAGATAGCTCTATGTGTCGTTTACAAAAAGAAAGCATACTTTTATTATACACATATTGACAAATTCAAATGAACATTTCACCAAGTAATTTAACAAATATTATGAATGAAACATTGTATATAATTATATGATAATGTAAGATTTATATATTGAATTATGGGAGGTGAAATTATAACCCCCTGGGGAAACAATATTCACGATCCTGCTACCAATGTGGTGCATATTTTCTACAAGGTTTTCCTTTTCCCCTTCCATTCTTGATCGAATTATCGTTTCTCCTGCCGATGAGAATACGGAGGCGCGATGGCTTCTTGTAGACCATGGGCCGAGTAGTGAATATCTCCCTATTTCTTTGTTTTCGTGACCCACCTCTGGTAACTACCCAATTTTTTGTTTGAGAGGAGATAAAAACTCATAGAATAAGAATTCATAACTCGGCAAAGCCGAAAGTTGCACACTAATTAGTATTCATAATAAATATAAATTAAGCATATCAACAGCGTCCTCTACGTCAATAAAATGAAAGTCATGTAAAAACGTATAGGAACAAGGTAAATGACAACTGCAAATTTGTGATAAATATATGTTTGGTAAAAAAGCAATACAAATACTAATAATATTAATGATAATGATGATAAACAACATCAATATCAATAATAAAATAATGATAACAAATCATCATTATCATCATTATCATCATCATTATCATCATCATTATCATCATCATCATTATCATCATCATCATCATTATCATCATCATCATCATCATTATCATTATCATCATCATTATCATCATCATTATCATCATCATCATCATCATCATCATTATCATCATCATCATCATCATCATTGTCATCATCATCATAATCATCATCATCATCAGCATCATCAAGTCATCTTTTTTTCACATTAGTTATGAAGCTTTCACTGACAGTTCACTCTGTCTTTGAACTGCATAGTCATGATGCAATCATATCGCTTGGTAATGCATTCATAATTACATGAAACAATTCAATAAATTCAAATCATATTCTCATTGTCACATGGAATTTTTGTATTCATTTATTTACAATTTTTACAAGCTACATTACTATAACATACTTATTTTGGGGTTGTACATGACGTCTTGTAATCCTTTTGAGATAATGCAACATATTCAATGCATAATTTTTACTAATGAAACTGACTTCAATAGTTACAACTTCTGTTAATCTCATTAACTGTTACATCCTAGAAATATCTTGATCTACACGTTTGTTCAACCACTCCAAAAATATCCAATCGTTCAAGTTGAAAATGCTATACTCTAAATTTTCTTTTCTCTCTACTTAAGCGAGATCCATGGGGGGAAATTACTTTTCAGAGTGGAACATTCATGCTTTGAAAAATTCGTACCAAGAGCATATATTGATTTAAATATATCACTAAAAAGGTACATAACAGCACAGTTAATAATTGAGGATATGAGCTTAAATTGTACATTAATCATGGTATCTAATGGCGATACTATCCAGGCAACAGATATGACAGATGAGTCTGTAGAAGAAGAAATATCAGAAAATACGAGACAAAGTTTGTAATATTGTTAACTCATGTACACCTTTTGTTTTTAACTATTTCACCTGCGACATTCTTCTCATCTCAATATGATTTCTTTTATAGATGTTTGGATTATCCAGATGATTTTCTTAATTACAATCAAACAACCCCAGTAACAAAAGTAGTACCGGTAAGTTACAGTTGATACAAATATTGCTTGATTGCTTTGCTCACTATAGCTCTATGACATCATTAATTTTTTTTCAGAAAAATTTTAAACCCTGCAACATTCGATAGGCAGACAATTTGGTAGCGCTCACTTGCTCCTCATATCAGGACTGGCCACATTTTAAGAACTTTTCGATTCATTGATTTTAGTCAGAGTCTTCATATGATCCTGCAAAGGTGGATAAGGATACTGATAGTCGTGTGTACGACCTTTAGCCAAAAAGTACCCAAGTACCCAATTTAGGAATCACAAAACATGCTGAGACAAAGCAACAACAAAAACATCTTTCTATTTCAGGCGAAAAACTTTGAGCATTCGCTTGCAAGAGGTAAATATATTAAAGTATCCATAATAATGAATTACATGTAGAAATATTCCCCTTTCCACAGAATGGATTTATGCCACTGATCCTTACACATCCCTGAAGCAAACACTAAACCAAAGCATACCTAATTATATAGGGTCACATAAAAATTACTTAATTACTTCATACATTTCAATTAATTAACCATCTGTTCAAAGAAAATACAGATAAATCTTGTGATACTGCTTTACTAGTTTTTCTTAAACTGTGAGATATGGATATAACAATTCACCAGCAGAATCAAATTAAATTCTTCAATAGGATACATGTACAGTGTATATGTTGTAGATCAAAAAAAAAAAAATTGAAATGGTAAATGGCAATACATAATGTTATGAGGTTATGACTGTCTGAAGAATACTGACTGGCAACTTTTGATGTCACAGCTGATTCCCTAACTATTAACCAAAATAATAATTCAGAGATTTTGTTAGTAAAAGATGGAATAATTACATACACAGTAATTACCTCCTGCCTTTGTGTAAGATGAAATAGTAAATAAGTATACATGTAAATGTATATATATATCCATCGCTTTGTGATACAGGTATAATAAGTAAGTTTGACAACACAATTATATTTTGATTTTATGGAAGAAATGTTGTTCCTTGAGCAAGACATCCATATCAGTTGCAAACGTACACAAATATAAAATACAGTGTACCAACCCTCTACTATTTGGACACAATGCTTCAATGATATGCAATATAAATATGATATTCTGATATAATTCTTTTGGTTCGTTATCTCAAATTGCTGTCTAAAGAAAAATTAAAATCAAATGAGACACAAATATGCACATGAGTTGAATTGCGCTAACAAGATGAATTCTACACGTCTTCATCTTCAATGTCTGTGTCTTCATCAAAGCATCTTCCATCAACTGGATTTTCACAATCAGTACACTTGCACAGATCGGTGCATGGCACATTATGCTGCCGGCAAGAGCATCTTCCCTTGTTTTTCCCACTTGGGACCTTGCAGTTTGTCTTCTTGCAAGTGCAGTGGGTTAGTTCTAGCAAACTGCTAGGGGCAGGGGGTTGTTCTCCCCAGACAATATCTATTTCTCCATCTTCCACTTTCCAACCATGACCATGTGGACTTGGAATGTCAGGGGTCTGCTCTAGACAACATGTGTGTACTGTGGCCTGATAATTAGCTCTCCTTATGTGCATTGTCAGTGAGTCCTTTGTCGGTGGGAGACGTGCTTCTGACTTAATCAACAGGAGAAACATGTTATACCGTGCCTTATTGACACTGTCACATTCTTGTCCATACAACTGGCAAACAAACCTCTCCAGTCCAGAGAAAACATCCTCCTCTACTGTGAATGAGCTACCTAGCTGCTGAAACATGACTTTGAACTGTGCACTTTCTGCCATCAACTTATATGCTTTAGCTTTGGACTTGCCATAGAAACTGCTTACAGAGTCGCATCCAGTGAAACAATGGAAAGAAATTAGTGCATTGAAAACATCTTCCCCAAGATAGGTACTCACATCAGATAAGCTAAGAGTTCTACTGTTGTTGCCCCTTCCAGTATGAAACAACAACTTGCTCTCAATCTGTTTGGCTTTGGCTACTCCTATGACAAACACATCAGTATCTGGGCTCTTGATCACAATCGCAGAAGTGGGAGATGGATGTCTGCTCGCAAACTGGGCATGGAGAAACATGCGAGTATCTGCTTCCTCTTGACTACAACTCAAACTCGGCACTTCTTGCACAACCAACATTCCATTTTCAACTGAAAGTTCATGGCATACCTCATCATGAGTCACATAAATGTGAACATTGTGAAAGAAAGAACTTGGTCTAGTGCTCCATGTCTTGAAGAGGAAGCGAATGAGTTCAGCCTTGTTCTCACTACCAGCAAGAAATTTTTTCCACTGCTGAGGCACACGTTGGTCCTCCCCATAGATCTTTGTCACAAGACTTCCACTCGATCCTCTTCGTCCCCTCTCGGCGTTCTTGATGCTCACGTTCCTGTATGTATCCACTACAAAATGGATTGTATCACCCCTCACACTCCTTGCAAGATCAACAACTTGCTTTAAGACCTGATCAGCAAGTTGGCCAAATGTCGGAGGAATACTTGATTGCCGAAGCTCCTGCAGCATGGCCATAGCATCTACAATCCAGGTGCTACCAGGAGGAATCTCAGTCAGAGGAGATGGTTGAACTTGAGATTCAATGTAGTGCAGTAATGATGCCTTATTTGTCTTGCTCATTGATCCATCTTGGTGAGCTAGGGAAAGAGGAAGAGGGCCCAAATTGTATGTGACCATCTTTTCAATGTCCAGTTTTCTGACGTTTGCAATGATTAGAAGTCTCTGAAACAGATTTCTATCAGCCTGTAGAGATACTTGTTTACCATGTGCTTTGGTGTGTAGCACCTTGTTCATCGACTTGAATGTCTTTGTCTTCATCTTCTTTATTGGGGCAAATACATCCCGACTTCCTTGCAGCCTCTCCTCGCAATAAGTAACTAGTTCCTTGTCACCTCTCTCCCATGCCTTAATATAGCACTCTGTGACATCTTTTGAAGCAACCACTCCAGAAGAAACATGGACGAGTTCATTGTGAGATCCATCAAAGGGATTTATCATAGCATCAACCACAATCACAACACGGCAAACATCTTCTTCATCCCTCTTCATGCGAGACAGTTGTAAGTCTTTCCGACTCAGGGATGTCTCATCTTTGCCTGCCATTTCTTCACATCTTTTTGAGATTGCAGCCCGTTTTCTGTGAGATAAAATCCACCTCGAAACGGCCCCTTTCTCTGTGGTGAAACCAATCATTCCACCTTTGGTCTTAGTGTCACGATTGCATGTCTGCTCTATTGTTTGATCACATGCCACCTGTGAGAACCCTTGGAGTGACTGGCGCTGGACAGAGAATCGTCCTTTGGCAAACTCCTCATAGACAGCAGGATGCACAGCTGGGAGTTCGCACATTTCAAGCCAATATGCAGGCAGATATCGGGAATAGTTGATGTGGCCATATGTAAAGAGCCAGGGAAGGAATGACCGAATGGCTGACAGATGAAGGTCCCAATTCCCTTGCCTAGTAGCTCGGATGAAGAGCAATAACACTTGTACCATCTCAATATACGAGGACCATACATCAAAGGTAGGACTCTTCTGACGATGCCCTCTGATGAAGGCATTGTATAGTGTAATGCATCGATTGTAGTCTTCTGATTGAACACAATGAGAGAAGGCTGCTCCCGGGAAAGATGTGTTTAGACTGATCAACACATCTAATATCTGATCCTTATCTTCATTGCTCAACGAATCTATGAAACATTGAAACCGAATGCGTTCCATTGCCTCTACTACACACTTGTGCATTCGCACACTCCTGTTGTAGTGATGGCCATTCATGGCACCATTCAGAGACCCTTGAGCTACAATGCCCGATTCAATGACCAGGTTTTCCAAACCAGCATCCCTGAATCTTTTCCCTATGCATGCTAGCATTGCAAGCGATGTGTGAAAAGCTCCAAGGCGGATAACTACACGTTTAGAAAATGCCTCATTGCTCCATCTAATCTGTTGCGCCTTGGCGTAAATTGCTTGGTCAAACACTGCCACTATTTCTTCTTGTTTCAGTGTGTCTGCTATCTGAAGACTTCTGTCAAGAATGGTATATACAGTGTCATACTCTGTTGGGCTGGCATCGATTATCGGCAAGTAGCCTACAGTGGATACCATTGGAACCTCATTATGTAACAAGATGTTGCATCCAGTCCAACCAGGAAAGACATTGTCAGAAATATCTGCCACTTTCATCAATCGCAATGCTAAATCTAAATCCCTTGCAGATTGTTGGCACTGTCGATGATCTCCTTCTATCAGGGAAACATCAGCTCCATACGGCTGAGGGCCAGCACGTTTGTTCCCAAAGTACTTCTTTATGTTCGATTCTGGGGGCTCAAATGATCTCTCTCTTGTTCTTGGTAATGGCATGGGTTCTGTAGATTGTTCATCAGCAGGCAGTGAGGAGGAAGGCCATTGCACAAGTATTCCATTCGTATTGTGGGTCGTACCTTTACCTGAAAGGGTTTCTTCCCCGAAGTCATTGTTGTCCCAGACGACAGTGGTGAACACTGGCTGACTACCTGCAGGAAGAATGTTAACACCTATGGCAAGCTGCCTTTTTGCAATAGCAGTGTCAATTTCTAAAGTCACAGAATTTGACACGCTGTGACCTAGTCCATTTAGGACACCTATTAATTTGGCTGAACCCGTCATGTGTCTCACTGCCATAGCAAGGGACGTGTGCTTTGGAAGAAGCATCCTTCCTCTTGATCTTAAGTACATTAAATCCTGGGCCACAGAAAGCAGACGTCGGTGCGATTCTTCAGGAACTGAATTCTTAACTGACTCGTTAATGTCCTCACTTAAGCCAGTGCTCCAGGCTAGAAAGTTATAAAGCTTAGTGGGAACAAGTCTAGAGACATATCCTTAGCAAGTGGTGGCCAGACTATCGGTGTTTTCACAGTACTCATTGCTGCCTTCAATTCTTGAGCAGAATGGAACAGCTCTCTGATAGGATTAGATGCTGCTCCTGCCTGGTCTGGGAGAACACAATCACTGTCTTCGCTTTCTTCACTAGTAGTTACATCTTTAATTACGTCCTCTACCACCTCTTCAATATCGAGGGTTTCCACAAACACAATATCACTCTCACTTTGACGTGATGGCTTGGAAAAGCAGAGGACAGGATAAGACCGCCTAAGTCTTGCCTTCAGACGACCTGATTTGTACGAGGAAGCATCAATGCCCTCCACATCTTTCACTTCTTTAACGAACAATCTGTTTAGTTTGGTGAGACGCAATATTTCTTTGTTTCTAATTATCCTATACTCTACCACATTAGTACAGAAACTCTTGTACGATTTTTCATGCAATTGCTGTGTACCTTCTTTTGTTTGTGATTTACATCTCTGCACTACCTTAGTGTATCGTAGGTAGCATGATTTATGGTACTTCACCTCAATCGCAACAAGATCTTTCCCTCTAATATCTAACAACAGCCTTTCATCTTGCTTCATCTCTGCTGCATTTAATAACTGCCCCCACTCATAGTTTCACACTTCATTAGTTTCTCAACCTTTCGCTTCCTTGTTGCTGGGTCCTTCACATACTGATTGGTCTTGCAGATGACGCACTGGACAGGTAACACATGCTCTCGACCAGAGGTAGATGGTGCTCTTTTGTCTACCTTAGAACGAAGACATCTCTTGGGTGGTTCCTCACCTGGTGTGTCTTCCAACTCGGGGATAACTGCCAATCTTGGTGTGCTACTTGCAGCCTCTGAAATGAGTGGAAGACAGTGGAAACGTGTCAGGAAAAATATTAAATGAAGAGCCAATCACAAAGCACAAAGAGGAGCATGAGTTTTTTTCCAATTTAGCTCATTGGTATGAATACAAATTGGTAGATGCTATATTTTCTTCTAAAATGAAGAGTAAAGGTTACCCTTGGTATACCACAACATCTGCACACAGAAAAAAGAAGAAAAATAATGCAGTGAAACTTGCTATGCCTTCAAAATATATATAAAAACAATTAAATATAACATTTACACAATAACAATATTCCTTTCCTCAGGGACAAACTCATACTCAAACCAATATATTTGTTTGTTCTTTACTGAAGCCAACACACAAAAGCCAAAAAATAAATTAGTAAATTCTACCTGTTTTCGTTTCATGCCTCCTGATAGCACGGTTGACCTCTGTAATGTTGCAGAAATTGCGATAGCATTCAGCATGGTAACCTGGAATGGCACGTTGTCTCCTATGTTTGAAAAAATGAAATAATGATAAAAGATAGATATCATAACAATTAAGAATTTCTGACAGTTTGAAGATAATGCTGCAATTGCCGGGGATACTTGATGTGCATTTCTTGTGATAAGGAGGAAATAGCTAGCTATGCTTAACAAGCAGTGAAGTTTAAACTCGTTAATTGGAAAACGGTGACATTCCAAGGTAAGATTATGGGTGGTTTTTTCACCATGCCATTGTTGAGGATGGCTGAGTGCATGTCTAGATTGAATATATTTCAATTCCTATTTCCAGTTGGTCATGCTAGTCAATGCCAAATAATTACAGCCCCTATGCAATGATCTTGAGTATCTCCATTCTCCAGTGAACCTTTATGAATTTACAAAAACAATATAAGATTAAGACTCTAAAATTGACCAATTTAATCTGTCTCTAGCTTGATATCCTCTTAATTCTGTCCGCCTTAAAAAAAAAAAAAAAAAAACATACGATTGTGATCGTTATAGACCTCTACATATATGTATATGTCTTAGTTATGATATATGGCCAGGGCAGTGCCTAGGCTCGTACTCCAAGATCGGTTGAACTTTTTTAGACCCCTCCCCAGGACATCGATCAATTACATGTAGACTAGATATGTGCCCCCCAAACATCAAACTCTGGCTACGGATCAAACTACAACCCAACCATATTTCAATATTAAAGCGGCCACCGAACAAGAAGCAGATAATATTGGTCTTAGTACTGTACCCACCACGACCTCCAGTTTAAATTCCACTAGGAATCTTTTGGAGGAACAACAACCAAGTACCAAGAGGCCATGGCCTCTGGAGAAAATTAACAAGGTAAATTCAGTTTCACTGTTTATACTAGGTGAAGGTCTACAGACTTAGTTACCAACCAACACCATAGTTACAGAGCACGCATAACTTTTCAGCAATTTTGGCTCTGAGATTACAATGTTTTATAGTCCCTAGATTATTGTCACATGTAATTTGACAAATAAAGCCAATAGCCCTCCTACCCCTTACAAAAAAAAACACACTTACCTCCCACTCCTTTCGTCATGATCATTATCACAGAGCTGTTCTCTGTCGATGTCTTGCTCTTCAGTAGCTGTAGGCGTTTGTACACTGTCCCAGTCATAGCGATCTGCGTTGTGTGCAATCTTACTTTCGATGGTATTTTCCGCTTTTTTCCATAGATTTGCACATTCCTTGAATTTTTGGAAAGACTTCTCCCTAAGAGGAATAACTCTGCTATGAGTTGCAACAACGTGCATGCAACAAAATCCTGAAATTGCACCCTCACAATCGTCGGCAGATGCGCTGCTGGTAACATCAACGTCCGACGATGAATACATCGCCATGTTCGCTGTATGCGCCTACACGAAACGAACCATGTGATTGGTTGATATGCGTGGAATAATCCGATGCCCACATGAAAGAGGAAATGTAATTGGCTTACATTTTCGAGATTTTGGACTCAAAATTCATGGTTTTTTCATCTTTTCTAAATAATGGTGGGGTTTCAGAAATGCCGAGTTATCTTTTGTGCATCTACACATATTTTTGTATCATACTGTCTCAATAAATACTAGTTACTTTCGATGGGTCACGAAAGTTAAGAATTTTGGCCTATGGCCCATGGTCTATTGGTAGAGCATTGGTCTCTTAAAGATGAAGTTGAGTTCTTGTCATGCGATTGCATTGTGAAAGAAACGGTGTGGAATCGACAAGAAAAGGTTGATCATCTAGCATATAAGAATTTGTGTGTATTGCAAGGTTCTGGAATCATCAAAATGATAAGAAATTTGGCCAAGTCTTGGTAAAGTTACATATACTGTACACAGAAAGACATATTGCTCCGTTTGTCTCATTTTCGCTCGCTAGAACATTGCCAGCACAAACCACTGACCTCTACCTCCTGGACGGATCATCGCCCATTCCCATTCACTATACGTTACGTACTAAAAGGCTGTATTGTCTGACCGTTCATGAATATTCATGTTTTTGCTTACCTCGGAAAAATGTTTGCTTTTACTAAATGGAAAAATTACGGTGGGGGGTAGGATGAAATGGACATAATGAACCAAGCAGAAGTGATCTATGATAATTCATGCTTCTTATCCTTCGTGTGTTTGACCTATAATCTTAAAATCGCTTGGCAAGTTGAGTCCAAAGTTCGACTTGTTTCACATGTGTATTATAGGCAATGACGAGCTTGCAACCTATTTTGATCAAATTACGGTGGGTGAACTTTCAAAAGCAAATGGGAAATGAGGGTTCCAATGAAAGAGCTAGTGGTAACGTACGTCGGGGTGGATGTGATTTTCGTTTAAACAAAAAAATAATTTTTAACGTATTTTTGTGTAAGATTCCATAGGCTAACACGTTGGAGGCATAGCGCCTATAGGCGCCACGTTGGAGGCATAGCGTCTATAGGCGCCACGTTGGAGGCATAGCGCCTATAGGCGCCACGTTGGAGGCATAGCGCCTATAGGCGCCACGTTGGAGGTATAGCGCCTATATAGGCGCCGGCAGACATAGCGCCTATACATTGAGAGTATAGCGCCTGACTGGAGTTTTGTGTTTTTACAAGTATAATAGGGAGTGTTATAATGGCTGCTCAACGATTGAATATGAGGGATGAAATTGGGATGCCTGCAACAGAGGCTCAGCGTGGAGATGAGGATCCTCGACAGTCTAGGCCAGAGATGAGTGTGCCTGTACGTGGAAGGAACAGCGCCTGGAGTTTGGCCTGTGTGCAGGCGAAGGCAGAGATATATAGCGCCTGAGGTTTCGCCTGTGTGTAGGCGAAGGCAGGGATTGCGCCTGTACATGTAAGGTACAGCGCCTGTGTAAATAATGATAGCGCCTGAATTTTGTGAGTATAGCGCCTGTATGGAGTTTTGCCTTTATTATGGCCCAGTATAATGGTCAGAGATTTGATGTCAGCTGATCATCGGGCACTTCGTTTGATTTATACATTTCCGAGATTTGCAGGGACCGATGGCTCGGTGGCTGCAAGTGATAGCAGAGTGCGACTTCAAAACCGTGCACCGTTCTGGACGCTCACTTACCAATGTTTCGTGTGAAGGCGAAGGCAGTGACGAATTGTCCTCAGTGCGTGAAAGCGGAACTTCAAGGAGTCAGCAATCTCTGATAAACAAGTAGCACCGAAAGTGGAGGTACCCCGAGATAGCTATGCGGAGGCAAGGACAGTTACGATAGAACCCAGCATGAGGAATGAGCAGATGAGCCAAGACTAGGCGCAAGATCCTTCAGTCAAGTACGACATAGATCCTGGAAGCAAAGCAGCGGTCAGGGGACCGGCCGGATTGGTCAGCAATGGCTTCAAAGTCCAGGGTGGAGAAGCCCTTGGAGGAAGTGAGCCCAACTGGAAATGAAGCAAGGCGTTCTCGACAGGAAATGAGAATAGTGACCAAGGCCATAGGGTAACTGAATGTTGCCTTATCATCTAAGCTTCGAGATGTCGTTGTGAAGGAATTGCATGGTGGCAAGTAAAGTGGATACCTTGGCATGAACAAGACCAGAGATAAGGTTTGCTTGAGGAGTTGAGGTTCTATTCAATAGGAACGAATGCAGACATCCGCTCGAGTGTACGGCAGTTGAAGGTAGTTCATGTGGACAGGTCGTAACCCTACGAAGTGGCACTCCTCAGCCTACGGACTCCTAGTTAGAAGCGAGTGTAAGTCAGCACGAAGGTTGAGCAGGACGCTCCTAGCCAACTTGCACATGTCAGCTTTAGGAGAGGAAGAGGAGGTTGACCCCGTCGACAGGGAAGCTTCGAAACTTGTTGAACCGACTGTACCTGAACCACGAAAGGTTCCTGTCCCAGCCTCCAGGAGAGATCCCGCGTGAACTAGGAATCCACCAAGACCCAACTTATTCAATTTTGCCATAAACTCAAACTAAGCAGCCAGTACTTTGCCATTCCAACCAATGTATTTTTTTGTTTTTACTTATGTACCTGTAATGAATTATGCCTTATCTTGTTCATCTTAAATCCTGCATTCCTTCTACCCTTCACCCTTTGTCTGTCTTCAAACTCATATTTTCATTTGTTCTCCCTCTACTTCTTTTGTTCTTTCACTCTATTCTAATTACTTATGTTGTATTGTTACTAGGCAAATATCTCGTATGTACGATAGTTCAGGGATGTATTGTTGTGTATTTTGTTAGATAGCAGAAGAAAAAGAAGAGGGTTATGTTTTATTTTAAGATGTATAAGCATATATTTTCCCATGTTTTCAATACTTCTACATGTCTAGTCCTATATCTTCCGCATCTTTTCTTTCCTAAACTTTCCCGTTTCTCTCGACTCCTCTTTTGTTCTTTCTCTACTATTGTACATAGATCATTTAGTGTTATATGTAGTTAAAGGAGTTTTTTAAGTATTTGTATACTGTGTTTCGAAAGATTATTCCGATAAAATGTTATTTTGTTTTGTTAAAGAGTGGTCCGAGGACAGCCCACACTTGGGGAGGGGCTGTGTAGCATAACTAGTCCAGTAATTTAGTAAGACGTAGAGGGCGTTATAGTTAATTGTGAAATATATATGTGGACATCGTGAGATGTCAGTCAGTTTGGACAGGTCGATCCGTTACCAGGAATGAGTAAAGTTACTTGAACTGCAGATATACTGTGCAAGTGTTGTTTCTCGAGTTCCTGTCAGATATTCAGTGATTGCGGGACTGAGTAAAATGAGAGCTATAGTCCACGTTATTCTTACACGATATACTTTTGTGAGAGCCCACTGAGAGATATAGTTGATGAATGATTGTCGAGAGCGTGGACCGGGTTTTGACAGACTGCAAGGCAGAACGCTACCCCGGCAAAGCCCGGTTACGCCACAATATCTGGACGTTCTAGAGTCTACTTATTAAATTCTACTTTCTAGATCTAGTGAATAGCTCATTAAAATAACGAAAAGGGAATACAATTCGTCATGTGATTTATTGTCTCTGCAACCTTGCTTCCTCGTAGCTAAAATAAAAATAGTGTTATGTTTAGTAATCAGTGAACACGCATTACAATCTTTATTCACAATCTCAATCCAAACACCTTCACACACACGTGCACACGCCCGTATCCGTAATTCTAAAAACTCGACAAAAATCAGACATAATCTTCAGCACATGGGACTGAGGTCCTAAAAAATGTGTTATGTTATGCACATTTTCTTGTGAATGCGTGTATAGAGTGCATTGTTACCATTCCATTCCCGTTAAATGGTTGTTTGCCCCAATCTCAGCATTTTAAAAACAATTGTCACATCTTTTTCTTACCCAAACACAATGCTTTGTGCTCTGTCTCTGGATGGATGATGAAAAAGCTGTTTGTTTTTGTTGTTCAGAGAGCGTCGATACGCGCGCTTGGCTAGCCTACATTCCAGACATACAGTTATTAAAGCATTCTCAATATCATTATGCATGGTAACTATGTAAAACACCCACCCTTTCCCTTTCCTCCTCCTCCTCTTCTTCTTTTGCTCTCTACTTCTTTTTTTTTCTTCATCTTCTTTCTCTCTCTCTTCCTTTTTTTTCTTCTATTTTTTCTTTCCTTTTCTTTTCTTTGACCCTTTGGCTTTCCTTTCTCTCTCCTTTATCTTTCTTTAAGTACCGGTGTGACCGCGCCGTTTGTCCTACCAGTTTCGTTTGTCCATCGGACATAATATGCGGGTTTTCTGCTCGCACGGATCGTCCGAGGGACATCCGTGCGGTTTGCTATCCGCACAGTCTGTCCTCACATTGTTTTACGTGTATATTTGATAAAAGGAAGCAACTCGGCAAATCAATGTATTTAGACTCATTGTCATGTGGTTGACATTTTTTCTAGAAATTACATAATAATAACTCACTACAATTTTGTTTAAAGCAAATGGGCCAGTCCCTCCTCCCCAATCATATAACTAGGCATGAAACTTATGTATACCTATAATCTACAGACTTACCATTCAAATATAAACATTTTATAACTATTCATTTTGGGGGGAGGGGGGGCTCAGACATCGGATCTCGTATATCATTGAATATTTGGTGGATCTCGGATATCATTGAAACCCCCAAATATTTTGGAGGGACTCTGATATCATTGAGCACCCCCTCCCCCCCCCCCATATTTTGGTGGAGCTCAGATATCATCAGCCCCCAATTGTTTTTGGTGGGGCTCGGATAACATCACGGAGCCCCCGATATTTTTGAGGGGCTCGGATATCATTGAGCCCCCCCCCCCCCACCCCCAATATTTTGGCCGGGCTCGGTTATCATGATAAACTGGACTTAAAAACTATTGCCCAAAACTTTGTTTCCAGGAACACAAGAAGACAAAACTTCTTTGGCACATTTATCTGAGGCTGCATGTGCTCCTCAAAAGAAGAAAAGTCTGAAATTTTTCGCTGCGATGACACAGATGAGGAACAAAGAATTTATTTGCAGGTTCAAATTAAAGACAAAGGAGGATCTCAGAATTATATTTTTTGAGTGGTGCCACATTTCAGTTTTTAAATATGTCCGATTATAGGCATGTGTGACAATAAAAAAATTGTTTTTCACGTTCCTGGGGTATTATTTTTGCCAAAGGTGTTAACTGTGTGTTATTCTAACACCTAGTACTTTGTCTTACTTAATACAAATAAACTGAATATCTTACAATTCAACGATTTCTTCAAGTAGGCCTACTTTTATTAATTTCAATTTCTTCAACTGCTTAAAAGTAAGGCTACAAATGCTTTTTTATTGTAGAGCTGTAGTTTGAACAGGCTACTTAGTAATTCACATTTATAGATTGGTGCACATCATTATGCTTAATCATCCTCTCCTATCTGTTTGTTTTCATTCCTCTGTTATCATCCTTTATTTGCTACCTATGATATTTGAATATTATTTCCTTTTATTATATTAATGAACATGTAAATACCTATTTATATGCAAAATAAACCCTTGAGGTTTAAAGTTGTAAAACCCAGGGCAGTTCAACACATGCAATCATGAAATAAGGGTGTCTTCATCGAAGTGTCTCTGTAAGTTTAGAACCACGTCCTGTGCCTACCCGCTTTAGGCCACCTTACATTCAGGGGCGTCGCTAAAGGGGGGGGGGGGGGGGGGGGTGAGGTTGAAGTCGGTGGGATTTTTTATGTCGGTCGGCCAGCAATTTTTTCCCCTTCGAACTGTGACTTTTTATCGGACAAAGAAACATTTTTGAAAATTCAAACAATGATTTAGAGTCGGTACAATGAATCGTCTTCTTTTTCTAATAATTTAATGAAACGTCGAAGCTCCCGCGCTTTTTGCGAGAGGGGGAAAAACTGAATTCAGACAATTAGGGTTAAGAGTAGAGAACGGTTTACAACAAATCGACTTCTTTCTATAATAATTCAATAAAACGTCTAAGCTTCCGCGCTTCGCGTGGGATGGGGAAACTGAATTCAGATAAGGATTAAGAGTCGAGAACGGTACAACAAATCGTCTTCTTTTCATAATAATTTAATGAAACGTCTAAGCTACCGCGCTTCGCGCGGTAGGCCTTTCACCCATCCCCTCCCTCACCTAGGGAGCGCTTTGCGCGCTCTTTAAGTGATTCGTTTGCTCAATACCGCCCCTCCCTAAAAAAAGATCCTAGCTACGCGCCTGCATTAAAATATATAGCTATGATGCATACTAAGTTGACGAAATAATTTGTATATTTATGTCGTCGACGAAAATGACCATTTGCGCATAACAATTTAGCCTTCGGCCCCGGGTTTATAGGGTTAAATTTGTAGATATCGGGACATTTAATTTTGTCGGTAATTGGTGGCTTGTTTTGTCGGTAATCGTTGGCCTCTATACCATCCCCCCCCCCCCCCCCCCCACTGAAAAAGGTCTAGCGACGCCCCTGACGACACATCAGGCCTATACTTGCGTTTTGTGAGAGGCTCAAGTATCCGGGCCAGCTATTTATAGTTGAGTAAGTTTTGAAGAAAAACAAAACAAGTACTCGCTCTCCAATCGTATTGGTTATTGGGAAATTTCGAATGTCATCAAATATGTTTTTTTCCTTTTAACACAATAACTGTTTTGCGACTCAATTTGGGCCTGACTAAATATCAAAATTTTCGTAAGGCAACAAACAAGTAATTATACCTGATTAACATTTGAAGATTTCCTACACTAGTGCCTGGCCGTGCGTGTCCCATATTTGAACACTAAGTTGCACCTGAAATTGCAACATGTGCATTATAAGCTCCAAACGCTTTCTTTCATACAAATACACCAACAACAAAAATCCCAAAAGCTTGAATGCATACTATTTCATAAGATGTAATTAAACAATATGAATGATATTAATGATACACTTACATGTACATGCAAATGCATGATCGTTTTTGCGCTTCTTGCTCCCAGCAAGATAGTTCCCTTCTGCATTTAATTTTGTTGCTGTTATGAGTTTATATTCATATTTTTGTTATCAAGCAGGAATAAATAAATGAATATAAATACATTTGAACAATGATAGTTGTACAATGATGATAGAAGAAACAATGAAAATCGCAACTGATCTTCCCTAATTCGTTTCCCCCTTTTCTTTTCTTCCTCTTTGTTTTCTGTCCCTTTCTCTCCTCTTTCCCTTTCACTTCCCTTCCTTCTCTTTCTCTCTCTCTCTCTCTCTCTCTCTCTTTGCTGAGGGGGGGGGGGGGGAGGGGTACAAATCGGGAAAAATTGCAACTGATCTCCCTTACTTTCTTCTCTCTCTTTTTTCCCCCTTTCCCTTCCCTTACTTCTCTCTCTCTCTCTCTCTCTCTCTCTCTCATTTAAGTTTGCTGAGGGAGGCAGGGGCATTTCGCCCCCTCCCCCCGATCCACACGATGTTGGTGGGATTAATTGCAACTGATCTCTGCCTCTTTTTACCTTTCTCTTTTCTTCTTCCTTTTTTGTGTTCCATTTTAGCTCTCCTCTTTCCCTTTCCCTTCTTTCTCTCTTTTTTTTTGGCGGGGAGGGGGAGGGGGGGCGTGGTCGGGGGGGGGGGGCAGAGGCAAAGGCCTTTCTCCGCGATCCACATCTTTTTTGCAGGAAAAATGCAACTGATATCCCTTCTTTTCTTTAAATTTCTTCTTATGTTTCTTTCCCTTTCTAGTCCGGCAGCCATCTCGATATACCTTGTTTTAGGGTCTATAGTTTTTTTTTTGGGGGGGGATTATAGTTCCTTAGACCATCAATTTGAAGAATCCGATTGCTGACACTCTGTCAGCATTGAGCAATTTGAGATATGTGACGTCATACAAAATGGCCGCCAAAACCCCCTTTTTAACCAAAATTAATGACATAAAAAGTGTTAACAGCATTTTACTACATTAAATGGCAGTCAAATATCTTGATTTTTTTCTAGAATCATCACTAAATAAAAATTGTGATGTTGTATGATCACAAATGATATGTAAATTTGCATAATTCGGAATGGCGCCCTCTATAGACACATTAATTTGCATAGTTCAAAATGATAGCCAAATACCAATTTCTAACATGAGATTATCATATGTAATGAGTCAGATGCACTGGATACAGTGAGTAAAAATTGTGCTGCACATTCATTTTTATTTTGTGATTTAATACTCGAAGAAAACATGATTGAATTTTGTGCTCTCTGTCCCATAGATATGAGGTGGCATATGGTGATAAATGCCCGTTTTCAGTGACAGCGTTAAGAAATTCTAAGGTACTAGATTCTTTTATATGAACCTAAAAAATACGAACTACCAATACGATGCAGGACTAGGTCTATATCCGTTTATAATTTTGCTTCAAAATCTTGAAATTTGTTTAAAAGCCCTCTAAAGTGTTGGGAACCCTAAAATATTTCATGCGGAAGAGGGTGTCATTTAACACTTAATTCTGGAAATATATTAAAAACAAATGTGTTCGAAGTGAGGTCGTGACTGTAAGGCGTGCTTCCACACACATGTTTGCAAATGAGCTCTCTTAACATTTTCTACAAACGCTTTAGTAGTTTGAGGTAGTGAGGCAAGGTTTGGGTTATTTGTAGCTCCTAGTCTTCGGACCCTTGATAGCCACACGTTGATACGAGCCTCTGACATTGAGCTGGTTGTTGACTGTCCATAACATGAGAGTAGGTTGAGTGATGACATATGACCATGCTGCATCAACATTGCCAACTGAGTCCTAGGGGAGTCGAATCTTCTGCTTCATCACTTTCAGCATTGTACCCTATCCAATGCCAAAGTATGCACCAAGAGTGTCGCATCCCGTCAACGCATGTTCTGCCAACATCGATGGAATGATATCTCCTAACTTGTCTACAGTGGCAGGAACATCAATAACAGTTCGATCTGTGATGGGCGTCTCCATGGTCATTGGCGTTTTCTAAGTCCGTCTTGAAGATAATAATGCAAAAGTAGTACGTAGACGTCTGTGTCATCCACTAGGACCCTAACATACCTCTTCTCATTAGCAGCAATTCGAATCGCTTGCTGTACTATGATGTTGCCTGCTTCTTCATAATTGTGTTGTGGACAGACCTTTCCTTGGCATGACATCACTGTCTGGAATCACTTCAACAGGAACCTCATCTTGACGGTAATGACCAGCTTGTGCTTTTGCCTATTTCTGAACACCCAATCATCCTGCAGACTCGCGCATATATGATGTCGATCAACTGTAGTTTGTTGTCATGAAAAGAGAGTGAAGTTAGCAACACTAGAGACATGTTTAAACACATCAAGTCACCGACCAAGAAACCTTCACCCAAAGTTATATGTCTTGAAGGATGAAAATGGGAACATTTTTACAGAGGATGAAGATATAAAGGCAAGGTGGTAGAAGTAATATTGTGTAAAACCGTATACTGCAAAAGAAACTGAGGAAGTTGATACTCATGAAGGAGTAACTCCGAGTAAGCGTCGAGGACGAGCCCTTGCTTGAACCTGACATCTTACAAAATGGAGCGAAGGAAGCAATAAATCATCTGAGACCTGGGAAAGCACCTGGTATTGAAAATTCCCTGCAAAGCTTTTCAAAGAGAGTGGAGAGGAGGGCGTAAATGTCTTGCATAAGCTGTGTAACAAAATATGGAGACAGAGAATATGGCCACAAGACTGGAATAGAGCTGTTTTTCTCCCACTCCCAAAAAAAGGTTTTACAAAATGAATGTGCCAACACCCGCACTATTTCTATTACTCCGCATGCCAGTAAGATTCTTCTTCACTTAATTGCTGAAAGAATTAGAAACAAACAGGGCTTAGAACAGAAAGAGGGACAAGAAACCATATTGGCAATTTCAAAAATTTGATGGAGAAAAGCAGAGAATTTCAAAAACTTCTCTCCCTAGCTTTGTTGATTATTCCAAAGCTTTTGACTGCGTACAACATAAACGCCTATGGAAGATTATGAGCTAGATGGGCTTTCCAGCACATATTATTCAACTCATCCAGTCGCTTTACCAAGACCAACTTAAGCAACAGTAAGAAAAGAGAATGGCTACACCGAAAGGTTCACTATTGGTCAAGTTGTCCGTCAAGGCTGCATCCTATCACCATAACCTTTCAACATCTACTTGGGGACAGTTGACCCCCCAAATAAAATTCAAACTGTTTTTTTCTTCATATTCGATACCAGTGATTTACAAATGTTGCTGAAAAAAATTGTTCGTCTGTTGGAAAATGACAAATCCCTAAATTCAGTCAAGCAAAAAATATGCTTATTTAAAAGCCTACATGTCAGGGTCCGCGGAACGGCGGGGCTCAGGGGACTCGAGCCCCCCTCACTTTTTGTATAAAGTATGTTAAAGAGAACTAGAAAGAAAGTGACCCGAGGTGAAATGAGGTATCAAAATATGCTCATCTGACAGTTATTAAATGCCTAAAACCCACTGAGCTTCCGGGGGCTGTGCCCCTTGAACCCCACCTATGGCCCTAAGGAGGGCCCCTGCATGGATGCTCATCTGATAGTTATTAGCTGCATACAACCCCCGAGCTTCCGGGGGCCCTGCCCCCTGGACCCCACGCCAATTTGCGCTCCTCTCTTCCTGATCGTAAATACTTTAGCCCCCCCCCCCACCCCCGCTTTAAAAAACGTTCCGCGGGGCCTGCATGTAACATGTATGAGTGATGGTGATGCAGATTGTTTTTCTGCCCCTCTAAATGTTTTTGCTCATTATGCCACTGACAACACTTATAACAAGAACATCAGAAGAACTACTAGAACTCCTTAAAAAAGAGTGAAGGATGCAAGTGAATAATTTGGACCCTACCTCAATGTGAAAAAGACCAAGAACATGATTGGTGGAAATTAACTACATGCAACAGAGCATGGTGGTTGATGGAGAAGAAGTTGATCAAGTGGACAAGTTTATATAATTTTCTTGGGTCAATGCTTGTCAAGGAGGGTGGAAGCTCGGTAGATATCAAGAGACAACTGGCTATGGCTAAACATCGGCCTCAACACTGTCAAATATCTGGATGGACAGGAACCTCACCTTGGCCACAAAGATCCAAGTAATGAAGGAATTATTTTTCCAAGTAGGAACTCTATGGCTGCGAGACATAGGCATTAGGAAAGGCAGAGAGGGGAGCAATATCTGCCTTCGAAATGTGGTGTTGGAGGAAGCTACTTGGGATATCATAAAGAGATTACAACACCAATGGACACAATTAATGTCCATCATCGGAGATCAACCGCCACTTGCTACCAGGATTGACAAGTACAAGCTACAATAGTTTGGTCACGTTAGCAGAAGATCAGGAGACAACCTTGCCAAATTATCATTTAAGGTACCTTTGAAGGAACACATGACAAAGGAAGACTCAAGCTCAGATGGAGTGACGACCTTAGGGAAATCACTAGCCACCCTCTAAATACTAAATACACTCTACCGGATTGCAGGAGACAGATACCGATTGAAAGGTCTCATCAAACGGGTCACAAGGGTGAGCCATGATCTATATAACAACGACGACGACGATGACCATGAACAGTGAGAGATAGTTTCTTGGTGGGCAGCAGTGACGTGGGATTCAGTTGAAAGACTCTCGAACCGGTATGACCTCTAGATACTCTTGGATCTGTCAAACACCAAGCAAACATCATCAGATTTTCATCCACAGTAGAGCACAACCATCAATGACTTTACAAGGTTGTTCCAGTGTCTCATGCCTGACTGACATCTCAACTTTTGTCAAACTCTATAAGTCCGCCTTTGACATGGGAATGCTCGTTTCCAGAATCAGCAAAGAGTGCTGTTGGGACTGGTGAAAGCTCTTATGGCAAAATGTCCTTGACATTGACCTCTCTTCAACTTTTCATAGACTTTCGTACCCCAACATTCATTGACTTCTTCATGGCTGCCATGGTTTGAACTTTCTTGGAAATTGTGTCATAGAATCCACCAGGTAATTTCTTTTGAAACTCATGCATCTGTCTAGTATCGATGTCAACTGCTTTATCCACATTCACTGACATTGGATCAATGCTGGTCTAAATAAAGCCTATCAATGGAATAATAATGTCTGCCGTAAAACCATTTCTCACCGATTTGATGAAAAATGAATTCTTTCATAGCTATTTTTGTTTCTTGACATATGTAGGATAGGTGTAGGGAATTGGAGACCACCAAGCTTGAACCATCACTGTCTGTCCGTGTTGGCTCCAATATTACTATAGCGCCATATTATGTGACCTTTAACAACACTACTGCATTTATCCAATTCATTTCGAAGACTACAATGCATCGTAAAATTTAGCTCTGATATAAAAACACAATTTTCACGGAATGTTGTGGTGTATGCAGATATTTAGGGGTGGCTCTTAAAAATTAGTGTGCCAACGATCACAGAAAACTTATGTCCATTGTGTGTTGTGAATGGGTGTTGCAATGCACATTATGAATGGTGTCTGATCAGAAATGTGTATAGGCAATGGGGGACACCAGGTCCAAGATGGGGGCCTACTTTCCCCCAGTTGTCCATTTCATGTTGAAAGGCACTATCATGAAACATATTTGGTTGTTCGTGTCACCATTCTAATTTGAATGCATTTCATTTAAGAAGTTATTTCTATGCTGTGAGTTTGATCAATGTAAAAGTCACATTGCCAGAAAATTATTCTGAAAGTATTTAAAAATAATTCAAAGCACCTTTATTACTGTAAACAAAAAACTACAGAAATATCTTGGGCCACATTGTTTTAAAATCGTTTCAAAATTACAGTAAGTTCATTGGCTGCATTGTATCTCTTTCAAAAAGTGTTTGAACTAACTATAACAATCCCATTTTCATCAAAATTGTATTTAAAGTGCCTTGATTTGTAACTGTCCCTCATTACCTACACATGTAGGTAATGCAAGACCTGGTGATGACGTCATTAATCATTGTTATCTTATTAATCAGTTACATCATGACCACAATTTTGTTACCAAATAAAGAGAAAAAATTACTGAACAGAATACAAAACTTTCTGTATGTGTAACATTGTTCATGTTTATGTTAATTATGCAAATGTGCTTAAGGGTCTCCAATTCCCCACACCTACCCTATCTAAATTTGGACCAAACAAGATGAAAGATGAATGCAGCACAACTGCAATTGTTGCCCAAAAAAAGCATTTAATATGATTTCAAGTTGACATAGATTTTAAAAATTGGCATTTGGCTGGCACACATATTTTATTCAAATTAATATGTTTATAGAGGGCGCTATTTCAATATATGCAAATAAACTGGTCATCTATAGCCATGCAACATCACAAACATTTTTTAAGTGATGGTCCTAAAGAGATACAGACATTTGGCTGCCCAAAATTGTAGAAAAAAGTCCTTATTATATATTTATTATTCATTTTTAAAGGAAAATCATGTACTTTGGCGGCCATTTTGTATGACGTCATATATCTTAAATTGCTCAAGGCGGACAGAGTGTCAGCTATTGGATTCTTGAAATAGAAGCTTTAGGCAATCAAAATCCATTGAAAAAAAAACTATAGACCATAAAACAAGGTTAGGCCAATAATCTGGGTTTGGCTGCCGGACTATTCCTTCCTTCTCTCTTGTTTTGCGGGGGGGGGGGGGGGGGGGGCAACAGCATGGGCGACAAGGCCCTTTCGGCCCCCGATCTCCTTTTTTTTTCACCTTTTTCTTTTCCTCTTCCTTTCCTCTTCTCTCTTCTTTCCCTTTCCCTTCTTTTCCTTCCTTCCTTCTCTCTCTCTTTTTGTTTGCTGAGGGGCCAGGGGAAGGCAGGCGAAGGCTTTTCGCCCCCGATCCACACCGCGTTGGTGGGAAAAATCACAATTGATCTCCCGTACCTTTCTTTTCTTTCCCTTTCCCTTCTCTTCCTTTCTCTCTCTTTTAAGTTTGCTGTAGAAGGGGGAGACAAGGGCCATTTGCCCCCCCCCCCCCCGATCCCCAACTTGTTGGCAGGAAAACTGCAACTGATATCCCCCTTCTTTTCTTTCCTTCCCTTTATCTCCTCTTTTCCCCTTTTTCTTTCCCTTCTCTTCCTTCTCTCTTTCTTTTTGCTGGGGGGGGGGGGGGGGAGGGGCAACAGCCTGGGAGGCAAAGCCCTTTCGCCCCCCCCTCGATCTCCTTCTTTCCCCTTTTCTTTTCTTCTTCCTTTCCCTTTGTCTCTTCTTTCCCTTTCCCTTATTTTTCCTTCCTTCTTTCTCTCTCTCTCTCTCTCTCTCTCTCTCTTTTGCTGAGGGGGGGGGGGGGGGGGGTGGCGAAGGCCTTTCGCCCCCGATCTCCTACTTTTCACCCTTTTCTTTTCTTCTTCATCTTCTTCCTTTCCCTTACTCTCCGCTTTACCTTCCCTCTCTCTCTCTCTCTCTCTCTCTCTCTTCATTTTTATGTTGGCGATTTGGGGGTCAAGGCCCTCTCCCCCCCCCTGGATCGTCCGCTCTCGATCGATCTCTAATAGTCGGACGATCGGTGCGGGTTACATTCTACGCGGTCACACCGGTAATCGAAACAGATCAACAAGGCTGCCCATCAACAATTTCCGACAAAATGTAATCATCTCGAAATATTATGCTGAAGGAAATTTTTCATCTTAAAAAAAAAAAAAACCCAAACCATTCGATGCATTCTTCGTTTTAAATGTACGAGGCTTAAATTACCCCCCGTACAATTAACTGTCTCGAATAGATTTGTCCTGTTTTTGTCCATGACTGTAAAGATACATGTTTTGTATTTTTTTAACTTCATTGATGTTCATCGATAATCTGTTTATAAATATATAAATCAATTTACAATGAATGTAACTAATCCATATTCTGTTTGTAAACATATATATCATAAGTTAATAGATCGATTTACAATGCAGTGCAACAAAACAGAAGGACAATTATATACAGCAGAAACAAATCTTTTTCTTCTTGTAATAACATGTCACATAATGCATAACGTAAATAATATAATGTACCATAATGCATCCGAAGATTTAGATATATAAAACCTAATATAGCAATTTTCTGATAAATTATAACCCATGATTAATACATGGAATGCAATAGATAATCGTTTCGCCTAAAATAATGACGTAATAGCAGGCGCGGATCCACAGGCTGATTCTACCGGCCCGCCCCCCCCCCCCTTGCCCCCGTAAAGCGGTTTAAAAAATGGGATAGTAACGTAAATGTTACCTTTTTAAAAACAAAAGCGGCCCCCCCCCCCCTCCCCCCCCCCCCCAAAAAAAAAAAAAAAATAAAAATAAATTAAATTAAACAACAAAAAAAAAATCCCCCGCACATTCGCCGTTCGCCGGCTGGCTGATTCGCCGCTAAACCTTTTCTCAAGATTTGCCCCCCCCCCCCCCCTCTTGCCGCCGGCTGGATCCGCCCCTGGTCACAGATGGGTCGTTACTGTTACACTATATGACAGATTGGAAAGATGTGTAAATCATTGAAATTATAACCAGTATACGAGGCGAAAATGATTCTTCTCCAACTTCCGGATACCAACCTGGGAATTTTTGTTGCGTCCTACGGGACTCAATTACTCACTGCTTTTGCAAAATTCGTGCGTGAGATTTTGTTATTTGGTGAGTCCAGGACGCAATAACGCAACTTTCAGCGACACTTGCTTGCATTTATATATTGCTCTACAAAACAAACCAGCCACAAACTTTAGAAATATGTGAGAGGAATAGAAGAAATTGTACTCGCTTGTATTATATTTTAAACAGAAATTTTATTTTCACCTATAAAATGTACTTATGAAAATAAATGGTCAACATTAAATTGTTTAGTCTTTAGCAAGTGTCTCATTTGAATTAAATATTGCTTCAGACCATGATTAACGTCATTCAACAAAAATATTGTGACCTGCCAGTGACACAAATGCGGCATCAAAATATTTGTGCTTCTCTGACCGTAATTAATTGCCTAAAACTCCTGAGCTTCCGGGGGCTCCGCCCCCTGAACTCCCCACACCAATTTACGCTCCGCTCGCTTCGCTCTCTACCCTCTACCTGATCGTAAATACTTCAGCCCACCCATTTTGATAAACGGTTCCGCGGGGCCTGTGTATATAATATATACGCATACAACACTGATCTTTGTGATGTCTTTAACGTGACATAGCTTCTTCTCCCCTTGCAAACGAGAAAGAAAACAAGGTCATTAAAAGGGATTAAGCGACAAATAATGACTGTTCAAATTGATGCAAATATTTGTTTGAATACGCACTGCTATTCACCAGAATCTTCTTTGTAAAAACGACTTTTACAAATCTCAGCCATGCTTACTGAGTTGAGACGTTCCATTCAATTTAAAGTACTCATTAAAGAATACTCTTCTCCTAATCTGAAAGTGACCTTACAGCACAGTGGCAGAATTGCATGGCTGAGATTTGTAAAAGTCGTTTTTACAAAGAAGATTGTAGTGAAAAGCATTGCTTATTCAAAAAAATCTTTGCATCAATTTGAATCACAATGATTATTTGTCGCAAGATCTTTTTTTTTAATTAAATAACCTTGTTTTCTTTTTCGTTTGCAGGAGGAGAAGAAGCTATGTCACGTTAAAAATAAGACCAGTTATGGTCATTGTGAAAGAAATGCTGTGGAATCGATCAGAAAAGGTTGATCTTGTATTGGTGTGTACTGCAAGGTTCTAGAATCATCAAAATGATAAGAAATTCGGCCCAGTCTCGGTAAAGTTACAAGCACCGTACACCGTACACCATGATTAACGTCATTCAACAAAAATATTGTGACCTGCCAGTGACACAAATGCGGCATCAAAATATTTGTGCTTCTCTGACCGTAATTAATTGCCTAAAACTCCTGAGCTTCCGGGGGCTCCGCCCCCTGAACTCCCCACACCAATTTACACTCCGCTCGCTTCGCTCTCTACCCTCTACCTGATCGTAAATACTTCAGCCCACCCATTTTGATAAACGGTTCCACGGGGCCTGTGTATATAATATATACGCATACAACACTGATCTTTGTGATGTCTTTAACGTGACATAGCTTCTTCTCCCCTTGCAAACGAGAAAGAAAACAAGGTCATTAAAAGGGATTAAGCGACAAATAATGACTGTTCAAATTGATGCAAATATTTGTTTGAATACGCACTGCTATTCACCAGAATCTTCTTTGTAAAAACGACTTTTACAAATCTCAGCCATGCTTACTGAGTTGAGACGTTCCATTCAATTTAAAGTACTCATTAAAGAATACTCTTCTCCTAATCTGAAAGTGACCTTACAGCACAGTGGCAGAATTGCATGGCTGAGATTTGTAAAAGTCGTTTTTACAAAGAAGATTGTAGTGAAAAGCATTGCTTATTCAAAAAAATCTTTGCATCAATTTGAATCACAATGATTATTTGTCGCAAGATCTTTTTTTTTATTAAATAACCTTGTTTTCTTTTTCGTTTGCAGGAGGAGAAGAAGCTATGTCACGTTAAAGATAAGACCAGTTATGGTCATTGTGAAAGAAATGCTGTGGAATCGATCAGAAAAGGTTGATCTTGTATTGGTGTGTACTGCAAGGTTCTAGAATCATCAAAATGATAAGAAATTCGGCCCAGTCTCGGTAAAGTTACAAGCACCGTACACAGAAAGATGTATATGGGACTACGTGACATGTGCACGACACGTGCGCGATATCTATCAGGTCCAAATAGATATAATATTTTACCAAATATATCAATTAGTAGGCGGTTTCTCGGCAAAATTTGTATCATTACGTATTAGTCAATGCATATTCTTTCACATCATTGGTAATAAGAGCTTCCATTTCATTTTTTGAGAGGGGGGCGTTTCCAAAACTGGTCTTAACCTTTAAGAAATTATAAAGATCAGTTGTATTATGCGTTTATACATACGAATACAGAACAAAATGTTGATTATCAGAATGTCATTTTGGAATACCTCTATAAGAATACCCCGTCTTACTTTGCTGATACCACATTGTCTTTAGCTCGTATCAGTATTAATATGAGCCAATATAAAGTTATTATTCTTTATTCAGTTCAGTATAATGCTTTTCCTCAAAAAAAGTTTCGCTATTTTTTTGGGGTTGAAACGCTAAGAAATGGTTTCAAATGTACATTACACAAATCCTGAACCAATGCATAACGATGGTGGTTCTCTCTTTCTCCGTCTCTCTCTCTATTTATTGTAATCATGCATTATCAACTACATAGAAAGCAGCAACAGAAAACTTAGGGTTATCTGGGATAGGTGAAAGTGAGAGTTAAAAAGAAAGTCATGTAAAAATGGCGCTTCACCTCCCCCCCCCCCCAAAAAAAAAAATAGTGGTCCTCCTCTCCAGCATCCCCCCCCCCCCCCCCCCGCTTATTCACTGGCCGGCTGAGTGCAAAATTTTCCCCCAAAACTGGACTAAATTTATATATATATATATATATATATATAAATGTGCTCTTACCCCCCCCCCCCCCCTTCCCCCCCCCCCCCCTATGCTCATTCGCCGTTCGCCGGCTGGCTGATTCGCCGTTAAATATTTTCTCAAGATTTGGGCCCCCCTCTTGCCGCCGGCTGGATCCGCCCCTGCGTAATAGTACCTATAAATGCGACCCCTTAGGTCGAATACATAACAGAAATATGGAAAAAATAATAGGGTTGTACACTTTTATCAAATTCAATAAGACTTTTTAATTTTTTTTTACTTTGTTGTTACATAGTATTTTAATGTTACCCCTCACCGACTGCAATTATGTTTTTCGTGAACGAAGAGAAAATATCTATCATATCTTTATTGTCTTAATTTTGTGATATGTATACATTTTTCTTGTCATTCGAAGTTACTACAATTTTCTTCCAAATTGCTAATTAAAAAAAAAAAAATCTACCCGTAAATCTTTATAATTATCACATTTCATAATCTTATGTAATTCACCTCCTACTAGATTCATATTGCCGTCTATATATAATCGTACATACGGGGGCGTTTTTCCTGGTCTGTTATAATCCCGTTTCTATGGGTAAGTTGTGTGCGCTCAGCCGTAGTTTGGTGATATTTTTTCTGAAATTTATATTTGGTATATGGGATAAATACTTTTTTTGCTTGATTGTATTTTTTAATTTTCTGAAGGTGCTGAGTTTATTTTCGTTACGGGTATCCCTATCATCAAATAAATACAGTTTTAATTGTTCATTTTTTTATCTCCTGCGTAATTTCCTGCTTCCCAGAGCCGGTTTAGGAAACAGCAAGATCAACATTACATGTGAAAGTGAAACAATGAGACCGTTGCGCTGGTCCTAGTATATAAGATCACGTTGAATTTGTGTAGTCATATTTCCGTTGACATCTGATTGAACGAGCATAAATACAATGCGTTTCTGGATAAATATCATATGTGAACACAAAATAACCACTTGCGAACATTTATGACCTTTAGAAACATCGGAATTAATATAATAGGGTATACACACTAAGAAAAAATGGTGCAACTATGCACCTTTAGGGGTTCAAACCGATGCAACAATAGCAGCACCTTTAGGGGTTAAATCCTGCACCCTTTTTAAAGGTGCAATCCTGCACCCTTCAAAAGGGTGCCAGATTGAACCTTTTGGGGGAAATGTTAGTACCCTTTATGGTTCAATCCTGCACCTTTAGGGGTGCAAACCGATGCAACAATAGCAGCACCTTTAGGGGTTAAATCCTGCACCCTTTAGGAGGGTGCCAGAATGCACCTTTTAGGAGACATGTTAGTACCCTTAATGGTTCAATCCTGCTCCTTTAGGGGTGCAAACCGATGCAATAGCAGCACCTTAAGGGGTTCAATCCTGCACCCTTTAAAAGGTGCAAGCCTGCACCCATCATCGAGGAATACTCGTGACATTTGCTCGTACACATATACATATTAAACATGCATGATGTTTCTTGGTTAGTAATCATATAATCAATATATATATTGCTAAAACGTGAATGTAATTGTAACATAATCAGACAAAATAATCTATTGGTTAATGATTGCCGAAGGAAAATACAAATCACAGAATTGATGTGCATTGTCATAATTTGCTTAACAAATCATATGATAAATGTATTTTTATGTGAACACGTGGAAAGTAATCATGAATATGCATGCAATATGCAAACTTTTATTTTGCACCTTTTTGGGTTGTTAGGGTTCATTTTTGTGGGAAGGGTGCAAAATCATATATTGCACCCTTTTTTAACCCCTTTTCCTTCAATAGGGTTCATTTTTATGTAAAGGGTGCAAACTCTTATTTTGCACCCTTTTTTGCACCCTTTTTTCTTAGAGTATAGAACAAAATAAGAAAACTAGGTATTGGTATGTCCGATTTATGGTGACACGTATCTCCTACTAACGGTTTATGGAATTCACTTGAAGTGATCGTTGTTTGATTTCTCGAATCTGTCGAATTGAAGTCTTTAGAAGTCCCGAAGCTTCAGCAGAGGATTATCCATCTCAGAGGCTACACAGGTAAGCTACAAACAATTATATACACAAAACTATTTGCTAGTAGGGTTGATTTGATCGTCGCAGAACCCCCACCCCCCCCCCTTTATTGTAATTTAATTAGGACACACAGTCAAATAAATGATTCTGAATGGTCCAATTTTATAATATATAATGAAGTTCAAAGGTTTATTATAAGTTTCGAATGTCTATATAATATAACAAATTAGAACAAGTCGTTCACTGTGGCGGTAGATGACAATAAATAAATAATAAATGAAGTATAGCGTCACACAGTACAATAGTCTTATCATAGATCTTGATGTGTTAAAATTCGTATATATCTTTTATTTTATATATTTGTATTGTCCCTCACAAAATGTTCAAACAACGTACTTCCTTAGTTGTATTAAAGGTATCCTCTATCTGATGTAGATTGTCTGGGAAACAGTCCTCCCTAGCTCAAGAAAATTTAAAATTCAAACTCAATTCACGCGATTTGACGTATGCTTTTGTCCACATCTTTATTATATTGGCTTTATTTTTTCTCTACAGTTGAAAAGAAAAAGGGCGAAAATTTTACCGACTGTCCTAAATCCCTGACCATATCAGAAAACTAGTACTAAATCGTGGCTGGATTTTAAGTTTTCAAAATGTTATGTCATTTGACCGGTCCATTAGACTTGAGCTGAATTTATATTCTAAACGAAACGGTTTATGAGCTGTACCATTGTTTTATGCTTGGGCTTACGGTATACGTAATTGGTCGGCCAAACACTGTGCAGGATTATCGCTTACGTACACAAAATGGGATTGACAGTACCGCATGTTAAACATGTGTACGTACATTTAACTCTGGCAAATCAGAGCACTATAGCGGGCCGCCGGGTGGCCTTGTCGCCGCGCGCCGTGTCGCGAATTTTGTTATGCAAGGGTACACGATCGAGGCGAGTGTACTAATGTGTTAGTGTTACAGTATAGTTCGTATTATATCACTCATGTATAGTTTTTTGCATTGCGATTGTACAGAGCACGAACAAGGTATAGTTTCATTATTAATTTTGTGAGAGTGAGAACATTTACTATTTGGAGTAGTATAGTAAATTCCGGAATCCACTTTTTCCACCGATCACCGATATTTCTGCGATCGATATCTAAATTTATAATATTTGGAGAGCAACGAGCGCGCAAGCTAAATCCCTAGCTTGAAGTTTCTTCAGCCGGTATGGTGTGCAAAGCCATCGCTAGAGCTCAGGCGCGGCGTGCGCGTAGGATAGCGCATTGAGAAAAGCAGCTGAAAAAACATAGTTCGACAAATTGGCAGCCGACTTTCCCTGTTTGCTTCTGTTAATGTGGAAGAATTGTTGAAATTTAACGAAGGAAATGACAGCAGAAACACGAAGAAACGGATCAGGTACGGACTTTCTATGTTTCAGGATTGTTGTAAGGAAATAAAAGCTTGTGGATAACGAAGCCCTAGACCTCCTTCTCTCGCAGTACTTCTATATGCTGGAGCTCAGAATCAAAACGGTGAATACTATACAGCAAGAAAGCAATGCAGGCCTTGCAATAGTTTCTTTGTAAAAGTGAGTTGCTCATGAGGGATATAAAACAGATATACAATGTCTGTCTTGGCTCTAGCAAACTATGAGCATTCACTGAGAGGCATAAATATTAACTTTTCCTGGAGGCAAATTTATATCAAATTTACTATACCCTCGGCAAGCCTCGGGTATAGTAAATTTGATATAAATTTGCTCTCGGGAAAGTTACTATTTGTGCCTCTTCATTAGCTCATAGTTTTTGCTAGACCCTCGAAAGGTATTTTATATTTGAATACTATTTAGTATTTGTAAGACTGGTCTGTATCTTTTAGTCATACTTTATCACTTCTCAAATGGGAACATTCTGGCATTTTACTCTCTGAAAATCAAGTTTAGGTACAATTTGAACACCAAAAAAGGAAAACAGATGTGGCGCGGGACGAAGCTAGAAGTGTATTGGGGCATTTTCTAGATAGCCCGACTTGGTCTGTCAATTCATTATAATTTTTTTTAATACGTCTTGTCGCAAGTGGGGTAGAGAGGGGGGGGGGGGGGCGGATGAACCCCGCAGCCCCCCCCCCCCTAGTTACGGGCCTCAGGCTTTTTTTCGCATTGTAAGGGCGTGGCTGAAAGGGAACTAAAAGGAGTTGATTGGGAGTATTTTTAATATTTTTTATTTTATTTAGGCCTTTTTGTTTTATAATTATTTTATTCCCAGGCAAGAAATTAGAAAAACAGACATTGAGAAATGATAGATTGAAGATATTACGTAGAATCAAGGTACAATATAAAGGAAAAATAAAGAGTAAACCAGCCAACGCCTGAGGATGGATTAAAAGAATTCGTAAATTCTGTCGAGATGTAATCTGTGTCGGCTGGTGCACGCAAATTGAACAAATCTTGTACATATAGGGAATAGCAATAATAATGATTATTTACATTATTTACAGAAGCATTGTACTTTTTAACGGGAAAAAATGAACAGAAAAGAGGATTTTCATTTATATAACAGTTCTTACCTAGTAAATATGAAGCTACATAATGCGATCGAATTTCAGTGTATGAGTTATCTTGTAACTCAGGGTGGGTAACAAAGTTAAAAAGGAGTTAAACAGGAATTGAAAATGAGCTAAAATGGGGTTAAAATGGGTACTTGAGTTTGAGTATAGAAGGCGCTACACACAATATTTTTTTTGTCAGATAATAAAACATACTTGATAATTTGGAATCCAAAAATCATAATCCTCTATTTTGTAATATTGCTTGACAAGAACAGATTACCGTTTACCAATTAATTGCATATGAGCTCTTGACATTTGAATCCTTAATTGAGATGCTCGAAAATGTTAAACTTTCATTACTTCTCAGTATATCGCATTAAATCCAATGGGAAATTGTTTATGAAAAATCATTTGTTAATCTTTAATTCAACTGATATTCCATTTCATATGATCAATTGTAAAATACGAGATTTATACTTAAATGTTTTTGCCCAATATTATGTAGAGCCGCAGATCTCTGCAGATGAGCGCATGGAATGCAAACGAACCCAGCGTAAGCCAGGCGCGGATTCAGGGGAGAGGTGGGGCCCAGGGGGGCCTCCCCCCCCCCCCCCCAAAAAAAAAAAAAAAAAAAAAAAAAAAGGGAGAGAGAGAGAGAAGGAAAAGAAGGGAAATGGAAAGAGGAGAGAAAGGGAAAGAAAGAAGAGGAAGAAGAAAAGAAAAAGAGGGAAAGAATGAGATCGGAGTGGGGCCGAAAGGGCCTTGCCTCCCATGCTGTTGCCTCCCCCCCCCCCCCACGCAGCAAAACAAAAACAAAAACAGAGAGAAGGAAGGAAAGAGAAAGAAAAAAGGAAAATAGGAGATAAAGGGAAGGAAAAAAAGAGGAAGAAGAAAACAAAAGAAGGGGGAAATCAGCCTGGGAGGCAAGGCCCTTTCGGCCCTCCCCCGATCTCCTTTTCTTCTTCCTCTTCTTTCTTTCTCTTTCTCTCCTCTTTCCCTTTCCCTTCTTTTCCTTCTCTCTCTCCCTCTCTCTCTCTATTTCTCTTTTTTTTAACGGGGAGAGGGGAGGGGGCCAAGGTATGTTGGTGTCAAAAATTGTACCTCAGTAAAAAATGATTTTCAGAGAGTAAAATGCTAGAATTCTACCAACCATCGGAGAGGGACCGTCCCCCGCTCGGGCGTTTCGTGCCCTCGAAAGGGTTCACCTCATGTAATGTCTGTACCCCCCCCCCCCCATCCTACTTACGGGCCTTTATTTATTGTGTAAATAATTGTGTTAATACGCACCTAGATACATCCCTTTCTATTTCCTGAAATTCGTATTGGGGTGTCAACTTGGCGGGGGGGGGGGGTGTAATCAGAGTTAGGGGGCACAGGAAACCCCTTGCATTATGAGGGAAGATGTCGAAATGTCTTTAAATTATTCCTTTATTCCATTTTGTTCTTACCTAAATATTTATTTATTAAGTTACCCTCCCCTCCCCAAATTAAGTTCCTTTCTGACCCCATTTTTAACTCACTTTTACCTCCTTTCCCTACTCCTTTATTTAACCTTGAAACGCCCCTCAATACAACCCTTTCTATTTCCCAAAATTTGCATAGTAGGGGTGTCATCTGGGAGGAAGGGGGGGGGGGGGGTGATCAGGATATGAGGTTGGGGGCACAGGAAACCCCTTGCATTCTAAAAGAGGATACCAAAATTTAAAATAAATACCAAGGGGGGGGGGGGGGGGGTGGCTGCAAATCTGTTTCTACTCAAATGTTTATTAAAGTTGGTGCCCTCCCCTTGCACTCCCTTTTGATTTATTTTGTTATTTAAAAAAAATATTTATAAGGTGTATTTTTCATCTGTGCCCTCCTTTTGAATAATGTTGTTAATATCAAATGTTAAATTTACACTCAAATATTTATTTGTTGCCCCTCTCTTTAAATTAACTGGTAATTTAATATTTTTTCATTCTTTGATATCTTTTCAAGTTGCCCCCTTCTAATTTTCAATATAAAAATAAGTCCCTTTCAACCCCTTTTTTTAAATACTCAAACGTTTATTTGAGTTGCCCCCACTCTTTAGATTTTTCTTTGATTTTACTCCTTTTCCTAATGAAATATTTAATCAAGTTGCCCCCCTCCCCGAATTTTTAATTATAAAATTAGTCCCTTTCAATCCCCTTTTAATTTCCCTTTATGCTCTCCCTACTCCTTTATTAAACCTTGAAACGCCACTCAATACATCCCTTTCTATTTCCCGAAATTTGCATAGGGGTGTCAACTTTAATAAGCGAGTTCGTAAATAGCCACTGGAGTCGTATGACGTCAACGTATCATAGGTCACATGAACATAACCTCACCCGTTCACTCGTACGCTTTGCGTAATATACATAGGGCTACGTGAAAAATTGTGCGGGCGTTCGTCCTTCACTGTTTAGTGTATGTTTTACCGGCTGTTCGCAGTGCTTTCTATCTTTTTATTCATCGAAAATTCCTACAACAGTTGTTGAAATGGATTGTGGAGGCTCCTTCGATAGATGGTATTCATTTGGGGACCGTCTCTCAAATTTCTCATAGAGGGGGACTCGGATCACGAGGAAAAAAGCGAATTCTCGTCTGAAATTTGTGTACAGATATCAAAGTTGTATGGATTTAAAACTAAAAGCAAGGCGTATACTCTGTTTTGCTCTTATTCAATGTTTATTTGACTATGCTAACCCTGTATGGTATAGTAACACAAACAAGTCAGATCAAAAGAAGTTGAAAATTATAGAGAACAAAATGGTGAGATTCATCAACTGTTCTGGTCAAAGAACTCGTGTTGGCTACAGCGAACTTTCTAAAGCTGGTTTTCTTGAAGTCGACCAAAGATCAAAACAACTCGTATTGTATCACGTGCATACAATATATCATACTAGGTCGAATCATTATATTCGATCCAACTTCGATCTTGTTACTGGCTTACATGATTATAATACAAGAAATAGCCGATTCAACTTTAACTTAACAGAAAGAGTAGGTAGTACTGGAAATTCGTTTATTACATTGCCATAACACATTGGATTTCCCTTCCTAATTATATAAGGGAAATAGAAAACTTTGCTCATTTTAAAGTAGATATTCAATGATTTTAAAAACTAACATTATTTTCATTATTGCAAAGTTGAAATTTTGATTCGACAAGGTTATCAAAATTCAATGCCTGGAAACATTCGAAGTAATGATTATTATTATTATAAATTACAAAACGCTTAAATACAGCCCCGGCACAGCACCTGAAGAGCTCTCCGAACGCCTCTGAGATGTGTGACATCACAGGATGGACATGATTTGCACAAACATACGATGTCCCATGACATCCCACACATTTTCAGTGCCTGTTATTCATCTTCTCTCGAGTTCTTTCTCTAACTACCGTCAGGCTAAATGTATAATCTATTGCTTCACTCTAATCCCCGCGCATGGTTTTATTTTGATGATAAATGCAGCGATGCAAAAATAGAGGAATCTGTCGCTTGTAAACAAACTAAGACGCCATTGTATTTTCAGATGCACACACCGAGGTATGTTCGGCGTTTCAAGAGGGAACAAATGCCGTCCTTAATATCATCCCGGGGGTTTTTCAATTTGAAAGTCTGGTTTCTTTGATTGTTAATTAACCCCTATCCTGTGTATTTACAAACAAAAGATTTTAGTTATCAGAATCGGTTTTATTTCCCCTTTTGAATGGTTTGAAATACCATCACATTTATATACACTTAACTCATTATAATTTGAGAAATAATAGCTTTGCAAATATGTTCATTCGTTATGGGATGTCGACTGCTTGGGCAGTATTGGTGCATTAGTGACGTCATTAAAACATCGTAATATTTCTGGCGAATCTCTCGTATATCCCAGATGCTATGGAGGTGGTTTTATTTGTATTTTTATACATCACCCGATATGTAGTTGACCTAAAACTTGTATGATAGCCATCTGTTAACTTACTAGTTTATAGTGATACGTTAGTTGACATAATTGTGATTTTCTTTAAATTTCCACTTTAAAGGTAAAGACCAGTATTGGCAACGCCCCAATTTCAAAAAATGAAATGGAAGCTCTCATTACCAATCATGTGAAAGAATATGTTTTGACTAATACATGATGATAACAAATTTGCCGGGAAACCGCCTACTAATTCATATATTTGGTAAATTTATTTCTCTCATGGTCTAGTGAGAGAGATAGGGTAGTCCCATATACATCTTTCTGTGTATAGTGCTTGTAACTTTACGAAGAATGGGCCAAATTTCTTATCATTTTGATGATTCCAGAACCTTGCAGATGCTAGATGCTAGATGATCGACCTTTTCTGATCGATTTCACAACGTTTCTTTCACAATGCAATCGCATGACCATTACTGGTCTTTACCTTTAAGAGGAAATTAAAGGAATACCTAACACTTGAGATTCAGAGGAGAGAAGCAAATGACATGTTATATGATTGAAATAGCCTGAATACAGACTTTTTTAAAAATGTTTTGGTACGTTATAGAAATTCTACATAATTATTCATCATTATTTTCCTCTTCTTCCTCCTCCTCCTCTTTTTCTTTTTCTTCTTCTGCTTCTTTTTTGTTGTTCTTGTACTTATTATCATTTCTATCATCAGTTTAAAGTTGTTAACATTATCATCATTATTATCTTTAATACGTTTTTTTGCTTATCTGTCTGTAAATATTACTACTTTAACTCATTAATTGTTTGCATGACTGTCGGGAACCCCACTGAAAAAAGCTCTCGAGCTTTCGTGGGCTATCCTGTTCAAGCTGACTTAATTTTGATCGGTTATTCTTGTATATTGTTGTATGTTGGAAGCATGGCGAATAAAAATCAATCAATCAATCAGGAGTATATTCCTTGTGGTGTAAGTCCCGTCTTATGGGAAATTTGATGATCTTAACACGCAAGGGGGACTCGCACCACGAGGAATATATAAACAGTTTCATAGTGTTTTAAGTCAGATTCTTTTGATATTACTGATAAACTATAACAGCAAATATTCATTTAACACCTCTAGGTAACTGCAATATGATCAAATAATATGACTCTCAATACTATAAAACTGTCTATATATTCCTCGTAGTCCGAGTCCCCCTTACGTGTTAAAATCATCACATTTCTCATAGAGGGGGATTCGGATCACGAGGAGTATATTCCTCGTGGTATAAGTCTAGGCGCGGATCCACAGGTAGGGGGGGGGGCGATGAGCCCGCTCCCCCCTGACCACCAAAAAAGTAAAAAAGTATTTAAAAAGTTTTAAAAAAAGGAGAATTTTCTCACGAAAATGTGAAAATGTGTTTCTTTTGATGATCAAATAAAGAAAGGCCCTTTAAAGATCAGGGAGAGTGTGAAAAAAGCACACAGTAGGAGCAGTGTAATATAAATATCAAGGGATGGATTAGAGTTTATTTCTAAAATGAAATGAAAGGGCTATTTTACTTTCAAAAGTCCTTTCATTTCATTTAAGAAATAACCTCTCTTTATATCTTAGAGACACTTTCTCTTGAAAGTCAAATAAACTCGAGAGCATCCTGGGGCTCTGCCTCGGAACCCCCAGAAGGGGCTCTGCCAGGCCCCTAAAGCTGTGCCATATTGTACGGATCCGTTAGAAAGCAAAATAAGCCCAGTAAATAGTTCGTATATATATATATATATAATGTATACATAGATATATATAGATATATATATATATATAGTTCTCCTATGCAAACTTTCCTCTGTGAAATGCATAATAAATTCGTTTTCGAGGGTTGGCAATGAAAATACATAAACAGTAGAAACAGACCATGAATAAAGAAATAAACAGCTTGGTCGATTTGTTTTGAAGCATTATCTTCAAAAACCCGGACAGCTTAAACTGCATTATCCTTAAAAATACGTCTATAATCACTCTGAGATGGAATATAATACCAATACGAATTGCGTTATGCAACGTCTAGACATAAAGGTCGAATCTCAACTTTATTTTTCTTATTCTTCGTTTACATTTCGAAGCTTTTGCATGGGATCTTAATCCTGTTTTTTTCTACATACATCAATGCCCCCATTTAAGCATACTTTGAATCTGGTCACGTTTCGAAAAGTACGTGGCCTAGAATTTTGTTTCTTTTGATGATCAAATAAAGAAAGCACCCTTTATAGATCAGGGACAGTGTTAAAAAAAGCACACAGTAGGAGCAGTGTAATTTAAATATCAAGGGATGAATTAGAGTTTATTTCTAAAATGAAATGAAAGGGCTATTTTACTTTCAAGAGTCATTTTATTTCATTTAAGAAATAACCTCTCTTTATATCTTAAAGACATATTCTCTTGAAAGTCAAATAAACTCGAGAGCATCCTGGGGCTCTGCCCCGGAACCCCCGGTAGGGGCTCTGTCAGGCCCCTAAAGCTGGGCCATATTGTACGGATCCATTAGAAAGCAAAACAAGCCCAATAAATAATTCGTGTATATATATATATATATAATGTATACATACATATATATAGTTCTCCTATGCAAACTTTCCGCTGTGAAATGCATAATAAATTCGTTTTCGAGGGTTGGCAATGAAAATACATAAACAGTAGAAACAGACCATGAATAAACAAATAAACAGCTTGGTAGATTTGTTTTGAGGCATTATCTTCAAAAACCCGGACACTTAAACTGTATTATCCTTAAAAATAACGTCTATAATCACTCTGAGATGGAATATAATACCAATACGAATTGCGCTATGCAACGTTTAGACATAAAGGTCGAATCTCAACTTTATTTTTCTTATTCTTCTTTTACATTTCGAAGCGTTGCATGGGATCTTAATCCTGTTTTTTCTACATACATCAATGCCCCCACTTTGAATCTGGTCACGCTTCGAAAAGTTTGTGACCTAGAATTTTGTTTCTGTTGATGATCAAATAACGTAAAAGCACCCTTTATAGATCAGGGAGAGTGTGAACAAAGCACACAGTAGGAGCAGTGCAATTTAAATATCAAGGGACGGATTAGAGTTTATTTCTAAAAATGAAATGAAAGGGCTATTTTACTTTCAAGAGTCCTTTCATTTTATTTTAGAGATAACCTCTCTTTTTCTCCTACATTGTTTTGTAACTAGTCAAGTTTTGCCCCATTTAAAACTCAATGATCTATTACATTAAATTGATCATTAAGAATCATTAAAAATAATCATTGAATAACAAAGAAGAATTTTGATATTTGCACTAACCTAGACCTTTTGATTGAATTTTGAAACTTTGAAACGCTACTATTACGACTACTCATATTATCGCTTATTTAGGAGCGCTAAAAACAAAAGTACCATAGCTCTTACAAAATCGCAGAATTCGAAGAGAATCTTAAAATGTCCACGCTATCAATTAACATACCATTACAATAAATTTCGGCGATTGCACTCTCTTTTGAAGATATTGGCACACAAAATGCTGGACTTAGCTCATGCTGCAATCATAATTATAAACCTTTAGTTCAGTCAGGAATCACATGACGTGTACAAGCGCAGGCGCGGATCCACGGGGGGGGGGGGGGGTGCCGAAGGACCCGCCCCCCCCCCTGGGAAAAAAATAAATTATAATAATAAATAAATAAATTTAAACAAAATTGCCAATTCACCGGCTGGCTGAGTCGCCGTTAAATATTTCCTGAAAAATTGGACCAAAAATAAATAAATTAAAAAGTCCTCTTACCGGCCTCCCCCCGCTTATTCACCGGCTGGCCGATTCGCCGCTAAATATTTTCTCACGAATTAAACCCCTGTTCCAAAAGATAAAAATTGTAAATGTTTACAACCTTCATTTCCCATCTGTCTCAACCTTCATCTATGACTTATTAAATGGCAATCTTCCTCACTACTTAATTGAAAACTTTCAGGTAATAGAGCACATATATGGCACAAGGGGCAAAGAACACGGACAACTGCCTAAATGCAAAATCACACTAGGTCAATTATCTTGCATTATTTTGTATAAAAACATACTTTGGAAAACAATGTTTCTCATGATCTTAATCATGTCTAATGTTATTTATCTTGTGATATATTGTTATATATTATGTTATCATGATTGATATATTATGTTTTACTTGGTGTAATTGTTGCTGTTGATAAACTCAAATTAAAACTAAAATTAAAACTTTGCAGTTGAGTGTGATGGTCTGAAAAGTGTGATAGTCTTTATAAAAAAAAAACTTGAACCGGAGGGATTTTGACTTAATATGCGGGCCTACTTTTAATAAACGGAGTATTAATAAATGCCTCCCAGTCTTACTTTCGTCGTGTTCAAGGAATCCACTCAAGGAAACCAGCCACAGACTCCTATTTGTCACTTTAACACAAATCTTAAAGCATTGAACAGACCCTAGCTCTGCCAGTCTCTTGCTGCATCAAACCAGCTCAGTAGAGCCTTTGTAGTATGCCCTCAGCCTTGTCTCACTGCGCAGACACTATTAGGGCGCTTTGGCAACGCGACGGAAGGCAAAGAGGACGGGAGAATTCACTCAACCGAGATCAAATAATGTACGCAGTTCGGATTCTGTCTATCGAAATACTATTATTCTTATTAGGTTAATGAAATAATTTGTATTGAGGCACTTCACAAAGACTTATGCATTAAATTTTGTTACATTACGAAAATGGTCTATGGTACGGCGATACAACTCTCCCGTCGAGTTTAGGGAACGAACGCTATTATGGTTTACAACAGTCGTGAAAATCAACAAGACGGAGAACATTCTGGTTCGCACATGCGCAGATTGATTATTAGGCCTGCAGCAAGGATAGTATGCTTTGTTTACCAGATCATGTTTGGAGACTTTCCCCACAATTTCACAAAGTAGACCCAAGCGGAATACGAGTCGGGTGTTATTTCCTGTAATTTTGAAGTCTCATGATATTGCGTTACTCATCTGGAAACAGAGGTCACCTCAGATAAACTGCGGATCAACAGAGTCTTCGAAAATCCCAGAGATCTATTCAAAAGGTATAAATTATAGACAACCGAGAGGGGGAGATTTAGAGAGAAAGAGGGGGAAGAGAAAAAGGCACACACATACATATACATATAAACAAATATTTATATATATAGGCTATATCTGACAATTGGTCCACGAATTGGCATAATATGTCGCAATAAATGGAGAAGAGAAGAGAATTGCTTTAAATCCAACAACTTTTATTTGGTCACGAATTGAGTCGACATAATAAAACTGTTGAATATAAACAACGAATCCTCCCCTCTTCACATGTTATTATATAATTATGTATGTATGTATGTAAATACATAGTTTTCCGTAAAGCATGTTTACTTCGCTTTGATGTTTTTGCAGGATTTAGCACATCGTTGATCTAATGAAGCCCGCAATCTGACGCCATAGTTTTGACAATTGGATACATCATGTCGGGACTCTGTGGAGGGAAGATGTTTATTTCGACATTATTTATTGTCGCTGTCACAATGTACAGCGTTAGCGGACAAGGTTAGTTAATGAAACATGTTTGCAATACATGAAGCGATTTCTGATGTTTCCGAAATATGTGGTTTAAACTCTCTATTGCAGGGAGAATAAGTTGAAAAGTGAAATAACTGAACACTGCAAACCCTGATTCAACACGTCCATGATTAAGTATGCCCTTCATTATTGTTTGAGATGAGAAGATGTTTTTTTCTTTCTATTATTAAACAAGAATGGGAATATTGGAAGGACAACATGGCATCGATTTATTTGAAATTAAAAGAGTCTCACACCTTACATTCACTACATAGGCCTACGAGATCCGAGATTAGATGGGGGGGGGGGGGGGCTGAAACCCCGAGAACATGTACATTTTTATATCGCAATACAGTTGAATATCATTGTATGTTGTATTCGGGCGACCCTTAGCCTCATATCGGGAAAAATAGGACATGTATTTTTCATATCGTATCTATATTGATTATGAAAGTACGTTATATAATATTTCTATTCCCCTCCTCCGTCATTAATCTGTGCCTGTCTAGCCTTATGGCGTCATCATGGTCAGATTCGGTGATTGCTGTTGGTTCTTTATTATCCTCTCGCCGACGAAGTCGGAGGGGATATAGTAACGCTGCCGTCCGTCCTTCCTTCCGTCCTTCCGTCCTTCCGTGCGTCCGTCCGTAGCAAATTTGGTTAACGATCGATAACTTCAGAGAGGTTTCACGGATTTTAATGAAATTTGATATGAAGGTACATGATATCAAAATACAGTCTAAGTTCGATTGTGGAGTACGTAGGTCGAGGTCAAATGTCATAGCTCATTACATATGCGAAAAAATACACATCTGGTTTCCGCCGATCGATAACTCTAGTAATGTTTGACGGATTTTAATGAAATTTGATATGAAGGTTCATGGTATCAACACACAGCCTAAGTTCGATTTCGGAGTATGTAGGTCAAAAGTCATAGCTCATTAAATATGCGAATCTGGTTTCCAATCGATAACTTCAGTAATGTTTGACGGATTTTAATGAAATTTGATATGAAGGTACATGGTATCAAAACACAGCCTAAGTTCGATTTCCAAGTATGTAGGTCAAAGGTCATAGCTCATTAAATATGCGAATCTGGTTTCCAAACGATAACTTCAGTAAAGTTTGACGGATTTTAATGAAATTTGATATGAAGGTACATGGTATCAAAACACAGCCTAATTTCGTTTTCCAAGTATGTAGGTCAAAGGATTTCTAAGAGGGGCGGGGGCCAATGCACACTAAATGACAATTTCAGCACACTAAATTACAAATTGATTTCAAATTTGCCCCCCCCCCCCTCTTAAAAATCCTGGCTCCGCGCGTGCTGTCATCAATTAATGGTAACATGGTTGCACCGAAGAATAGTAAGCACAATCATTTCTACTATTTCTACATCATTGACCACTAAATGAGCTTGTACACAGGCGTGTTATATGAGTACAGGTTGGATTTAATATTGAAAAGAAAGAATCTCCCATTGGGTTTCTACATGTGCTATGTCTCGATCAAAGCGGCAAATCACCTAAAATCGTCTCCGTGACGAATTCAATGTCTATGTATTCATATATACTTACAACTAGTGCATGCAAATTATGACTAATACTAATAGTTATGATATCCCACGTTATTCGTCCCTCGCCTTCGTATTTCTAATGGTCTGAATGTAAACACAACTATCTATTAACTGCGAACTAAGGGCGAGGATTTATATACTGCTCAGGATACTTTATGCCCGTGGTCTTCTCTTTTCTTCTTCAGATACTAAGATAATTGTCTGTGAGAGGACGTCGACTGAAATCAATTGCGGAGAGGGCCTAATCAACATTTCTACCGCTGTCTACGGACGAAGGGACAGCACAACCTGTCCTGGTAGACAAATATTTGACACGTCTTGTGCATTAGACGTAGTGGCTGTTATTGGTTCAAAATGTAACGGCCGATCGCAATGCAGCATTAATGCAACGAATGACCTTGCTGGTGATCCGTGCATTAGAACACATAAGTACCTTGAGGTAGCCTACACATGCGAAGGTTTGTCAGAATTTCGTCCATAGTATTGTTTTTCTTTCTTTTTTACAATTTAGAATAATTAATTAATACATTATTTATTTATATATTTTTATTTAGTTAATTAATTAGCTATTTCTTTTGTCAAATTATTGATATTTTTCATATTTTCTGTCCTCTAGCTGGTGTCTATTCGAAATATTTTTCAACACGTGGAGTGCTTTTATCAAATCCATGAACAAGAAATTATCTATTTCAAATAATTGTATTTCCATAACTCGATCAAACCATGACAAAAATGCTAACATAAAAATTGATATCAATTGACGTTTGCAATTGCAAAGTTAACGTCATTTGATATCAATTTTATAATATAGAAAATGAAACTAATTTGTAATTATACATTATCAAATGTCTGTAACTAATCAAAGCATTCAAGATACAAAGGCTTAATATTATCATAAATTAAGTCGAATTTTAAAGGATATTGAGAAATCCACTAAAAAGCAGAGCTTGTAGGTCATTGTAATTTGTATGTAGGGATCTAGGCCTTCCCCCACGAGCAGTCCAAGACTCCATAACTTTGTTAATGTAGTAGTAGCGTATTTTCATATCGTATCTATATTGATTATGTAAGTACGTTAAATAATATTCTATTCCCCTCCTCCATCATTAATCTGTGCCTGTCTAGCCTGTTGGCGTCATCATGGTCAGATTCGGTGAATGCTGTTGACGTCAGGGATACTCAAATACGACACCTCTATGAATTACTGGGAGAAAAAAAAAAATTTGTATCAATATTTAATATATAGATATATATGTATATAATTTGTTTTCTTTTTTTCAGAAGGTCAGGCTACAGTTGATCCATGTGTAGGATGTTATACCAATGCTTGTAAGATGGGCTGCGGAAAGAACTTGACTGCTGAAGAGATTCTTGAGATCTTAAGAAACGTCAGTATATTCTTGAATTTATGGACCATCATTTTGAAACGACGTTGTTATTAAATAAACATGAAATTGGAAATGGAATCAAATTGAAAAGGTAATGGAATTGCAATGAAAAGGGAATTTAAATATAAATGAAACTGAAATGAAATTGAAATTAAAAAAAAAAACTTTACATTTAGTTATTGAGGAAAACCCAAGGTCTATGGTTTAAACAAAAAAAACTTTCACATTTTATTATGAAAGTAAGTCATATTTGGCTAGCCTTCTCTCTCTTTCTTTCTCTCTCTTTCTCTCTTTCTCTCTCTCTCTTTCTCTCTCTCTTCCTCTCTCTATCTCTGTCTCTTCCTGTCTCTCTCTCCCTCTTTCTCTCTCCCTCTCTCTCATCCGTCTCTCTCTCTCTCTCTGTTTCTCTCTCTGTGTCAATCTTCCTCTCTGTCTGTCTCTTCTCCCTGTCTGTCTGTCTTTCTGTTTGATGAATTCTGCATTTGATTTCGCAGGAAGAAATCAGTTTAGATAACGCGGCAAATGTCGCTGAAGAGTTGGAAGACGTCACACGCATGGGCCAGAACATCTTCCTAGAGGGTCTCAATGTAGTTGCAGAACTTCTTGAGGATATAAATGACATAAATTCTACAGAAACAAAGGTTGGTATCTTTTTTTAGTTGATTTGGATTTATTTATTTAATCATGGTTAAAGAAAAATACCCGTTTCTATCAGCTGAATGTTTGAACTACCTACCGTATGGTTACTACTCAGCCTGTATTTCATATCTAGAAGTGCTAATAAACAAGTTTACGGTCCCCTTTTCCACGTCTCATAAATGTTTAGTATATTCCTTACATGATAATAGTCTCGATTCAAGTGCTGTCCAGTAATTACTAGACTTGTCAAGGTGATACTTACATAAGTCACTTCCAAAGGAAGATCCCAACATTATTCTGTCACGATGCAATCACAACTATTTACTGGTACTCATTTTCTTGAACAATAGGTGGCTGAATCCTTGGTAGGAATTGTAAATAACATCGCAGCCTTACCTGGCGAACTGCTTGGTATGGCCGAGGAAGAGAATAGCTCGCCCAGCCGTGTAGTCTTGGCTCTCGAAGCACAGCTAGCTGTCGTAGAAGTGGGAAATGGAAGTAGTCGGTTTGTGGAAACCAATGTTGCCGTTGAGGTAGGGCAGACAGTCTGTACTTTTCAATTGTTTCAGAGAAGGAGATAAGCATTGGAAGTTTTAAAAATGTTCAACATAAGATTTTAAATTTTACTGTGGCTGCCATTTTACTCAAATGAGCTATTGAGGGATAAGGTGTTTGAACACAATGATTATCAGCTCAATCAACCTTCCTGTACGTCATGCCTGATAAGAATTTTGTGAATCTCAACGATTTTATCCAATCATATTAACCTCGATTAAAATCGAAATAACTGAGTTATACACATCACACAGCCAACCGTACATGGAAATTGACCCTTGACCGCGTAGTGCAAACGGGTACTGAAGAAAAATGTCATATCGAGTTGGATCGTGATGCAATACGTACTATGTTCGCTTGTCATTGTATCCTTTCCCCTCACTACCAATAACACGAATTGAAGAATACCTAGCTCCAATAAAAATTTCTTGAAGTATTACGCTGACACAACTTCTTTGATTTTGGAATGATTCTTGTAGAGTCAGGCTAGCTTCTAGATCTGTCATGCAATATCACTTTTATTCGATATAATTGCACACTTTCCTATTTCCATAATTTGTGTGCCACACATTTCTTATGTTATGTATGTTAGAAATGTCTAATTACTATACATAACTTCATATAAGCAGTAGCGAACCAATTTTATTGGCCTATTTTGGGGCTCGTCTTGCAGGGACTGTTTATTTGACCAGCTGTCAACAATTATCTTTTCATACCTGAACTGGCTATTGTTCGCGATTCCACAATATATTTAAAAAAAAAAACCTCATTCGGTCTTTCCGTTTCAGGTACTTGATGTGACCAGCGAGGGCATCAGCCAGGGTTATACTGTCTTCATGGCTGTAACTGATGACGGTGAGAGCATCTCTGACGAAGATTTTAAGGTGGAAAGAGGTGACCTAACGCAAGAGCCAGAAGCCACCCAAGCACAGGCGACACTCTTCATCCCATCGGGTTTAGCGGACAAGTTCTCTGGACGCGGAGGGCGTCTCGTCATCACGACGTATCGCGTGCCATCTCTGTTCCAGGATACGGGGATTGCGCAGTTCAACAAAGATGTGGAAGAATTCAATCGAACCTTGAATTCTAGGATCATATCGGTGTCTATCAATAACGAAAAGGTGGAGGATCTGAGAGAACCAGTCAGGATATCGTTTACTCCTCTGAATCCCGTAAGAAGATAGGACAATTAATTTATTGAACTTATAGCGAATACAGTATCGTATCGCGTGACTCAATGGATAAATGCACGTTGTTAAATGACACGAATTGATAAGCAGAGAATACTAAAAGTTGGCAGAAATGGATTGAGGAATTAATGGGTTCATGAGGATACACAAATATTAAAGACCTACGTTAAACAGGGGAGAGAGAGAGAGAGAGAGAGAGAAAGCGGAGGTAGGGAAATAAAGATGAAGAGGATATGTAAGACAAATCAAGAGAATATGGTGTAAATTTTGACTGTGATATCATAGGGTGATTGGCATAAACAATAATCTGCAAATCCATAAAGAACTATTTAGATCTATTAACAAAACAAGACCAATTTACAATTACAATGAACTATATTGTACTTTATTTTAGAGAAAAAATAAATAAATTCGTTTAATTTCTACTCTATCTTTATTTTCAGAATGGGACCAATGCTCAGTGTGTATTCTGGGACTTTGACGACAAAGCCTGGTCTCAACGTGGATGTAACAAGACAAGTAATGACATCAGTGACAGGATTGAATGCGAGTGTAATCATCTGACTAACTTTGGAATTCTGTTGGTACTTATTGAACTCTTCGTCTGAAATATCTTTACGTAAACCGATTCATTCTTAATCTTAATTGAGCAGGCTAAATCTGCCAGTCAAGAGTTTATGCTAAAATATGTTAAAGGTCTTTGCCTCAAAGGTATAGTGACTAGTGTTTAGCGAATGATTACATCCATAAATACAACCCTAGAAGCTTACATAAACTATATTCTATATTCTTTTTAAACTAACGAAAGACAAACAAGAGTGAGGTACAGGGGCCGAGTCCTCTGTAATGGATTAACCAATAACATCAACAACTCTGTATCACTCAAAAGCTTCAAAACAAATTTATTATAATAACAAGACTTATTGTTATATATGTAATTCTCTTCGTAGCTCAGCAATGGTCATTGTAATGACCGCCCCCCCCCCCATTTTGTTTTACTGTGTTTACAATGTGACATGATTATTTAGGGGATTAACCCCCACAAGCAACTTTGCTTTTGCCCCCCCCCCCCCTACACATACTGGTTTATCATCTGATCTCCCATTTTGCCACTTGCTTTTTTAAAGTATGTATTCTTTGTATTTTCATAATGTACATAATTGGTAGTTGATATTCAAATCCCAAATGGGGGCTAACTTTGTAAGTGGACGATTTCAGAATAGATAACAATGTTTTCTCAGTTAAGTTCGAGCCTTCATTTTTATTTCTGTTATAGGATATATATGGAGGAGAACAATTATCGGTTGAGGCAGATTTCATCCTCGAGATCGTTAGCTATGTTGGTTGCCTGATGTCAATCTGGGGCCTTGTTATGACAATCTTTACATTTGCCACAAACAAGTGAGTACCATAATCAAATGCCAAATTATTATGCGACATTGTCTTTATAAATAATAAGAAACCATTGTTGTTTCATTTATAGACATGAACATATAATAAAAGAAATAAATTTGTATACGATGGCGATATTATTGATCGCCGTCCAATGTAGACCGTTTCGAAATGAGGCTGTCAACCAGGGGCGTACGCAGGATTTTTTCAAGGGGGGGGTTTTAAAATATTTTGCTCCCGAAAATTTGAAAATCGAGCCAGCCGAAAAGTCGCTCAGTGGGGGGGGGGGGGGGGGGGGGGGGGGGGTGGGGGGTAAGCGGACACTTTTTTTTTTTTTGGGGGGTCTCGAAATTTCATAATTTGACATTTTTCTTCGTTGGGGTGGTGGGGGGGGGGGGGTAAGGTCACCTTGTTTAGGTTAGCCGTTTTTTTTTTTTTTATACTTATAATTTAAAAAAAAAAACAAAACAAAACAAACAAACAAAGGGGGGGATTAGGATTTTTTAGGGGGGTTTACACACATAAAAATACCAAAGGGGGGGGGGGGGGTTTAACCCCCAAAACCACCCCCTGCGTACGCCCCTGCTGTCAACGGTATTAAACGTAATGAGAACAGAAATGTGATTCAACCCTAACCCGAACCCTAACTGAAAGAAATCAAATATTTCTCTCCTACAGAAAAAGTTATTCCAAGTCAGCTTGAGACTTCCACATGTTTGATTGAAGGTCATTTTAGAGGATTTAAGGAAAAAGTAAAAGTTGTTTATGAATTTATTTATTCTATTATGATAATGCAGTATTCACGGAGTACATAACTTTTTCTGGGTTTTCTTTCACGTCTCTCAGGAAGCTTCGAGACCCGAAACCCAACCAGATTCTCCTATCCCTCTCCTGTGCTTTACTGGGACTCTATGTGATGTTTTTAGTGATGATATCAGTGGACACTGAACGAAATGTGACTGAACTCTCTCCTCTCCCTTGCGCAATCCTGGCTGCATTCCTCCAATATTTCATCCTGGCAGCTATTTTCTGGATGGCCGTTGAGGGCTACAACATGCATAATCTCCTCGTACTGGTCCGAAATTACTATTTGCCACGCTTTATGGAGAAAGCTTCGTTGGTCGCATGGGGTAAGCTTTCATCTGTTCCATGCATTAATGAAAGGGCGTCACTAGAAGGAGGAGATGGAACGTGGGTTTTCCCCCTCCCCTTCCTCATCCCGTCGGCAAACATATGAAATAAATGTATCTATAGCATTATTTTGTAAATAGATATAATCAATGGCAGTTGCCACGCTATGAATGAGTGGGCACAATATTCATTGTGCGTTATTCGCTGTTTTCCGAGTATTTGGCTATACTCGGTTTTCTGAAGATGTGTTTGTCTGTTGGGGCGCCGATAAAGCGGATTAATATAACATGACTCCACACACCACCACTCCTCGCCAGAAGAAAGTTAATGTAGGAAATTTATGTTTCACACTTATCATGATTGTTGGCAAGGGAATACAATTTAAAGAAGTGCTTGTCGGAAGCCCATTATATGTAGTAGAATTGTTCTAGAGACATTCCAGAACCGTTCGCTTTATTTAATTTGATTTTATTTTATTTTAGTTATTTTATTTCATTTATACTTCATCAGGGTACCCCATTCAACAACAGTTGGCATTTCATAGGGCCCTGAAAATCCATTAAAACTTTATGCATTAGAAGAACATAACATACAATCAATTTGCACAAACACATAACGTTATTATTACACCTTATCAACTAATTTCGATGAAATTGTCCAAGATTTAAAAAAAATAAAAAAAAGTAAAAATCCATAACGAAGCCGGAACGGATGAGATGAGCAAATGTTCATTATAATGTAGGTCACTTGCTGAGAGACGAAATGGAAAGAAATATAGAAAGAAAGAACCGAAAACAGAAAGGAATTACAAAGACAAAAATAAAGAAGAAAGAAGAAACAAGAGGGAAAAGACAGGGATAAGAAGAAAAGGACGAATAGAAACTTGACCACTCTCAAATTGTTTTTCTTTTTGTAGGTTGCCCTTTGTTAATAGTCGGGATTACTGCAGGTGCTTCAAGACAATACTACGCACAGACAGATTTGTAAGTTTCTTCATGCAGAATATCTTTTTTTTTTAACACATCGGGTTTTTCTATTCCTCTGCCGTCGAAGGTAGTGCAGGATGAATTACTTCTGCATTGTGGAGGCAATGTTGTTATATATCTCATAATTATTCGATTTGTTTTTAAACTTATACATATTCATGTACGTGAATGTTAATTATATGCATGTGTAAAGTACTTGATGGTGAAATTATTGATTTCTTATTAAAAATCCTATAACCTTCCGAATACGTATTTGCCATTTTTTTTGGATTTTGTACTTTTGTTACTGTTGTGTGTTTGTCATGATTTTATGATAAGATTTTATAATCTAATGTCACCTGGTTGTGACAGACTGAATTTCGTGTTCTTAGACACTCTGTAAGGGATATCACATCCCATTATATTGGCATCATGACTTAACACGATCGCAAAGAACATGAAAATCAATAGCCTGTTGTAACGCCCATATAATTCAAGGCCGAAACTCCTTACTCCCTCCACTAAATTGCCATACTCTCACTGCTTTCAAGAGGTGTCTGAAAACACATCTTTTTATAATTTGTTCTAATGTTCCTCTCCGTTTGTAAAGCTTCGTATGATAATGTTCTCTCTCTTTGTTTGTTTGTAAGTATTTCTTGTATATGCGCTTAGTATTTAATGAAAAGTCGCTTTCTTATTGTAACATTGTTGTCCTTATTATTTGTTTTAATATTATTGATAATATTATGTAATATGTCAGTGTAATGTCGCACATTTCTAAAGGTGACGCACATATTTTTATCTCAAGTCTTGGTGATCGTGTTATACACTCAATTCAGAAATATAAATCTGTTAAGATGATGTTTTATTTCATTTCAATTTTGTGTTATAGTTGCTTCCTTGCATTCTGGCCTCTGATCGGTGGTCTCCTGATACCTATTGGTGTCGTCATGATCTTCAACGTTGTCATCTATGTTCGGGTCCTCATGCGACTGAACACAACTATGAAAGGAAAACACCTGGACAAGACGGAGAAGCACCAGCGGAATCGACGTTTCCAGAACGCAGTTTGCATCTTGACTCTAATGGGTCTCACGTGGTCTCTTGGTTACCTGAGCATCATACAACCAGTCAGTGCGGTTGTGCAAGGAATCTTCACTGTACTGAACTCTCTTCAGGGGTTTTTCATCTTCATGCTGTATTGCGTCAGACAGCCTCAGGTCCGCATGACATGGCGTTCCCAGTTCAAATGCTGCTTACCTAAATATTTCACGACGCCCTCTGCGGTCAGTTCTGGTTCTGGACAACCCAGCTCAACGACGGCTTTATAGCACAGCAGACATGTAGGACGGCCCGTTCCTAGCCTCTTGTCGATGGCCCTCGCGTTGTTCCGTAAATTCCGTTGTTCCGTAAATTATGGCTCGCTTCGCTCGCCAGAATTTACGGACTCCAACAACGCGAGGGCCATCGACAAGAGGCTGTTCCCAAGTCGGACTCCAGCGGAAATCCGCCCAGAGACAGTGAGGCTAGCTCTGCCAGAGAGACTTTCTAGAGCTTCGTAGGACAATGCTGGTACAGAGTGGTGAAGTTATCATGTAGAACTGACAGATTTTGGATTGGACCATAGGGTCGTAGAAATACACACATTCAACTATGTTTTTGAAGCATTTATAGCAGTTTATTCCGACCGTTCTATGAATACATCACTTAATTTTTCTGTTACAGATCTTCTTGTAGTTGATTGAATTTCCGTTCGGGTTATCATTATTCGAACTGTTGGCGGTGGACTTCTAATTTGAGGGTTTTAATGTGATATGATTATTTCCCTTTTACGAGTCAGTAAAGGAGCAGTATTTTGATTCATTTAAAAAATATTTTTATGATATATTACATTGTGATTATTTCGCATGGTATAATTGAAATGTAGGTAACCTATACGTATGCTGAAAATAGAACAGATAGTTCTATGTTTCATGTGCAAAACGAAAGCATAATTTTATTATATACAGATTGACAAATTCAATTGAAAATTTCACCAATTAATTTAACAAATATTATGAATGAAACATTGTAGATAGTAATATGAGAATGTAAGATTTATAACTTGAATTATGGGAGATGAAATTATAACCCATTGGGAAACAATATTCATGATGCTGCTACCAATGTGGTCCATATTTTCTACCAGGTATTCCCTTTCCCCTTCCATCCTTGATCGAATTATCGTTTCTTCTGCCAAAGAGAATACGGAGGCGCTATGGCTTCGTGGTAGAGCATAATATTGGTCTCTTAACCGGGAGGTCCTGGGTTTGAAACCAAGTCAATGCGCCAGTGCCCTTTGGTAAGGCAGTAATCCTCATCACCAGGGCTTTCGGAGATTACTTAAAGCTGTTTTTTCTTTTCTTTTTACAATGCCATTGATTTCATCAATTTGCTTTCTCTTCTTCTTCTTCTTCTTCTGCCTCTTCTTCTTCTGCCTTCCCTTCTTCACCTTTTCCTACTTATCATAATTACATTATTTTCTATACTCTTTATTCTATTTTTCTTTCCTCACATTCACTCTTCTTGTATGTCATTACAATCTCATACTATACTACTCCATTTTCTTCTTCAATGATACCATATTCACATACAAGCTATGCTTTTTATTTAGGCTCCCCACATGTTACATTGTTTTACCTTGCCTGTTAAATTTATATATTTCGAAACTTCGTACTTATTTTCCGTACATTATACTTGATTTGAAATCTTTAATTTGGTTTGTGTGTGTAATCTACTCTGACTTAATATAATCTTGTAACAAGGAATTTAATTGTTTTTTGATGTAAATGTGGAATAAATAAACTTCAAACTTCAAAGTACTACATATGCTTTCTAAGTAGTCTGTTAAAACAAACAGACAATAATAGTGCTCATTGTCAAATTGTGCATGTTTTTACATTGCATTGGTGATCTGACATCACTGTCTTCATTGAGTACCCACTATAGCTACGATTATGGTACAGTATTTTAGCCGGAGCACGTATGTCGTACAACCCTTAACAGTGGTTAAACAGAGAATGCTATGATTTTCCGTTTAGGCTTGACTGTTGATATGAAGCGAATAAACCAACATGAAAACAATCCTGTTATGTTTTTGTTACTAAAATGAATGACCTTGCACCATTACGACGTATTTTCTAAGTTAATATGTTTATGGTAATGATATCTTCCTCATTCTCTCTCTCTCTCTCTCTCCCCCACTCTCTCTACCTCTCTTTATCTCTTTCTCTCTCTATTTCAATGTTTTTATAACCCCTCACTCTCATACTCTCTCGCTCTCCCTCTAAATTCTAAAAATTTATTTTCATGATGTCACATCTTCGGTACTCTATAGCAGTTTCAGGAGGAGGTATAGAGAAAAAGAGAGGAACAGGACGTATGTTGGGAGGGAGAAGGGCGGAAAAATAAAATAAAATGGCAATTCCTAAAGCATTGTTTGCTTTTCAGGCAAAAGAATATCAATTATGAAAATAATTACTAGTTACGGAAAACAAGGAAGAGAATTAGTTAGAAATAAATAGATCATAAATTAATAAATACAGAAATAGAGAAAACATTTAGCCAAAAACGATTGAAGAGAGAAAAAAGAAATATTTTTTAATGTTCCTGATCGAGCTGCCGGTAAGGGGTTGGGAAAGTACCCCAAGTACCCGGTTCTAGGACAATTACCCCCTGGGCAATCACCCCCCGGAAAACTACCCCAAAAAGGACAATTACCCCCTGGAATATTACCCCCCGGAAAATGACCCCCCGAGGACAACTACCCCCCCAAGGACAATTACCCCCCGGAGAATCACCCCCCGTGGACAACTACCCCCCAAGGAAAAATAACCCCCGGAAAATTCCCCCCGAGGACAATTACCCCCCCCCCCCGAAGACAACTACCCCCCGAGGACAACTACCCCCGAGGACAGTTACCCCCCGAGGACAATTACCCCCTAGGACAATTACCCCCCGAGGACAATTACCCCCGGAGGAAAACTACCCCCCGATGACAATTATCTCCAAGGACAATTACCCCCCGAGGACAACAACCCCGATGATCATTATCCACGAGGACGATTCCCCCGATGACAATTACCCCCTGAGGACAACTGCCCCCGTGGACAATCAGGATTCAATAGCAAAAGACGATCTGACACATTGAGAGATGGCTACTAGCCCATAAGATCCCCTGCATGAACCCATATTCTTTCAAATACTATAGCACGTTGTCTTGCTCATTACTACACATTTCCCTTTTATTATAATGTATGCAACGCCAGTGCGGTTACTAATTTCCACGAAGGATGGAAGTTTGAAGGATGTAGGTAATTGTCCAGCGCTTTTCAAAATGTATAGAAATACATTTCTCTGGAGCAGCGTTATATTAACTTTTTGTTAGTCACGGTACCCCCAAATCCTTTACAGCACGGGTGGCCAAACCGCGGCCCGCATGCGGCCCGCGAGCTCTTTTGGTGCGGCCCGCAGAGCATTGAACAAGTAATTTAAGAAAATGCTCATGAATGAAATGCGGCCCGCATAGCATCGATGAAATAGGGTAAAACATTTACACACAGCTATTTCTATTTCCATAATTTGTTTTCATTATTCACAACAAATTGACTCGTTACTTGGTTGATACAAATCTCCTCAAATTCCCTCCCATTACATTACATTAACAACATTAACATCACTCGCCGTGTTAATTTCAGTTTGTAATTTCCGCAGTATCGTTTGTAAATATACTAATGTTGTGTATCAAGAAATATTTTTGAAATGCCATACCTGTCTTGATACCCCGGGGGATTAAGATTTTTTTTTTTTTTAATTTTCGAATTTTCGGGTATTTGCATGGCAAACACCCCCAAACACCCGAAAATTGTGAAAAATGTGCCTTATTTCGAGAAACCCCCCCCCCCCTAATGACATTTTAAAATGGGGTTTCGAGGCTTGAGCGGCACACCCCCGACCAAACCAAATCTGAGTACCCTCCCCGCCCCCCGGGCTTGAAAATTACAGCCCTTTTCTCCCGCCATTGAATTTTCTCATGAGTCCTAATCGTAAACTGGATAGTACACTTTTCTTTTACACCGCGTTCAATGAGATGCAGCCCCAGTAATCACACTAAAAAATAAGTCTGATTTTTTTCCCCACTGATTTAGTTGTTTGCTTTGGGGGGGGGGGGGGGGAATTGCGGGGGGGGGGACTACCTACGACCCGCCAAGTTATGCCAATCGTTATTTGTGGCCCGCGAGCTTTAAAAGGTTGGCCACCCGTGCTTTACAGACTATTAATTTTGCATGACTCTGGCTCTCGTCAAGTGCTATGTACACACGTATGGGCACATTTAAGAATAAAAAGTAGAATACATTTTCAAACAGGTAAAAAAATTAGTTTGTAATCCACACACTAGAAACTGTTTAAAGTACTGTATGCGGGCGTCTTGCCGCCGAATGTACATAAATAAAAAGTGACATATTCGGTCATGACCTTGATACACGAATATGAGAGTATTCGGGCCTCTGGTTGCCTTTATTTGCCTTGCTGTCAAAATATTGTCAGCGAGCGAGGAAGGAAGACACTTTAGTATTTTCAAAATTTTATTTTCTCATGTAATTACATATTTTAACCGTTTCTGTTATTTGATTTTTTTACAAAATTAACGTTTTCCAAATCATTCTCTTGCGGCACCCCGGTTGAAAAACGCTGTGCTGGAGTTACAAAATCAAATGACATGAATTACCAGAGAGCGGATATTTATTTTCTTTTGACATGGCACCGTACATATAACGTGAAGGCAATTTTTTATTTCAAAATAATTTAACGTACACGAAAACATATTATACTTCAGCATGCCAACAGAAATAAATAGATAACGTGAAGAAAACCTTAATTATTGATCATGGCATGAATGACGGCCCATTATACGTACAAAGACAAATACACGATCAGCTGATTAAAAAAGTTACAGAGGATGCATAAAGGAAATCTTACATCCTAATTTCTTTGTTGTGCCATCGATGGTGAGAGAGGCTGTAAGGCGTACTCATTTGCGCGCAATGTATTGTTCAATTTCTAAGAAATGTAATTTCTGTTCTTTACTCGGTAGCAAAACTACAGGGGAATTGGGCAACCTCCACCCATCCCCCCATATCAAATTGGATAATTTGAAAAGACTGAAATGACAAATAACAAAGAAAATGAAGGTTTATGCAATTTTCTGTAAATAGCAATTTGGAGAGAAGCTTGCGTTATACGTCACAGTGTTATAAATTCCTCGGGGGTGATTGTCCTCGGGGGTAGTTTTCCAGGGGGATAGTTGTCCTCGAGGGTAATAATAATAATAATAATAATAACGTTTTATTTACCCAGGGTAGCCACTTCAGTTATGAAACTGCTCTTCCAGCGGGCCCTGCATAACATAACATGTTATTACTACCCTTCTCCAATCTAATATGCTGAGCGCCTAGCTAGAAGGCAGGAGGTCCCATTGTTATAAGTCTTTGGTATGACTCGGCCGGGGTTCGAACCCACGACCTCCCGTTCATGAGGCGGGCGCTCTAACCACTGAGCCACCATGCCCAGTAGTGTCCATGGGGGGTAATTGTCCTCGGGGGTAATTGTCCTCGGGGGGTAGTTGTCCTCAGGGGGTAATTGTCCTCGGGGGTAGTTGTCCTCGGGGGGTAGTTGTCCTTGGGGGTAATTGTCCTCGGGGGGGGGGTAATTGTCCTCGGGGGTAGTTGTCCTCGGGGGGTAATTCTCCGGGGGGTAATTTTCCGGGGGGAATTGTCCTTGGGGGGTAATTGTCCTCGGGGGGTAATTGTCCGGGGGGTAATTTTCCGGGGGGGTAATCGTCCTACGGGGGGTAGTTTTCCGGGGGGTAATTTACCGGGGGGTGATTGCCCAGGGGGTAATCGTCCTGATACGCAAGTACCCACTTAATCAATTTGTTATCTCCTGCGTAATTTCCTGCTTCCCATAGGTTAGGAAACAGCAAGATCATCATGTGAAAGTGAAAGTATAAGACCGTAGCGATGGTCGTAGTATATAGGATCACGTTGAATGTGAGTAGTCATATTTCCGCTGACATCTGATTGAACGAACATAAATATAATGCGTTTCTGGATATATACCACATGTGAACACAAAAATAACCACTTGCGGACATTTATGACCTTTAGAAACATCGGAATTATTATAATTGGGAAGAAACAAAAGAAGAAAACTTGGTATTGGTAAGTCCGATTAATGAGTGCACGCATCCCGTACTAGTACTAACGGTTTATGGAATTTACTTGAAGTGATCGTCGTTTGATTTCTCGAATCTGCCGAATTGAAGTCTTTAGAAGTCCCGAAGCTTCAACAGAGGATTCTCCATCTAGGAGGCTACACAGGTAAGCTACAAACAATTATATACACAACTATTTGCTAGTAGAGTTGATTTGACCCTAACCCTAACCCCACCCCTCCCCTACTATTGTAATTTAATTAGGACACACAAATAAATGATTCTGAATGGTCCTCTTTTATAATATATAATGAAGTTCAAAGGTTTATTATATGTTTTGAATGTCTATATAACATAACAAATTAGAAAAAGTCGTTCACTGAGGCGGTAGATGACAATCAAAATATTATAAAAGTATAATAAATGAAATATAGCGTCACACAGTACAATAATCTTATCATAGATCTTGATGTGTTAACATTTGTATACATCTTTTATTTTATATATTTGTAGTGCCCCTCACAAAATGTTCAAACAACTTCCTTAATTGTATTAAAGATATCCTCTATCTGATTGTCTGGGAAACATTCCTTCCTAGCTCAAGAAAAATTGAAATTCAAACTCAATTCACACGGTTTGGTGTATACTTTTAGTGTCCACATCTTTATTATATTGGCTTCATTATTTCTCTACAGTTGAAAAGAAAAAGTGCGAAAATGTTACCGACTGTCCTAAATCCCTGGCCATATCAGAAAACTAGGACTGAATCATGGCTGGATTCGGAGCTTCCAAACTATCGTGTCATTTGACCGGTCCATTAGACTTAAGCTGAATTTATACTCGCAACGGTTTATGAGCGGTACATTGTTTTATGCTTGCCGATATATCGATTATTTTCTGCCGCAACTCAACGCAAAATCATGGCATTTCAATTAAAAATGTATTTTTAACTTTATTGCGGTACAGCACTGCAGTCATGCCGCACCGCAATGCTTGTATGAACGGACTTTTACTTTTGCAAAACTTCCGGCACAGCAACGCTTAGCGATTTATGATGACAGTGGCGTACACGGGAGCGGGGCGGGGGGGGGGGGGGGGGGGGGTGGAGAAGGAGTTTCCATGTCAAGCAAAGTTTGCAAAAATCAGAAAGATGAGAGGAGATTTGAAAAGAAAAGTGAAAAATCTGTCAAAATGGGAAGAAACATTTGGCAAAATCGAGAAGGAAATAGGAAGAATCGGGAAGGAAAATAAACACTGGGAAGTCTATGGCTTGCCCCGGCTGAAATGTAGGGTGCCTACGCGTACGCCAATGGATGATGGTCTAGCAAGGAACTACAGCTTCCTGGTCTAGCCTAAAGTTGCATGGAATTGAAGTACGGGGAACCACATGCAAACCCTTATTGTATGTTTCTTACCCAGAAAATGGCATTGAGAGCAATAACCTTTAGCCCAAGAGGTAACCGTTTGGAACCCCTGTTCCGAAAGATAAAAATTGTAAATGTTTACAATCTTCATTTCCCATCTGTCTCAACCTTCATCTATGACTTATTTAATGGTAATCTTCCTCACTACTTAATTGAATACTGTCAGGTAATAGGGCACAGATATGGCCCAAAGGGCAAAGAACATGGACAACTGCCTAAATGCAAAATCACACTAGGTCAATTATCTTGCATTTGCATAAAAACATACTTTGGAAAACAATGTTTATCTTAATCATGTCTAATGTTATTTATCTTGTGATATATTTTATCATGATTGATGCATTATGTTTTACTTGTTCTAATTGATGTTGTTGAATGCAGTAAAGATAGTAAAGTTTGTTTGCCAGATCATGTTCGGGGACTTTCCCCATATTTTCACAAATTTTGCCTAGGCCGACTGTCGGGTGTTATTTCCTGTTATTTTGAAGTCTCATGATATTTCGCTACTCATCCGGAAACAGAGGTCACCTCAGATAAACCGCGGATCAACAGAATCTTCGAAAATCCCAGAGATCTATTTAAAAAGTATAAATTATATAAACGGAAAGGGGGAGATTTAGAGAGAAAGAGGGGGAAGAGAGAAAGACACACACACACACACACACACACACACATATACATATAAATAAATATTTATATCATATTATATAGGCTATTGGTCCACGAATTGGCATAATATGTCGCAATAAAAGGAGAAGAGAAGATAATTGCTTTTAATCCAACAAGTTTTATTTGGTCACGAATTTCCGACGCACAGTAGGCCTACGTCGCTTGATTATTAGACACTAAGTAAGTCGACATAATAAAACTGTTGGATTTAAACAACGAATCCTCCACTCTTCACATTTTATTATATATGATTTTTCGTAAAGCAACTTTACTTTCCTTTGATTTTTTGCAGGATATAGCACACCGTTGATCTAACGAAGGCCGCCATCTGAGGCCACGGTTTTGACAATTGTATCAGGATACATCATGTCGGGACTGTGTGGATGGAAGATGTTTACTTCGACATTATTTCTTGTTGCTGCCACAATATACAGCGTTAGCGGACAAGGTTAGTTAATGAAACATGTTTGCAAATTGCAATACATGAAGCAATTTCTGATGTTTCCGAACTATGTGGTTTAAACTCTCTATTGCAGAGAAATAAGTTGAAAAGTGAAATAACTGAACACTGCAAATCCTGATTCAACACGTCCATGACTAAGTCTGCCCTTCATTATTGTTTGAGATGAGAAGATGTTTTTTTTTCTATTAGTAAACAAAATTGGAATATGGGAAGGACAAAATAGCATCGAATTATTTGAAATTAAAAGAGTCTAACACCTTACATTCACGACATAGGCCTACGAAGTCCGATATTAAATATTAAATGTGGGGGGGGGGGCTGAAATCCCGAGAACATGTAAAATGTTATATCACAATACAGTTAAATATCATTGTATTTTGTATTCGGGCTACCCTTCGCCTCATATCAGGGAAAATAGGACATTTGTAAATTTCATATCGTATCTATATTGATTATGAAAGTACTATCAATAATTTTTCTATTCCCAGGCTCCTCTGTCATTATTCTGTGCCTGTCTAGCCTTGTAGCCTCATCATGGTCAGATCCGGTGAATGCTTATGGTTCTTATTTTATTCTCCATCAATACATTATTTCTCTTACAATTCTCATCTGCACATTTCTCCCCACGATTCTCGTCCGTCAACATCGCTTTTTTGGTTGCACTGTACGACCAGACACTTCTACGATCGCCTACTCCTATCATCAATTAATGGTAACAGGGTTGCACCGAAGAATAGATAGCACAATCGTTTCTACTATTTCTGCATAATTGACCACTAAATGAGCTTGTACAGAGGCGCGCTATATAAGTACAGGGTGGATTTAATATTAAAAAGACTGAATCTCTCATTAAGTTTCTACATGTGCTATGTCTCAAACAAAGCGGCAAATCACCTAAATCGTCTCTATGACGAATTCAATGTCTAGGTATTTAAATATTTGCAATTAGTGTTTGCATATCATGACTTATAATTAATGGTTATGATATCCCACATTATTCGTCCCTCGCCTTCGTATTTCCAAAGGGTCTGAATGTAAACACAACTATCTAACAAGTGTGAACTAAGGGCGAGGATCATACTGCTCATGCTACTTTAAGCCAGTGGTCTTCTCTTTTCTTCTTCAGAAACTAAGATAATTGTCTGTGAGAGGACGACGGATGAAATAAATTGCGAAGAGGGCCTAATCAACATTGCTACCGCTGTCTACGGACGAAGTGACAGCACAACCTGTCCTGATAGCCGAATACGTGTCACGTCTTGTGGAGTAGACGTATTGGCTGTTATCGGTTCAAAATGTAACGGCCGATCGCAATGCAGCATTACTGCAACGAATGACCTTGCTGGTGATCCGTGCGAATTCACATATAAGTACCTTGAGATAGCCTACACGTGCGAAGGTTTGTCAGAAATTCGTCTAATTTGTATTGTTTTTTTCTTTCTTTTTTACAATTTAGAATAATTAATTAATACATTATGTATTTATAGATTTTTATTCATCCAATTAATTAGCTATTTTTGTTTTTTTAAATTATTGATATTTTTCATATTTTTCATATTTTCTGTCCTCTAGCTGGCGTCTATTAGAAATGTTTTTCATCACGTGGAGTGCTTTATCTAATCCATGAACAGGAAATTATCTATTTGAAATAATTGCATTTCCATAAATCAATCAACCATGACAAAAATGCTTACATAAAATTGATATCAATTGACGTTTGCAATTGCAAAGTTAACGGCATTTGAAATTAATTTTATAATATAGAAAATGAAATTAATTTGTAATTGTACATTATCAAATGTCTATAAGTAATCAAAGTATTCGAGATTCAAGATACAAAGGCATGGTATTATCATAAATTATTAAGTCGAATTATAAAGGAAATTGAGAAATCCACTTAAAAGCAGATCTTGTTGAGCATTGTGTAGGGATGGAGGCCCTTTCCCCATGAACAGTCCACGACTTCATAACTTTGTTAACTCATAGCCTGCCATAAGACTGCATGCACGCTATTGTAGTATTGTTATAGTGCTTTGTACACGCAAGCAAGCTACTGCTTCTTGCATGTTTGCACGCATTCGTAATAGCAGTTATTTTCATGCCCATTGGACTGTGCCTAGTGATTTGAACGCGCTATTGATAGTACCATCGCGTTAATAATCCGATTATCTCGTTATAAACTTGGCACTGGGGTATTTGTTGCTTGGCACAATGGGGATTAGCCCTGTGGCAGGATAAGAGTTAATGTAGTAGTAGCGTATTTCCATAGGCTAATACGTAGAAAATTGAACACGATAACGTCAGAAACACTCGATTACGACACCTCTATGAATAACCGGGACAAAAATATGTATCAATATTATATACATTTTCTTTCTTTTTTTGCAGGTCAGGCTACAGTTGGTCCATGTGTAGGTTGTTATACCAATGCTTGTAAGATGAGCTGCGGAAAGAACCTAACTGCTGAAGAGATTCTTGAGATCTTAAGAAACGTCAGTATATTCTTGAATTTCAGGACCATTATTTTGAAACGACGTTGTTAGCAAATAAACATGAATTGGGAGTGGAATCAAATTGATAACAAAAAAGTAACGAAGTTGGACTGAAAAGGGAATTTAAATATAAATGAAACTGAAATTAAATTGAAATCTAAAAAAAACTTTATATTTAGTTAGGGAGGAAACCCCAAGGTCTATGGTATAAAAAAACTCACATTTTATTATAAAAGTAAGTCATATTTGGCTAGCCTTCTCTCTCTTTTTTTTCTCTCTCTCTTTCTCTTCCACTCTCTCTTAATCTTTCTCTTTCTCTCTCTCTCTCTCTCTCTCATATTCCCTCTCTCTTTCTTTCTCTCTCTTCCTCTCTCATCTGTCTATAACTCTCTCTCTCTCTCTCTCTGTCAATCTTCCTCTCTGTCTTTCTGTCTCTCTGTTTGATAAGTTCCGGATTTGATTTCGCAGGTAGAAATCACTTTAGATAACGCAGCAAATGTCGCTGAAGAGTTGGAAAATGTCACAACTATGAGCCAGAACATCTCCCTAGAGGGTCTCAATATAGTTGCAGAACTTCTTGAGAATACAAATGAAATAAATTCTACAGAAACAAAGGTGGGTATTTGTTTCGAATTCATTTGGATCTATTTATTCAAGCATGGTTAAAGACAAATACTCGTTTCTATCACTTGCCGGTGATGTGTTGAAGTGCTCATAAACAAGTTTACGGTCCTCTTTTCCGTGTCTCATTAATGTTTATTATATTCCTTACATGGTAATAGTCTCGATTCAAGTGCTGTCCAGTAATTAATAGAGTTGTCACGGTGATACTCACATAAGTCAATTACAAAGAAAAATCTCAGGATTCTTCTGTCACGATGCCATCACAAATATTGCCTTGTTCTCAATTAATATTTCATTTTCTTGAACAATAGGTGGCTGAATCTATGGTAGGAATTGTAAATAACATCGCAGCTTTACCTGACGAACAGCTTGGTATGGCCGAGGAAGAGAATAGCTCACCAAGCCGTGTAGTCTTGGCTCTCGAAGCACAGCTTGCTGTCATAGAAGTGGGAAATGGAAGTAGTCGGTTTGTGGAAACCAATGTTGCTGCTGAGGTAGGGCAGATAGTCTGTACTTTTCAATTGTTTAAGAGAAGGACACATGCCATGGAAGTTTTGAAAATGTCCAATATATTTGACATTCTACTTCGGCTCTCATAACACTCAAATGAGCGATTTAGGGATTATAGGTGTTTGTGCAAAATGATTATCAGCTCAATGAACCTTCCTGTCCGCCATGCCTGATAAGAGTTTTGTGAATCTCAACCAATTTAAATAATCTCAAAATCACATTCAGTAACTGACAAACAAAACAAAATAGAACTTGATCCTTGACCGTAGTGCAAATGGGTACTGAAGAAAAGTGTCATATCGAGTTGGATCGTGATGCAACACGTACTTTGTTCTCTGGTTATTATTTCCTATCCATTCACTACCAATAACACGAATTAAAGAATACCTAGCTCCAATAAAAATGTCTTGAAGTATTACACTGACACAACTTCTTTGATTTTGGAATGATTCTTGTAAAGTCAGGCTAGCTTCTAGATCTAGTTGCTTTTCTGACAGCGGCATTATCACTTTTCACAGATATAAGTAGACACTATCCTACTTGCATTATTGGTGTCACACACATTTCTTATGTCGCGTATGTGTGAAATTTCTCATTACTTTTATTTTCTATAGGTAAGTTATACATAACTTCATATAAGCAGTAGCGAACCAATTTGATTGGCCTATTTTGGGCCGGGCTCGTCTTGCAGGGACTGTTTCTGTGACCAACTGTCAATAATTATCTGTTCGTACCTGAACTGGCTATTGTTCGCGATTCCACAATATACATTTAAAAAAACACTCTCATTCGATCTTTCCGTTTCAGGTACTTGATGTGACCACCGAGGACATCAGCCAAGGTTATACTGTCTTCATGGCTGTAACTGATGACGGTGAGAGCATCTCTGACGAAGACTTCAAGGTGGAAAGAGGTGACCTAACTCAAGAGCCAGAAGCCACCCAAGCACATGCTACACTCTTCATCCCATCGGGTTTAGCGGACAGGTTCTCTGGACGCAGAGGGCGTCTCGTCATCACGACGTATCGCGTGCCATCTCTGTTCCAGGATACGGGGATTGTGCAGTTCAACCAAGATGTAGAGGAGAACAACAGAACCTTGAATTCTAGGATCATATCGGCGTCTATCAATAACGAAAAGGTGGAGGATTTGAGCGAACCAGTCAGGATATCGTTCACTCCTCTAAATCCAGTAAGAAGATAGGACAATAATTAATTTATTGAACTTATAGCGAATACAGAATTGTATCGCGTGACTCAATGGATAAATTTACGTTGTAAAATGACACGAATTGATAAGCAGAGAATACTAAAAGTTGGCAGAAATGGATTGAGGAATTAATGGGTTCATGAGGATACACAAATAGTAAAGACCTATGGTGAAGAAAAAGAGAGAGAGAGAGAGAGAGAGAGAAGGAGGTAGGGAAATAAAGATGAAAAGGATGTGTAAGACAAATCAAGAAAATCTGGTGTAAACTTTCGACTGTGATATCATAGGGTGATTAGCATAAACAATAATTTGCAAATGCAACAAAGAACTTAATAGATCCATCAAAAAAACAAAACCAATTTACAATAACAATGAACTATATTTTACTTCATTTTAGAGAACAAATTAATATATTAGTTTAATTTGTACTTTATCTTTATTTTCAGAATGGGACCGATGCTCAGTGTGTATTCTGGGACTTTGACGACAAAGCCTGGTCTCAACGTAGATGTAACAAGACGAGTAAGGACAACAGTGACAGGATTGAATGCGAGTGTAATCATCTGACTAACTTCGGAATTCTTTTGGTACGTGTTAAACTCTTCGTCTGAATTATTTATGATAAGCTGAGATAAGCTGAACGATTCTATAATTTTAACTGAATTGCGCGTGCTAAATCATTGGTCAAGACATGGTTGTCGAATACTCTAATCGCATTTGTAGCCATGAACTGAATTCGTTCCATGTAAAAATCATTTGATTCCATCGTAACGAACCTTTGCAGAAGTAAGGTATTAGTATCTACCGATTTATCAACCATATTTCAAAACAAAAATGTCTTGACCCAAAGTTTTGTGTTCTTATCGAAAGTGTACGAGTGGGTAATGTATTTGTCAATATTCGTTTCATGTTCATTAGCATTTATCCTCCATTAGTCTGAAAGCAATGTGATGTATTAAAAAAGGCCCTTGATATACTAGTCCAGAATCATCTCTATTGCCTTCTCTTGCTGCAAGCCACCGAAGATGACCTCATCAACGAACGTATACGCCCGGCCGAAGATTTGTTTTGCAAGGCGTAGAAATTCGGGGATCACGTCATCTTCGACTTGCAGAAAGTAGGGGAAGATAGCGGTGCTGGAGATTATGAAAATTAATGGGCCAGATTCTGGACTATTGACTCACATACGAGAGGTCGTATCCGAGATTCGATCCTTGCCTCTGCTTACATCCTTAGACGATTTGTTATGCTCATATTTTTCCCTGTCGGCCCAGGGGGTATTAAATGGGTACCTGAAAATAAAATGGTTATATTAATAATTATGACATAAGAGCCTCTTTTCCCAGAGAATAACATCATGTTTTAGATTCTCTTCCTTTGATCGAGTTCAATATTGTTAGTATATTGCTTTTCCTCTTTATATTACGTCACTCCACCGATGTAAAGTGAGTGTGGAATATTGTTACTGATGTGGCTGCCTTGGGTAAATAAGACCCAACTATTTAATATCATTATTATTAGGTCTATTAGGTCAACGTCAGATTTGATATTCAAATCGCAAAATAGGGGCTAATTATTATTCGTTCAGAGAACCATTCCAGAATAGATAACTTCTTCCACCGTTAATTTTGATCGTTCATTTTTTTCTATTCGTTATAGGATATATATGGAGGAGAACATTTACCAGATGATGCGGATTTCATCCTTGAGATCATTAGCTATGTTGGTTGCCTGATTTCAATATTGGGCCTTATTCTGACAATCCTAACATATGCCACAAACAAGTGAGTATCATTATCAATTGCAAAATTATTCTGCGACACTGTCATTACATATGACAATAGACCATTCTTGTTTAGCACGTGGTGAATATTCTGATCTCGCTTTAATTCTTACTTGAATTTGTTTGATTTATAGACATATATTTAAAATATTTATTACGAAGATGAGATTAAAGATAGGCACCAATGTAGACCCTTTCATGATACTCTCATTACCCCAACTCAAACCCGAGCCCTAACTGAAAGAAATCAAGAATTTTTTTCCTGCAACCTTAGTTAATCCAAGTCATCTTGAGATTTCCACACGTTGGATTAAAAATCCTTTTTATAGAGTTTATGAGAAAATACTAAATTTGTTCATGTATCTAATGTAGTTTTTTTAGGAGGCGTGATAGCTCAATGGTAGTGCAGTGGTCTCGTAGACGGGAGGTCCTGGGTTCGAAACCTAGTCGATGCGTTAGCCAGTGCCATTTGGTAAGGCACTAATTCTCATTACCAAGGCCTTCGCAGAGGACATAAAGCTGTTGGTTCCCTGGTTGCTTATTTACAAGTCTAAAAAAGCTTTCTTAGTAGTCAGGATAAACGAACAAAGAAACAAAGAAACATAGAAACGAAAACATTTCAACTGTGGCTCATGCGATATTACGATAATGCAGTATTCACAGAGTACATAACTTTCTTCTGGTTTTCTTTCACGTCTCTCAGGAAGCTTCGAGACCGGAAACCCAACCAGATTCTCCTATCCCTCTCCTGTGCTTTACTCGGACTCTATGTGGTCTTTATAGTCATGATATCAGTGGACACTGAACGAGATGTGACCGAGCTCTCCCCTCTCCCTTGCTCAATCCTGGCTGCATTCCTCCAATATTTCATCCTGGCAGCTATTTTCTGGATGGCCGTTGAGGGCTACAACATGCATAATCTCCTCGTACTGGTCCTAAATTACTATTTGCCACGGTTTATGAAGAAAGCTTCGTTGATCGCATGGGGTAAGATTTCATCTGCTCCATGAATTAATACAAGGGCGTCACTAGAAGGAGAAGATTGGACATGGGATGTCCCCCTCCCCTCCCTCATTCCGTCGGCAAACATATGAAATAAATGTATCCACAGCATTATTTTGTAAATATATATAATCAACAGCAGTTGCTACGCTATAAATGAGAGGGCACAATATTCATTGTGCGTTATTCACTGTTTTCTGTGTATTTGGCTATATACTCGGTTTCCGGAAGATGTATTTGCTGAGAGACCAAAAGGAAAGAATATAGAAAGAAAGAACGAAAAACAGAAAGGAATTAGAAAGACAAAAATAAAGAAGAAAGAAGAAAGAAGAGGGAAAAGACAGGGAGAGGAAGAAAAGGACGAATAGAAACTTGACCACTCTCAAATTGTTTGTTCTTTTTGTAGGTTGCCCTTTGTTAATAGTCGGGATTACTGCAGGTGCTTCAAGACAGTATTACGCACAGACAGATTTGTAAGTTTCGTCATGCAGAATATCTTTTTTTCAACACATCGGGTTTTTGTATTCCTCTGCTGTCGAAGGTAGTGCAAGGGAATTACTTCTGCATTATGACAGCAATGGTGTTTTATATCTCAAACGCGATTTGTTTTTAACCTTATACATATATGTGAATGTTAATACTTAATATGGGCATGCGCAAAGAACTGAATGGTGAAATTATCGATTTCTTATCAAGAAACCTATAACATTCTGTATGTACTTTGTTATTATTTTTTGTTATGATTTTATGCTATGATTTTATAACCTAATGTCACCTTGTTGTGACAGACTGAATTTCGTGTTCTTAGACACTCTGTAATAGATAACATCCCATTATATTGGCATCATGACTTAACACGATCGTAAAGAAATTGAAAATCTAGTTTAGGACCATTTCAAGAGCCTGTTGTACCGCCTTTATAATTCAGGGCCGAAACTCCTTACTCCCTCCACTAAATAATTGCCATACTCTCACTGCTTTTAGTCTGAAAACACATCTTCTTATAATATTTGTTAATGTTCCCCTCCGTTTGTAATTAATGTAAGTTTCGTATGATAATGTTCTCTATCTATGTTTGTTTGTAATTATTTCTCATATATGTGTTTAATGAAAAGGCGGTTGCTTAAGGTAACATTGTTGTCCTTATTATTTGTTTTAATATTATTATTAATAGGCCTATAATGAAATATGTCAATGAAATGTCCGCACATTTCTAAAGGTGATGCATATTTATCTCAAGTCTTGGTGATCGTGTTATACACTCAATTCAGAAATATAAATCTGTTAAGATGATGTTTTATTTTATTTAAATTTTGTGTTATAGTTGCTTCCTTGCATTCTGGCCTGTACTCGGTGGTCTCCTGATACCTATTGGTGTCGTCATGATCTTCAACTTTGTCATCTATGTTCGGGTCCTCATGCGACTGAACAAAACTATGAAAGGACAACACCTGGACAAGACGGAGAAGCCTCAGCGGATTCGACGTTTCCAGAACGCAGTTTGCATCTTGACTCTAATGGGTCTCACGTGGTCTCTTGGTTACCTGAGCATCATACAACCAGCCAGTGAGGTTGTGCAAAGAATCTTCACTGTCCTGAACTCTCTTCAGGGGTATTTCATCTTCATGCTGTATTGCGTTAGACAGCCTCAGGTGCGCTTGACATGGCGTTCCCAGTTCAAATGCTGCTTACCTTAATATTTCACGACGCCCTCTGCGGTCAGTTCCGGTTCTGGACAACCCAGCTCAACGCTCAGGAACAGCTCATTAGACCTGAAGGACGGCCCGTTTCCAACTCGGACTCCAGCGGAAATCCCTCTGGCCAGAGAGAGGAGGCTAGCTCTGCCGGAGAGACTTTCTAGAATTTCGTATGATAATGCTAGTACAGAGTGGTGAAGATATCATGTAGAACTGATAGATTTTGGATTGGACCAAAGGGTCGTAGAAATACACACATTCTGTTTTTGAAGCATTTATAATTATAGCAGTTTATTTCGACCGCTATGAATACATTACTTATTTCTTCTGTTACAGATCTTCTTGTAGTTGATTGAATTTCCGTTCGGGTTATCATTATTCGAACTGTTGGCGGTGGACTTCGGAGGGGTTTTATGTGATATGATTATTTGAGTGTAGGAGCAGTGTTTTGATGCCTTTTAAAAATATTTTATGATATAGGCCTATAACATTGCGATTATTTCGCATGGTATAATAGTCCAAAATCTGCCCGGTCCTTTATAATTTCCTACACTCTAATTGCAAGCCGTCGAAGATGGCGTTATCAACAAACTCATAATTATGCTCACCAGCCCAGCCTGGCGTCCTAATTTAATGATCACGCCATCATCGGCTGGGAGCAAGTAAGTAGGGAGAGGTAGCGTTAGGTTGGTGTGGTGGAGATCAAAATTAAATAGGCCAGATTCTGGACTAATGGTATAATTGAAATGGAGGTAACCTATACGTATGCTGTAAATAGAACAGATAGTTATATGGTTCATGCGTAAAACGAATGCATAATGTTATTAATATACAGATTGACAAATTCCATTGAAAATGTCACCAATTAATTAAACAAATGTTAAGAATGAAACATTGTAGATAGTAATATGAGAATGTAAGATTTATATATTGAATTATGGGAGGTGAAATTATAACCCCTTGGGAAACAATTCATGATGCTGCTACCAATTTGTGGTCCATATTTTCTACCAGGTATTCCCTTTCCCCTTCCATCCTTGATCGAATTATCGTTTCTTCTGCCAATGAGAATACGGAGGCGCTATGGCTCCGTGGTAGAGCTTTGGTCTCTTAACCGGGAGGTCCCGGGTTTGAAACCAAGTCGATGCGCCAGTGCCCTTTGGTAAGGCATTAATCCTCATTACCAGGGCTTTCGGAGATGACTTAAAGCCCTTGATCCCCTGGGTGCTTACTTACAAGCAAACAAAAGCTTTCTTAGTAGTCAAGTAAAACACACACACAAGAATAGTCCTTATTGTCAAATTGTGCATTTTTTTACATTGCATTGGTGATCCGACATCATTTTCTTCATTGAGTAAACAATATAGTTGCGGTTAGGGTCAGGCACGGATCCAGGATTTCTTAGGGGGGGGGGGGGGCCCAAATTTGAAATCAATTTGAAATTTAGTGTGCTGAAATTCGAAAATCGTGCCGGCCAATATTTCGCTCAGTGGGGGGGGGGGGGGGGGGGGGGGGGGGGGGGGGGGGGGGGGGGGGGGTTATGAGCACTAATTTTTTGTTGACCCTCGAAAATTTGAAAAATTGCACCCCTCCCCCCCCCCCCCCCTTTGAGCGCCAGGGGGGGGGGGGCATCTCCAAAAAAAAAAGGTAAAATTAACGTGTTTTACTGTTTTTACACGCCACTGTGGCCACCCGATGTAACAGGCGGAAGAGGAGAACCTGTAATTCAAGTGCAGAAGATGTATGTACATTCAAAATGTTTGCATGCTTTTTGTAATTGTGCAACTGAACTGTGATTTGGAAAGAAAGCCCTCCTTTATATTACATTGTTATTGATATTTATTGTTTATTGGTTTCATTTTTTGTGTTAAATTAAATTCTTTGTATTCATCCAAATTCACAAGAACACATGGAAAATTGTCTTGGTCACACATTGTAAAAATACGTATGATAAAAATATATGAACAACTATATCGTCGTGTTTATAATCATAGAAGAACCAAATCCTTGTTGCTTTCGAAGAAAATCATCTGGAAATCGCATATTTTGGTCTTATCTTATGACAAAATGGGCCTAGGCCGGATAAGAGGTGGGTGCTATTTCCTGTTATTTTGAACTCTCTTGATCTTTCTTTCCTCATCCTGGAGCAGAGCTTACCTCAGATGATTACGGATCAATAGAATCTACAGAAGTCCCACAAAAGTATTAAAAAGGTATACATACAAATATTTTTAAAAAGAGATCGAGAGAAATTGAGCGAAATTGAGGGAAAGAGGGGGACGGATCGAGGAGAGAAAGGGAGGGATGGGGGCGGAGGGGAGAGGGGAAAAGATAGAGATTGAAAGTGTGAATACTAGGACACTGCTAACGTTTCAATTTCACAGATAGGACATACATCACATATTAATAATTCCTGCAAAGTTTTACAGAAATTGATTAGGTCTATATCTGATCCAAGGAAAACTGTAACAGTTTTAAAAAAATCAGAGCCGCCATTGCTCCCACTCGTTTATATAGAGTTCTATAAAAAGAACACAAATATGTGTGAGAACCCCCACTTAGAATGCAAACAAATCCAAATGAAAATAATCAAAATTATTGTGACAGCAAACTGTTTTTGGTATAAATGAATTGTTTATGATAACATTCTGATAATTAGAATTTAAGTAATTGATTAAGTAAAATGTCCCCGTTTTCCGGTGACAAAACCATACCCCCAATTCCAGGTCCTTACAAGTATGTGTGTGTGCGTGGGTGTGCGCGCGCCTCTCTGTTTCTCTCTCTCTCTCTCTCTCTTTCTCCATCTTCCTTCATTTCGGTTAACACGGCAAAATTAACTCACGGAGTGCAGACGATTATAAGTTATTGGGAATTAAAAGGGCAGCATGACAACTTTCCTAGTATTTTTGACGTACACCCCTCCCCATCCTCTCTCTCTCTCTCTCCCTTGTCATTATCCGTCTCTTTGGCAGGGGGATTGTGGGTACAACTGTTTGTGCAATGTTTAAACGGGTGTGCTTTAGAATTGCAAATGATTCATGTGTGTGTATAATTATGTGTGCGCTCGCGCGTCTCTCTTTCTCTCTTCATCTTCAACGGGCCTCACGGCAAATGAACTTAAAGTTCAATGACGTCACGGGGTTCAGACGATGATAAATTATTGGGAATTACAAAAGCGGCAACATGAAAACTTTCCTAGGTAGTTTACACGTACACCCCCCGCTCCTTCCCCTCTCTCTCTCTCTCTCTCTCTCTCTCTCGGAGGGGGGGGGGGGGGAGTGTTAGTGAGCAATCTTTTTTTTTCTACTCAGCACATCCCCCCCTTGAGCAAAAAAAAATTGAGGGGGGGGGGGTAACCCCCAATACTTTAATTTGTTTTTATAAACCGTCAATGAAATATAAAAACATATACATTAAAAGACTTCATTCTCTTCCAACATCAGTAAGGGTCAAGTCTTTAAATTGTCATGCTTGGATGGGCTCAATCATTTAAGCGTTAGAAGGTCTGATCAAACAAAAAATTGATAAAATAGAGCAAATAGCCATGTAAGTGTTGGTGAACTTGTGTATATATATGCAAGACATTCTCGGTCAGTAATATAAATGAGAAACAATTAGGAGAAATGTGCTCTGGATGTCAACTGCAGTATCAGCATCTCCACCCAAGAAAGCGGACGAGCCATGGGATACCTCCAATGCTCATCAACATTTGAAAGGCCAGATGCCCCATTTTTGCAATTTTCTCTCAGACTCGTTTATAATTAAATGGCTATACTCACTCATATTCATGAATGGGTCTATTCCAATTACATATCATCTTAAAGAGGATTAATTCATATTTATTTTCATGTAGAAAAGATAAGTATATATTAAATATGTTTTTGAAATCTTACTATAAATAATTTCTATTCCGAGTGTATACAAATTTTTATACAACTCACTCCCAGATCCTAATCAAATGATTGGTCATGCGCGGTCACGTGTGATTCATTTTCTGAGCCTATTGCACTCATTTTCATGAAAAGGAGTGCAATATATTGAACTCTTTTTCAGAGCGCGCAGTAGTGCGCGTAGATGTTAGAGCGCTTAAGTGCATGGACCTATTCTTGCGCAACATCATGCGTAAATGGGTATAGAGGTAAGTGCGCTTGCTATATCTATACTTAAGTGTGCGCACTACATTGAGACTTATTAAAACTTGAGATTTATTTGTCAGCCATATACTGTCACGTAACAATCTTGAATTAATTCTTTTTACATCAAATAACAAGGATCTAGGAGTTTCGTTGTATAAAACAAATGATGCATGTTTTCATTCGTTTATTATACGATCTATTCGCCCTCGTTGATGCTGTGTGTATCTATCGCACTCAGCCTAACGGCTTTGTGCGATAGATACACACAGCCTCGACTCGAGTGCGGATATATCGTACAATGAACTCATGCGCATGCATCATTTGTATATTATACATGTATAGAGAGGGAGAGAGAGAGAGAGAGAGAGAGAAAGAGAGAGAGAGAGAGAAGGGGGTAGGTTAAGGAGATGGATTGGAAGAGAAGATATTCATACATACATATGCGAGTTCGTCATGTCATTTTACAATCACAGTGAGAACAGTTGCATGAATCTTAAACTAAAATGTGCACAAGTTAGAAATGCCACTTCATCCTAAGTTTCAAGCTTTTCATTTGGATATTGATGAATGTACATTTCACATTTTAGTAATATCCAATGTGTATTACCGTATCCGGCAGACGCGGATCCAGGATTTCTTAGGGGTGGGGGCCCAAATTTGAAATCAATTTGAAATTTAGTGCCCTGAAATTAAATCGTGCCGGTCAATATTTCGCTCAGTAGGGGGGGGGGGGGGGGGGGGGGGGGGGGGGGTGGGTGGGGGGCATCTCCAAAAAAAAGGGTAAAATTAAACTGTTTTTACACGTCGCCCCGCCCCCCCCCCCCCTGGAGCCGTCACTGGGTCCAGGGGGCGGAGCCCCCAGAAGCTCAGGGGTTTTATACATTAATTTATCGTCAGGTGAGCATATTTTATACCTTAATTGTGACACTGGCAGGACAATAATTGGCGTGGGGTCCAGGGGGCGGAGCCCCCAGAAGCTCAGGGGGTGGGGGGCATCTCCAAAAAAAAGGGTAAAATTAAACTGTTTTTACACGTCACCCCGCCCCCCCCCCCCCCCTGGATCCGTCACTGGGTCCAGGGGGCGGAGCCCCCAGAAGCTCAGGGGTTTTATACATTAATTTATCGTCAGGTGAGCATATTTTATACCTTAATTGTGACACTGGCAGGACAATAATTGGCGTGGGGTCCAGGGGGCGGAGCCCCCAGAAGCTCAGGGGTTTTAGGCATTTAATTATGGTCAGATAAGCATATTTTGTCGGATACCTTAATTGTGACACTGGCAGGACAATAATTGGCGTGGGGTCCAAGGGGCGGAGCCCCAAGAAGCTCAGGGGTTTTAGGAATTGTATGACGGTCAGACAAGCATGCAGGGGTCCGCCTTAGGGCCACTGGTGGGGTCGAGGGGGTGGAGCCCCGGAAAATTAGGGGTTTTAGGCATTTAATTACGGCCAGACGAGCACATTTTGATACCTTATTTGTGACACTGGCATGACACTAATTGGCGTGAGGCCAGGGGGCGGAGCCCCCAGAAGCTCAGGGGTTTTAGGCATTTAATTATGGTCAGATAAGCATATTTTGTCGGATACCTTAATTGTGACACTGGCAGGACAATAATTGGCGTGGGGTCCAAGGGGCGGAGCCCCAAGAAGCTCAGGGGTTTTAGGAATTGTATGACGGTCAGACAAGCATGCAGGGGTCCGCCTTAGGGCCACTGGTGGGGTCGAGGGGGTGGAGCCCCGGAAAATTAGGGGTTTTAGGCATTTAATTACGGCCAGATGAGCACATTTTGATACCTTATTTGTGACACTGGCATGACACTAATTGGCGTGAGGCCAGGGGGCCGAGACCCCAGAAGCTCAGGGGTTTTAAGCATTAAATTACCGTCAGATTAGCATCCAGCCGTCCGCCTTAGGGCACTAGGTGGGGTCCAGGGTGCAGAGCCACAGGAAGTCAAGGGGTTTTAGGCATTTAATTACGGTCAGATGAGCATATTTTGATACCTTTGATATCTTTCCCCTTTTATTTCCTTCTTTTTTTTTTCCTTCTTTTTTTCCCCCTTTTTTTTTCCTCCTTTTTTTCCTTCTTTTTTTCCTTCCTTTTTGTTTTTCCTTCTTTTTTTTCCTTCTTTTTTTCCTTCTTTTGTTTTCCTTTTTTTTTTCCTTCTCTTTTTTTTTTGCCAGGAGGAGGGGGGGGGGCGGGCCCCCCGGGCCCTCCCTGGATCCGCCACTGGTGAGGGTATAGTCCTCCAGAATTTGCGTTATGAATTCGATTTGGGTAGGGAATTGATTGCAGGGAAATCTTCACAGGAGCACATTTGACGTACAGCCGTCAACAATGATTAAACATAGAATGCTTCGATTTACTTCCTTCTTCCGATTTTGCTTGATTGTTGATATGAAGCTAATAAACGAACATGAAAACAATACTGTGATGTTGTGTTTACTAAAATGAACGACCTTGCACCATTACGACGTAATGTCTGATTCAATATGTCTATGGTAATGATGTCGCCCACACACACACTCTCTCTCCCTTTCTCTCTCTCTTTCACTGTTGTTATAACCCTTTACTATCATTCTCTTTCTCTCTCTCCCTCTCTCTCTCTCTCTCTATTTCTCTAATATACACTCACACGCACGCGCGCGCGCACACGTACAAACACTCACACAAACAACAGCATAACAAACAAAATAGCCCAATGCAAAAACAAGCAAAGCACACCAAAAAACACACAATAAACATTAATTTAAAGAAAACAAAAGTACCCCGACTTTAATAATTTGGTCAGGCGACAATCTGGCTCTGGGATTAGGGATAAATCTCCCATTTGTCGAGTACAAAAATGCCACAAATTCCTGTTTTTCTCTTGGGCGCTTTCTCGCTTGGGACATTACTCAAAATATATTGTGGATAGCATATTACGAATGTCCTCCAAACAGAAAAGGCACTCCCGAGTCTTTAATCTTTAAAAAAAAATTGTTGCCATTATGTGTGTTGGAAGATGTATGGCGCTTTGTAATATCCTCCTTGGTCATATAGTGCCCATACCTTTTAGTGATTAAAACTTTCAAAAATTCATAACTTTCTAACTTTTTGTCCGATTCCCTTCAAAACTTTCACCCGTCTGCTTCTCTGGTTTTTCTGCTCTTCTTTTAGTCTAGAATAGATTGCTGTTAGAGTAGGATTGCTGTTTAAAAGTTCGTACTGCTTTCTGAATAGCAATCCGGGCGCTTACGTGATGCTTCCTGATGCATATAACCAGTTACGTGTTTCTATTTTTAGAATGATATTATGCCCGCTTTGATTTTCTTCCTTCTTCCGTTTTGGCTTGACTGATGATATAAAGCTAATAAACCAACATGAACAAAATACTGTGATGTTTCTGTGTTTACTATAAAAATGAATGACCTTGCACCATTACGACGTATTGTCGGAGTCAATAGGTTTATGCTATGATTTATTCTGGATTGTTTATCCTGCAGTAGATTGGTTGTTTGAACCAGTGAAATAAAAACAAACGCAAAAAAAAAACACTGAATGGGTCGGGCCTATACTTACCCGGATTTTCTCATCTTTCCATGCTCATTACTCAGCCGCTAAACATTTTCTACCAAAATTGTTTGGCACATTCAGAGTAAGTTTTGTCGGATTCTGTGAGAATTAATTTTCTATAATTCCCAGAACTCATGTTTATCTTGAAACTTCCGTAGTATTTCATTCACAGTCTGTCTTATGACATATAATACTAACGGGTGACAGGAATGATCAGTCACCTGGCACTCGATAAAGTTGCAGGCATTAATCCATTGCACTTTGGTGTTATCTAAAGGTCTAAATGAATAAGTTGGCAACAGTTATTTGTATTTCCACTTTTTCAGAATTACACTAAAGAACAATGTGTATTGAATGAAGTAGTGTGAATAAGACTTACTTACAAGAAATTGCCAATTCTTACACAGTGATTGTAAATTCATTTTGCCTTACCGAAGTTATTTAGAGACTTATGATGATTATTTTTCGATTACATCGCTTTTACTCAACACAGTCTTCCATGGGCTTACAAATTGTAGTGATTAATGCACATTTTGCTCATTTACATTTTGAATTTCAGAACATTCTAAATAAAAAAAAATAAAAAAAAAATGAAACGGTGACACTAAACTGATGTGGGTTCATTCTAGATATCTTACGAAAATAGCATGGTCTGGGTATTATTTGACAATATGTCGTATTATCAGTGCAGTCGTATTTTAAGAAGAACGTTTATATATATATCGAATGCAAGTGGTTTGTATAAATTGAGTAAAACAGCAGGAGTGGGCCTAGGGTTTTCTTAATAGTGAGGGTGAGTGCTCTTTAAAAGTCAGAATTTAGCGGATAAACTTCATTTTGCATGAAATGGTCAAACCTAATTGTTAGTGAGTACTTGAATCTGTGCGAACGAATTTTATCGGTCTTTGTGCGTGATGTAGTAATTTACTGACGGGATTCGCTGGTATGACTAGCTGTCAGATATTATCGCTTGATAACCTGAAGTATCGTTTGAAATTGCACATTTAACAAAAAATACCACAAAGAGACTAATTTTCTTTGTATTCACTATTCATGTATGCAACAACAGCCTGCATTCCATAATGCACACGCGGAAGTATTCCTTTCAGGAAGAAGAACAGACTCGATTCTTAAAGGGATCGTTTAACAATGTTAAATCTGAGATGCACGGCCCTACGTGTTATCAGTGTCTGTGGTGATGATGTCGCCCGGAGAACACTCTCTCTCTCTCTTTCAATGTTTTGATAACCCTTCACCATCATTCTCATTTCTCTCTCTCTTTCTCTAATATACACCCACTCACACGCACACGCGTGCGCGCAAACATACACACACGCACACATACAATAACATAACAAACAAAAAAACCCAAATGAATGCAAACAATCTATTACAAAGCACACACACAAACTTTCAAAAATTCATAACTTTCGAACTTTTGGTCCGATTTCCTTCCAAACTTCCACCAGTCTGCTTCTCTGGTTTTTCTGCTCTTCCTTGAGTCTAGGGGCTGTTAGGGTAGGATTTCTCTTTAAAAGTTCGTACTTCTTTCTGAATAGCAGTCCTGGCACTTATACTTGATGCTTCCTGATGCATATGACGAATTACGTGTTTCTATTTTTAGGATCGAAACAACTGAACGAAAAGTCATACAATTTTCATAAGAAAGAAAAATCTTGTCCTGGTTCTCTCTTTCTCTCTATCTTTCTACACACAGGGTATTTATATCTCATTTGTTTTAAGAAATCTATTAGCATAAATTAATCATGAACTCTCTGATTGGTCAATGATGCGCATTCCTTCAATAGGGGCGGAGCCTAATAATATTTTCCTCTGCAATGCAATAGCATGTCAATAAAATGACAAATACGCATCCTTATAATAATGCAATGTTTTTAAACTCTTGGAAATAATCACATTGAGGTACTGAAGTGAGCAGACTACATGTGAACAAGGTGAAGCAGCATCATTCTTTTTTTCCAAAAGGCTTTCACAAAAGTAAATTTCCGTAGTGCAGTGCTATCCAGTAAAAAGCTCAGGTAAACAACATCTTTTTATATAACATCATATAATATATACAGTTAACGACTAAATTATTAATATCCTTACCGAGTGTTTTATAATTTTATTACAGTATGTGTACAATTTATTTGTTCCAATAATTTACATATTAATGTATAAGGCCCTAATTTAACCAGTCCACCCTTCATTCTTGAGTTACGTCAAACACACACATATAAACATAAAATTTACAATGGGTATGAGTAATTTTTTTTTACATTTGTTTTCCTCTCTCTCTCTACATATATGATATATAACACAAGTTGAAAATAAATAAATGATTCCGTCATGAAGCTGAATACATGTCTTTGCGAAAATTCAAACATTCAGACGTTTCACGGAATGATTTATCTTCAACTGGTTTTGTATTCATTTGTTGTTGTTGGAAGTATTCCGAAGCCCACCACTAATTTCTTACTACAACATTGTATATGATATATATATATGTATGGATGTGTGTCTGTGTGTGGAGGTGTGTGTCTGTGTGCAATGTGGTGGAGATCAAAATTAAATAGGCCAGATTCTGGACTAATGGTATAATTGAAATTGAGGTAACCTATACGTATGCTGTAAATAGAACAGATAGTTCTATGGTTCATGCGCAAAACGTTATTAATATACAGATTGACAAATTCCATTGAAAATTTCACCAATTAATTAAACAAATATTAAGAATGAAACATTGTAGATAGTAATATGAGAATGTAAGATTTATATATTGAATTATGGGAGGTGAAATTATAACCCTTGGGAAACAATTCATGATGGTGCTACCAATGTGGTCCATATTTTCTACCAGGTATTCCCTTTCCCCTTCCATCCTTGATCGAATTATCGTTTATTCTGCCAATGAGAATACGGAGGCGCTATGGCTCCGTGGTAGAGCTTTGGTCTCTTAACCGGGAGGTCCCGGGTTTGAAACCAAGTCGATGCGCCAGTGCCCTTTGGTAAGGCATTAATCCTCATTACCAGGGCTTTCGGAGATGACTTAAAGCCCTTGATCCCCTGGGTGCTTACTTACAAAAGCTTTCTTAGTAGTCAGGTAAAACACACAAACAAGAATAGTCCTTATTGTCAAATTGTGCATGTTTTTACATTGCATTGGTGATCTGACATCATTGTCTTCATTGAGTACCAATATTCCCCCTGTCCACACACAACATTTTCCGTGATTAGGCGTGATTAGTTATGCCGTTTCGCGATAGCGATACCGTTTCGCGATAGTTTTACGATACAATTGTGTGTGTGGACGCTCACTAACGATACGTCGTATAAGAGGTCTGGTCTCCTTTCGCTCGAGGTCACGTTAAAACCCGCCCAGTTAGTTACACTAGTTACACTCACCCTGTCCACACACAACATTTTCCGTGATTAGGCGTGATTCTTTATTGAGTTTCAGTTCGAAACGATGCCCAAACCTGCGTTTCGTTAGACTAGTTTCGTTATACGACGTATAGTTAGTGAGCGTCCACACACACAATTTCATCGTAAAACTATCGCGAAACGGTATCACTATCGCGAAACGGTATAACTAATCACGACTAATCACGGAAAATGTTGTGTGTGGACAGGGGGACTATCGCGAAACGGTATAGCTATTCACGCCTAATCACGGAAAATGTTGTGTGTAGACAGGGGGATAGTTGCGGTTAGGGTATAGTCCTCCATAATTTGCGTTATGAATTCGATTTGGGTAGGGAATTGATTGCAGGGAAATCTTCACAGGAGCACATTTTGACGTACAGCCGTCAATAATGATTAAACAGAGAATGCTTCGATTTACTTCCTTCTTCCGATTTTGCTTGATTGTTGATATGAAGCTAATAAACGAACATGAAAACAATACTGTGATGTTTCTGTGTTTACTAAAATGAATGACCTTGCACCATTACGACGTAATGTCTGATTCAATATGTCTATGGTAATGATGTCGCCCACACACACACTCTCTCTCTCTCTTTCTCTCTCTCTTTCACTGTTGTTATAACCCTTTACTATCATTCCCTTTCTTTCTGCGTCTCTCTCTCCCTCTCTCTCTCTCTCTCTATTTCTATAATATACACTCACACTCACACGCACGCGCGCGCGCGCACACATACAAACACTTACACAAACAACAGCATAACAAACAAAATAGCCCAATGCAAAAACAAGCAAAGCACACCGAAAAACACACAATAAACATTAATTTAAAGAAAACAAAAGTACCCCGACTTTAATAATTTGGTCAGGCGACAATCTGGCTCTGGGATCAGGGATAAGTCTCCCATTTGTCGAGTACAAAAATGCCACAAATTCCTGTTTTTCTCTTGGGCGCTTTCTCGCTTGGGACATTACTCAAAATATATTGTGGATAGCATATTACGAATGTCCTCCAAACAGAAAAGGCACTTCCGAGTCTTTAATCTTTAAAACAAAATTGTTGCCATTATGTGTGTTGGAAGATGTCTGGCGCTTTGTAATATCCTCCTTGGTCATTTAGTGCCCATACCTTTTAGTGATTAAAACTTTCAAAAATTCATAACTTTCTAACTTTTTGTCCGATTCCCTTCAAAACTTTCACCCGTCTGCTTCTCTGGTTTTTCTGCTCTTCTTTTAGTCTAGAATAGTTTGCTGTTAGGGTAGGATTTCTGTTTAAAAGTTCGTACTTCTTTCTGAATAGCAGTCCGGGCGCTTACGTGATGCTTCCTGATGCATATAACAAGTTACGTGTTTCTATTTTTAGAATCAAATTATGCCCGCTTTGATTTTCTTCCTTCTTCCGTTTTGGCTTGACTGTTGATATGAAGCTAATAAACCAACATGAAAAAGATACTGTGATGTTTCTGTGTTTACTAAAAATGAATGACCTTGCACCATTACGACGTATTTTTTCCAAAAGGATTTGACAAAAGTAAATTTCCGCAGTGCCATCCAGTAAAAAGCTCAGGTAAACAAAATCTTTTTAAATAACATCTTTTTAAATAACATCATTTAATATATACAGTTAACGACTAAATTATTCATATCCATATCGAGTGTTTTATAATTTTCTTTTCGTATGTGAAAATTGATTTGTCCCAATTTATGTTTCTTGATAATTTACATATAAATATATAAGGCGCTAAATTAACCAGTCCACCCTTCATTATTAAGTTAAGTCAAACACACATAAATAAACATTACATTTACAATGGGTATGAGTAATTTATTTTTCCTTTTTTCCTCTCTATATATATATGCCTATAATATATAACACAAGTTGAAGATAAATAAATGATTCCGTCATGAAGCTGAATACATGTCGTTGCGTAAATTCAAACATTCAGACGTTTCACGGAATGATTTATCTTCAACTGGTTAAACTTATTCATTTGTTGTTGTTGGAAGTATTCCGAAGCCCACCACTAATTTGTTAGTACAACATTGTATATGATATATATATATGTATAAATGTGTGTCTGTGTGTGTCTCCTAGGAGGTTTTCTCTCTTCCATAATCTATGTGGGAGGGAACTATTAGAGGTTTAATGAAATGATTGAACAATCAGGGGGGCGTTTCACAAAACTTGTCATCAGTGACAAATGACAGTTTTTGTTATAAGCTACTAAAATCCTTGCTTCTGTTTGGCTATCAGCAGATTTGTCACTGATTATTGTCTTTTGTCATTGGAAAAAAGGGCTTTGTGAAACGCCCCCTAGAGCAGCGTTCGCTGACGTAATGATCTATCTAAAACCACTTTTACATAATTATATATACATATATTTTGTATACGTTTTTATTTCGTGGTTACTTACACAATGGTAGATTTGTCGACAAAAACTGCGGTATATAAATGCGTCATTAGAATATTTGTTTTGTGAATATATGTTTTTTTTCTCCAACCGGGAAGGGATAACAGGCATGACTAAATGATTAAATGGTTATACGTAAAGCGATCATTTTCTGATGAGAATAAATCGAAAGCGCTTTTATAATTTAAACCCATGCCTCTTATGTATTCCATCTTGCGTTGTGAATTGATATATTTTCCACTATTTTCACTCTGTATTTCGTATCTCTGTATCTCTGTATGTTCAAATCGTATATCAATATATATGTATATATATATATATACATACATCTCACAGCGTCATTAGACGGACATAATTATGTAGTGACAAAAATGAGGCATGAAGTATACATGGTCACTAGCAGGACATTTTCGTGTCCTGCTAACGACTAACGAGTGAGCAATATAATTACTGCCCTCTACGTATGTTGAAGGCAGAAAAAAACTTAAAGGCCTCCAAAGAAACAATAAGTTTAATCATTAGTCATTACTGCAAGTGAATTGAAACCTGGGGTTAGGGTTAGGGTAATATACCGGTTGTTAAGATGACCTGTTAATGCATATATTTAGGGTTACATATATATAGATGTCCTGTTAATACAACATATATGTATTCACAATTTCAAATGCACTATCTGAAGAAATAAAATTGAAACTGGTCAAAGTACATATTAAAATGAACTCTCAAGGATTTGTATTTCAATTATTTTGATCAGTTCTTGTATTATAACGTGACGAAGGACTATCCCAATTCAATTGATTATTTTATATATAAACAAAGGTCGGAGGCTATCTTATTGCTTTTTTGTATCGTCAATATGGTCAATCAAGATGAACTGAAGCATTATCTTTAGGCACCAGCACTGGAGTTTGTTCATTGCACCGATACCATTTAGTTCAGTCGACAGGGTACACACATGCGGTATCATTTGACTATCATTCCATTGAACTGAAAGAAAAATAGAATAATAGGAGAGAAATAAAGAGAGAGAAAGAGAGAGAGAAAGAGAGAGAGAGAGGGGGAGGGAGAGAGAGAGAGAGAGAGAGAGAGAGAGAAAGAGAGAGACAGATAGAGATAGTCCTCTTCTGTTAATACTGAGAGAGCTTTCTCGTGTAGAGAGTGACAGTAAATGACAAATAAGTACCAAGAATGTTTTGAATTTACTAATCACTTTTCTGTCATCTATGCGTTTTTTTTTTTTTTTTTTACAGAAACTAAGAAATCCGTTTTCGTACAAGAATGTTATGAAGTTATGAAATCACTTTTATGTCCTCTACGCTATTTATTCTAATACATACATTAAGAAGCTCATTTTTGTACAGGAAGTTACTAATTACTTTTATGTCCTCTACGCGCTTTTTTTTATTTTTTATTCAGAAACTAAGGATTTTATTTTCGTACAAGTATCACTTTTATGTCCTCTACACTATTTTTTTTAATGCATAAACTAAGGAGTTCATTTCCGTACGAGAATTGTATAAATTTACTAATCACTTTTCTGTCCTCCGTGCCATTTTTTGTTATATACAGATACTAAGGAGTTAATTTTCGTCAGAGAACACCACAGCGTTATATCCAAGAGCTTGTCTACCATGACGGCGTTTCCTACCGTCCTTGCGACCACTTTGCTGGTTGCCATAGTATCGGGTCAGTATCCTACGCCACCTGCAACGGAAAATGAGCCATTCGTCAACCCAGGAGAGATCGTTCCTGGGCTCACAATCCAATATCTGATCAACGCTGCTGGCGGCATCTGGCAGCAGGGCCGTGTCATTGATTCCTTGGCCTATGCTTGCAGAGATGTCCTACCGTATCTAGGTTCGGTAATACCAGAGGTGGACCAGTCAAGTCTGTATTGGGGTCCGATCTGTGATGACGTCATCGAAGCTTCTGATGATCTAGATGCCTTTGATGCAACGGGGTGGTGTGATGACATAATCACTATGGTCACCAACTTGACGTCCCTGGGCAGTGATGGAAGATATCGCAGACAAGCGGGATCATCCATGGAATACCCTGAATCCATGGATAATCCCCTGGATATCATTGAAATCCTGACCAACATCACCAGAGACCTCTATGGAATTGACATCAACATGATCATCAATGACCCATCTACAATCAACACCATCTGCACCAACGTCAAGGATAATTTCTTGAGGCCATCTCTTCAAGATTTGATCTCTCAGTTCGCGGCTGAGTTGCTGAGTGCGTTTCTTCCCAGGGCAGCTCCACCGTGCCAAGACTGGGATGGTTTCCTCCAGGACTTCGGGATAAACTCTACCTCTCCAATCTATCCTTTCATCGAGGATACTGCTCGTATAGGATCACAAGCCGTGGGGTACGACAGCAGAGAGGAACTCTGTCAGGCGATCACTCAAACACTCTCCGTCGAAGGTAAGAGTTTCAATTAAATAAAGTTGAGTACCGGTCATTATATTGTAAAAAGGTTGCTGTAGAAAGGAATATTTGATTTACTGATACCTTTTACTGATACCACGTGTACTGGATACGGACGTTAAGGCCCGAATTAACAAAGGAGGTTTGTATACAAACCTAGGTTCATGTGCGTCATAATATGACGCGTTTTGACGCGTTTCAGACTAAGGTTTGTCTGAACCTTGGTCTAAAACGCATAAAAACGCGTCATAATCGCACATAAACCTAGGTTTGTCTACAAACCTCCTTTGTGAATTCGGGCCTGTATGTCTTTACACCCAACCAGTGGCATTACAATTTGGGGCCTAACTTTTCAGCTCGTGTCATAATAGTGAATGTATATGAGAATATGAAAATGAATCCATTTCAGGGGGGATTTCTACTTGATAAACTGCCAAACTGCCATCCAAATAACGATCAGGATTACAAAGTATTTTATATGGTCAATACAAGAAATCCAACCTGCGCTTTATTGGTTTAATCACAATTATGAAATATGCAAGAGAAGCTAGTACAACGTGTCTTTAGTGCTGTTAGGATTACTATATCATTATTGATCTTATCCCCTGATGAGTTTTAAATGTCCTTTGCAACGATTAAAATCTTCTAAGGTCATATTTGACCAAACCCAAATTATTGTTTAGTTTGTTTGTTTATCTGTAGTTACCCAGGGGGCACAGCAGGTTCTTGAGACATGGAATGTTGTAAAAGTTTGTTGGGTATTAACGTGTTCGGGGGACCTCCCTGCACAATTTGTAGGTGGACTACCTTTGCAATATGCTACTGGAAAAAAAATGGCGGCCATTTTTCAAAATGGCCGCCATGTATAACTACTGTTGTACAACTCTGGCAAATACTTTTTAACAGTACCTCATTTTATCATGTGTAAGGTGTGATATGAAAGACAATTAAATCACCTACAAGATGATACCTCATTCAATAGTTTTGGGGATGATTTGCATAATAATTTTGAGCCAAAAATGTGATTTTTTACCATTTTTTTTCAAAATATGAATTGCGCAAAAATACATATTTCTCCATATTTAATCAACTATGATGCTAACTGACTTGAGAACTTGTTGAAAAACTGTGCAGAATGATGGTTGATATCATATACAAATTCCAAGTTTATTACTCATCTACCTAAAAAGTTATAGCGCTCTAAAGTTGACACTTTGTTATGAGCCAAAATGGCAAATTTGGTTGCTAAGAGCTATCTTCTCCCTAGCAACGGTAACATATTGGCGTGAAAAAAATATATATCACAAGAAATTGCTATCACCAAGCAGATGACTACTTTTATAGGAATTATGATGTCAAATGATGCATTTTCATCATAATTTAATGATAAATATCGCTTAGTTTCCGTTGCTATGGTAATAATATACCGATATATAATGTGTTTTCAGAGTCAAATTAGGATATGGGTCAAATAAAACATAAAATCAGACCTGTTTCAAGTGACATACATAATTTGCCCTCTTAAACATGTTCATAGTGCATGGTGTAGTTCAGAACATTCACCCTACTTCACTGAAATGCCCCCCCCCCCCCCCCCCCCCCCATCAAAAGTAATTTTTTGGATGGGGGCAGTATGTTGTTCAGGACATGATGTGTGTTCAGAAATGATGCAGGCTATATGTCAAGTAAAAATGAGTTCTTGATTCAGGTGATAGTCATGAATTTCAGTCTGAATCATGAAGACATTGGATGGAGGGGTTCAGAATGTGCACCCTTTCCCCCTTCTGTAACCCTCTCCCCTCTTCTAGAACAGAATTAGAGCAATTTGTCCAAAGCTGTATGCATAAAGTACATTGCAATACAACAATTGGTGCATTTTGTTTTTCTCTAAGCAATCTTCACAATGCATTTAAAATATAATGATTAAAATTGCATGGGAAGTTTGTCAATGCCCCCCCCCCCCCCCCCCTCGTAAAAAAACCGTAAAAGAGATAAAAATGAAAGGGGAAAAAAGAAGAAAAGAAGAACACTTTTGATCCTATACCGGTATTGAATAAATGCGCCCCAAGATGCGAGGCTAAATGCATTAGTAATATAATGTTGTTAAAGCTAGGTCGCGGCTTGCATTAGTAGGTTGCACGGGATCTCCTAATTTTGCACACAAATAAAGATATAGTTTATAATTAGCATTTTTTAAATGGCTCCAAATTTGACACGGAAATGTAATTCCCCTTGCTTTGCCGCCTCTTATAAGTTTCACCAGCTTCTTGTGAGATATTGCACCCTTAATAACTAGATTTTTACAATAGGATTCAATTTTCTCAAAAGAAAATCATCTTCCAACCTTTGAAGAAAACTTCAACTCTTAAACAAATATTATTTCGGGGATACCTTGCTATATTCCTTGACCGTCATGTTCGTTAATTTTGTTCATCATTTAAGTAGAAATGAATAGAAAATGATTAAAATACGAAACTATACATAGACCTACAACTCGATCGCTTTGCTCCCTTGCGAAGTTCCTAATCCGGTCGCTTTGCTCACTTGCTTGTGCAGTTACGTAGATAAGTTTGGGCAATTATGGGGGGGGGGGGGCAGTTACATTGATTGCTCTAGGCGCCACTGTTCATACAGAGTTGTGAATTGATATCAAGATATTCAAGATAACGTAGATTTGGACAAGGAGTTTTAGGCTCCTTAGTTGGATATATCACAACTAAGACGGGGCCCAGAATTCAAAAGATAGATGTGATTTAAGTACAATACCAAATTGGGAGATACTGGACGGTTTGGTTTCTTTTTTCTTCTTAAAAATGAAAGACACCAATTGGAGATACTAGATAATAGCATCCTCTGCTGCTACCTGGTCTACAATGTCTCTTCCATGGTTCCACTTTCACTTTATTGTGGTATCGGGCCATTTAGCAGCTTGTCGTAGGCAGTTGTGAGGGAGATCCCAGTTGAAATTTTCTCATTGATTTCCCTCTTCGATTTTTCACAATGTGTTTGCATGAATCTTTGGTTCTTGTATAGTGTGTGGAGTTTGATATTATCTCCTCCATAAGGTGCTCCAGCTACTCCAGGACATCATTGGTGCTGTGGATGCAATCGGTGCATAATCACATATAAATCTTGAACCGCGTCTCTGGTCTATAGGATTGAAATACTCTGGAACTCCCGTTTTAGTGTATAGTCGTCTGGTATTGATCTGTCATATCTACACCAAGTTCTTTAACAATTGTCTTCGTACCTGACACGAAGTGATTCAACTAGCAATCATAGCAGGTCAAAAATGAGATCATAAAGGTTCAATTTCAACAAATCAAAAGGAGTAATCAAGGACTTTAAGTTATTAATAAAGGATGTATATGTTATGTTATATCATTACATACCAACTTGTAACTTCACCAAATTAGTTGAAACTAAATGACGTCTCTGCTAAACCTCCTCGCTATTTCCTCATTTGGTTTTTAAATACTTGTTTTTGTGTGCATAACTTGCACATTGGCCCGTTTCCCCTTATACGCCCCTGATAATTACAAACCTGTTAAATCGTTTAGACCCTGTCTGTCTTATGAATCAAAATCTTATATTATTTGACTAATGACTTCAACTGGTTTCTTGTCCCTCAACAAATCAATCAATCAATCATGATGAAGAAAGATAAATACTTATAGAAATTGATTTTTGTCAAACTTTAGAGAAAGAGGGAAAGGAAGCAAGAAGGATATGGTGTTGGCATACATGCATATACTGTATGCTTGCCCTTAACAATCTAGGCATAATTGATTAACACTGACTTTTCAAAATTTATTGTACTTGGCACTAATATCTATAGTTTATCTACATATTGTTTTTAACTAGGGGAGCGTGAATGGGCATGCCACAAGGAAGGGGAGAGGTGCAAGTTATGACCCCATTACCAAGTGTGTACATTTAATTGTTTCACAGTGTAAATCCTGTCTATTATTTTAATATAAGTCTCATTCATTCTGTCTTGATAATCGGTTTCTGTCACAAAACTGTAGATTAGATCTTGATTCATGACTTATTTGTTTGGATTTATTTCGAAATTCAAAGGGGAAGACCGAGTAATGTCAAACATTTGCTTGTATCATTTGATTCTTCATGATCTATTTTTAAAGTAAAGTGTACTTTGGAAATAAATGATGCTCTCAATAATTTTGAGAGTGTGTATAGGTATGGCAGGGAATCATGGGGGGGGGGGGGAATTGGCATGTCACATAAACGGTAGCGGCATTTGAATTGCAGGTTCTAATGACTTTCATCAATGTCTTTCAATCTACCCAAACAAATATAACAAACCGTCCAGTATCGCCATTTAAAAAAAAAAAATGTTTTTTTACTAATGGCTTCGTAGCTATTCGATGATGCCAAAGGTTTGAGATGAAAATTATGGAGGGGGGCGGGGCGGCAATAAGTATAAACCACTTACAGATAATTTCACTATAGTCTACCAAGAGATTACAGATGCTGTGTGAAGATTATTTAAAATCTGTTTTGCTTACAACTTACTTTATTAATATAGCTTCGCACTAATTGCTCTAATTTTGTTCTAGGAGGAGGGGAGGGTCACAGAAGGAGGAAGGGTGCAAATTTTGAACCCTACCACCCATTATCTTCAAGTTTCAGACTAAAAATCATGGCCATCACCTGGATCCATATCCACATCCAGATTACAAATGCGGTGTGAAGATTATTTAAAATCTGTTTTGTTTACAACTTACTTTATTAATATAGCTTCGCACTACTTGCACTAATTTTGTTTTAGGAGAGGGGGGGGGGGGGGGGTTACAGAAGGGGGAAAGGGTGCACATTCTGAAACCCTTTATCCATTGTCTTCAGGATTCAGACTGAAATTTAGGACTGTCACCTGGATCCGGAACTCATTTTTACTTAACAGATAGCCTGCATCATTTCTGAACCCACATCATGTCCTTAACAACATATTACCCCACCCAAAAATTACTTTTGATGGGGGGTGGGGGCATTTCAGTGGAGGGAGGGGGTAGGGTGAACGTTCTGAACTACACCATGCACTATGAACATGTTTAAGCCGGCAAATTATGTCTGTCACTTGGAACAGGTCTGATTTTACGTGTTATTTGACCCATATCCTAATTTGACTCTGAAAACACGTTAAATATAGGTTGCTAGGCATATTATTACCATAGCAACGGGAACTAAGCGATATTCATTATTGAAATATGATTAAAATGCATCATTTGACATCATACTTCCTATCAAAGTAGACATCTGCTTGGTGATAGCAATTTCTCGTGGTATATTCTATTTCCACGCCAATATGTTACAGTTGCTAAGGAGAAGATAGCCCTTAGCAACCAAATTTGCCATTTTGGCTCATAACAAAGTGTCAACTTTAGAGCGCTATAACTTTTTAGTTAGAAAAGTAATAGACTCGGAATTTGGATATGATATCAACCAGGATGCTGAACAGTTTTTCAGCGAGTTTCAAGTCAGTGAGCATCATAATCAAATAAATATGGAGAAATATGTAGTTTTGCGCAATTCATATTTTTGAAAAAAATGGTTAAAAATCACATTTTTGGCTCAAAATTGGTAAGAAAATCATCCCGAAACGTATTGAATGAGGTATCATCTTGTAGGAAATGTAATTGTCTTTCATATGACACCTTACACATGGTAAAATGAGGTGCTATTAAAAAGTAATCGCCAGAGTTGAACAACAGTAGTTATACATGGCGGCCATTTTGAAAAATGGCCGCCTTTTTTTTCCAGTAGCATATTGCAAAGGTAGTCCACATAGAAATTGTGCAGGGGGGTCCCCCGCACACGTTGAGAATGAACTACCTTTTACAACACGCCATGTCTCAAAACCCCCCAAAATGGGGTTTTGCCCCCTGGGTATGTTGTTATATTTTGGGTTCTTGTTTGTTGTATATTTATTTTTGTTTTATTTATTTCGTCTCAATACAGGTGACAATGGTGAAGCGAGACGGGAATTCTCAACTGATTTAATTCTCAGCCTTTTAGAAATCCCGACAAACGCCGCCAGGTGTTCAATGCTGGCCAATGGCCTAGTCTATGACGTCATCGAACCAGCCATCAACATCGGCAGTATTGACGTAATGATGATTTCCGATAAACAGATTTACCAGTACACGGGATTCCAAGGACCGAACCCCCTTGATTCGCTCTGCATCTTCGTAGAGAATGCTTTCACAAGTGAGCTTACCATCATGATTATCTATTTATTCACTTATTTATCAGGAGAGTGCATTTATCGTATCATTCAAAGAAAAAGAAGGGGCAACACATGCAGAGTTAAAGGGTCGCTCTAACCAAAACAAGCTAAACATTGGAAAAAAGACATGTAGAATAAATTTGACAGAGTTTCCGAATATGACAATGATTTGTTTTAGAAATCATAAAAAATTCTGGAATCTAGCTCAAAAAATGACGACTCAGAACGCGCAGGAAAAAAGCCCAGTTTCGGTGATGACGCATTTGACGTCACTGCAGGCGTCTCTGCGGTGAAAAGGAGGGTGATTTAGGCATTGAAATGTCTTTAAAGAAGCTAAATATGATATTAATTGAATAAAAGGACATTTATCCGAAAAATAATATGCACTTGATAATTCCAGTACGTTTCTGGCAATTTCGTCATTCCTAATTATGAAATGATCAATTTATCAAATCGGACGTGCCTGCAATGACGTCACATGCGTCATCAAGCCACGTGACCGTATTACCTTTTTCGAGGGGCGTAGCCCAGCAAGCATGTAAAATCGGTGACTGTTACCATTTTTTGGCCCTCTCTTTGTCTGTCTAAATCGTAGATCTGCCTCTTCCTAAATTAATGGACCGGTTTACTAACATATTCAAATCGAATGAATACTCTTTAAACAAATGTTGTTCTTGACAACCTGACAGCTTGCCCGAGGCTTGCCATACATATCAGCATCTAACGTATCCTGACTGGATTCCAAATATTGTAGTTCATTCATAGATAAAAGGCTAATAAATAATTCGTCACAATATAATTATGTCCCCTTGGAAAGAAACATCCATAAATTAGTAAGTTAGTAAACCGATATATTTGTCTTAATTGAGTTAGATTTATGTTCATGTGATAATTATTATTTTAATCTTTCCCAAAGATCTATAACCTGGGCATGTGGTACAGTTTAAGTAGGCACAAACCATTACATTGCTATTACCAGAGAAGCATTATCACGATTACAAATATTTTCGAAAATCAAATGTAGGCACAAATTGAAATGCGCCAACTATAGTGACTAATTACGTAAACCGAACATGTTTCTAACGGCTCGTCCAGACAGGGCGCGGCAAAACTTCGGTGTTTAAAAAATAAAATGAGTACATAAGGTGCAATTTGTTTCACATGTCTATATGTTATGACACAGAGCTCAGTTGCCCTTTATAAACATGTGACCCTCCCCCCCCCCCAAAAAAAAAGACTCTAAACTCAAATTTAATACGCAAAATGTACATACACAAATTAATAGTCAAGTTCTATTCAAGACAGTTCTGCGTCCAGGGCCCAGTTTCACAAAACTTGTCATCAGTGACAAATGACAGTTTTTGTTGTAAGCTACTGAAATCCTTGCTTCTGATTGGTCATCAGCAGATTTGTCACCGATTTTTGTCATTTGTCATTGAAAAAATGATTTTTTGAAACGGGTCCAGGTGTTGAGAGTATTCCTTTAATTTTGTTTCTCTCTCTCTTCATCTTTCCTGAATTCCAGCTACTACCAACAGTGGGCGGGGCTTGTCAGCTGGAGCTATTATCGGTATTGCAGTGGGCGTGGTCATAGTGGATGTCGTGGTTCTTTAACTCATTGGATACTTCGTCGTTCGTCGCCCAGGTCAAAAACGTTCGACGATTGCCTGAGAGTACTGCATTATTTGGTTGGTTTGTTCGAATGTGTGTTTGTTTGTTTCTAGTTTGTGCTGAACTCAATGTTCCTTGGCTGCAAGCACATCACGCTATGTTTAGACTAAATCCCTTGTGTATCATCACCCCTTAATGTACTATTATGTTAATGCTACGTTGGTATGTAAAGGTAATAAACTGTTTAATGTTTGTTTGTTTGTTTCTAGTTTGTGCTGAACTCAATGTTTTTTGGCTTCAAGCACATCCCGCTATGTTTAGACTGAAGCCCTTCTGTGTCAGCACCCCTTATTGCACTATTATGCTAATGCTAAGTTGGTATGTAGAGGGGATATATAGTTTTAATGTCTATAAGTTTTGTAAATGCATTTACATTGTTAATCATTGTTTGTATGTAAGATGAAACAGTAGCCAATAAATAATTACAAATTAGTTACAGATGTAGATGAAGAACATTATTGTATTGAAAATCATATCACGATCTCGAATAGATTTTTTTGGTATAAAGAATGTGATTTCTAATAGCACTTGTAGGGGCATTGAGGTTTATAATCACATGACGTGCCATATAAATGTACCATATTATTGTTAAGTTTGGATATCACTATACTTCATCTCTCTAATATAAGTTTGGAACATGTAAGACCTAAGGGCGTTAGTTCAATTTAAAATGCAATTACATTAGAATCATTAGATCCCTTCAAATGTTAAAAATTGATATAACTCTTATAATTAAGAGCAAAGTATGAATTTTGAATTCTGTAAACTGTCCTGATATTTCAGCCATTTCATTGAGAAATACCCCCTTTCAGCCTTATATACAGTCCAATCCATTATGGTATGAAATTCATCCCCAACCCATCCCAAGTTACAGTTATTACAAGTTCTTAAATGTGAAGGTATTTTGTCCAGTCGTCTATGTCTTCCAGATTCTATCGCCTAGGTTATGTGAACTAATTCTCAATCTGCAGATATTTGTTCGTAGTTAACCGGTTAATAAATATGTTTCTGTTTTTATACTCTGCTTAAATAGTATATATGTTTCCAATACATTTGTACATTGCCGTTTACACAATCTTTACATAAATACATTTAGAACTGGCGGTGCTAAAATCTTCAATTTTGGTTTATATTTCTAATAATTGTGTTGCTTTTTATATTAGGGAGGTTGTACCCGAATGATTGGAATAATTTGAATAAAACTGTCTTAGATGAATTTGCTAGATTAACCCTCGTGTCCTTGAATGTACCATAATTATCAAAGACAAGACCTAAATACGTTGCCTGTTAAACAATTTCAATCTTTTTACCATTCACCTTGAAATTATTTTCTTTCCGTTCTTGTTACAAATAATAATTTTTGTTTTGTCAACATTAGCATTCGACAGCCATTTATTACTTAACAGTACACACCAAGTCTCTCTAAAAATGTTTGTATTTCAATTCTTGACTTTGATACCAATATAATGTCATCTGCATACATTAAACAGTTCACTAAACTTTCCATTCAATTCCACGGGATAAGTATCAATAGTTCCCAACTCATGTGGCAGGTCATTTAGGTATAGGTTAAACAGGGTGGGACTTAAAGTACAGCCTTGTTTTAAGCCACAATTGATTTCAAAATACTGAGTAATCCCTTCATTCAGCTTTACACTCAGTTGAAGGTTGTTATACATGTTAGTAATAATTTCCGATTCCACAGGTCAAAACTTTATAAAACAGTCCTTTCCTCCAAACACTATCGAAGGCTTATATAGTACCAAAGCTGTAACATCATAAAAATCTATTTTTTTGGATTTCTCAATTTTTTCTTCATTTTCCAAAAGAGTTTCACAAATTTTGAATATGTTAAGTATTTGCTGAGATATAACTATCTGAATAAAAAGATTCCCTATAGAAACTCAGTGTTATAGCGCTCTTATTTTTGATGACGTCACACTTCACCACTCTTTTTCCGCAGATCAACAAAGCAAAAATAGACATGACTCTTTTCACCAGCCTTGTTTGTTCAATTGTGGTTTTAAGTGTTAATATATGGTCTGACTTTCTCAAAATTGCATCACATCCGGGTGCTTCATTTACTTTAAGTTTGTTGATACATGCAAAAGCCTCAGTAGACGAAATGGAAAAATACCATGAGCTAATGGCCTTTTTCAGATTCTCTTCATTTAGTTGACTCTCAATAACTCGATGATATGGTATGGTAAGTTTAACGACAAATCTAACTTTTAGGGTTCGACTTAAAATGTCAATTGGTATTGAGAGACAACATAGAGTCTTTTAAAGAAGTGTATTAATCTTTCTCAGATCACCTGGTCGGTCAGATTTTACCATCTACCAATCTACGTTTCAAATGAATTTGGATGGTATTCTCAAAAGCGGAATAACTTTAGTCCATGGTTTAATCCACCAAATAAGTATGGAATGCCAAGTGTCCATATTAATATATGTTTGAATAATTTGATATGTCCCTAAATAACCATGATAGCATAATTATATAATTATATTGTTGTTTATTCATTGCGTTATTATTATTTTTTGGTAATAAGTGACAGATTAAATTATTCAAAAACATATTCATATGGACACTTGGCATTCCATACTTAGTCGGTGGATTAAACCATGGACTAAAGTTAGTCCGCTTTTGAGGATACCACCCATTCCCTCTGATGTGTAAATTATGCCAAAAATGGTTTTGGGTAAGATGATGTTGTAACAAAAATGGCTTGCACCCAGTAAAAACAGACCGCGTGCTCGTTCTTGTAATTAGAAGCAAGTCAGATTTTAACGTGCTATCTAATGCTTGCTAGGCAGCAACTTCATCATCAGACCATCAATGGTCCATTACACAGTCACGAGTATAACAAATACGTCACCTCTCCTGTATCATTGTGACATATTTATTTTGATCAGTCTTCAGTTAGAGCAATATCTTTGAATGTAAGATTTCCCGGGAGAAATTTCAATTGTTCTTAAAACGAACCTTGTCAAGTTAGAGCACGCCTGCACGCGATGGTGGTTTCAAGAGGCTTCGTGAGAGATATCAATTGTTGTAACATGACTGAAACTTCTGAATAGATACGAAAGTAAAATTGCACTCACTGTATAATATTTTCCAAAATAAATTATGGCAAGAATATTAGTCTAGATATAAAAAGCCTATTCCTTTAAAAACCATTTTGCATGCGTTTCGATTTTAAAGTTTCAAGTTTTATTTCAATTCAAATCCATGAAAAACACATAAGATACAGATTTTATTCAATATAGAAAACAGAGAACACACACAAAATGGAACAACGCTTACAATGACTATACGTTTCCAAGAACTTTAGATAGTACTATCACGATTAAGAGAGAGAGAGAGAGAGAGAGAGAGATTGCGAGAGAGAGAGAGACGGTAGAGAGTACACAAGAAACAAGAGAACAGTGATCATAGAATAATTATAGGGGCGATGGATCCCTGTGTATGTCAGCTTTTGTCGTTAGGGTGTTCAACCCCATGTGAGGAGAACAATTATGACTGAAATAAATGTTCAGTAGCGAAAAAAAAAATTGGCATGAAAATTGAATGAGAATGGAGAAAGAAAGAAAGAAGGAAAAGCGACAGCAAAGAGAAAGGTGAAGGTGGAATAAGAGATAAATAGATAGAAAGTGTGTGTGTGTGTGTGTGAGAGAGAGAGAGAGAGAGATGAAGGAAAGAAAGCTAAACTGATATCATCAAGTTGTTGAGATATCGATGAGTGGTAGCCATTTGAGAATACAAGTCATAATCAATTTTGTTAAGAACTTCAATTGGAAAATGGGAACGTCGGCAATTACCTAATTGTATAGACTCAATACTGGATTACTCTGCAGTGCCTTTGCCTAATAGTGTATTAATTATAATAATAAAATGCGTATCAAATTAAAGTGTACACAACTTTAATAGCTCCTAATTAAACGTTTATAACCGATATGACTTTAAAATCTATTTCATTATGAAGAATAACTTATTCTCTGCTCAATAATATCATATTCATAATATTCTTGAAAATCTTGCTGCCAATTCATCCGTGGCAGCACAATTATTAATATGGCATCATTAGACAGATTTTAGTTACCCAAAACCATGATACATGAACATGATTCAAGGCACAAAGGTTTTAGTTTCTTTGATTAGAAGCTACCATAGTTGTAGGCCTATACACCTTTTTTAAACGCACTGTACACATATTTCATATGGAAACAAAACGTGTACATCTAAAGACATCTGCTGCATGTATGGATGATGATATGAAGTATACATGACCGCTTTTGTCAGGCACTGTCGAACAATAGAAGAGTCACGTGATAGAGTGACGTGTGCAATACGCATATTTATATTCATATTATACCAACGGAATGATATGGTTTGCATCGAGGGTTGTATGTATACTTACCATTTCGAGGTGCGGTGAAGCACTGGTCTGTACAGACGATACGCCAAAGCCAAGGTAACGATTGTTAAAACATTCAAGGTTTCATTTTACCACGGATTCGAGTACATATCCAACTGAGAAGACGGTTTTGCCTTTATTTGGCGTTCTTCGAAAAGGTAAGAATTATAATAGTAGATATTAGACAGGTAGATTTCCATTTACAGAACTATTCTGGCCAGTGTTAAGCTCCCTGAGAATTGGCGGATCTGACTGCCATTAGATTGTTGAGAGAAAGTCGCGTTTGCATTAATAGGAATTTATGCAAAAATAATCATCCTGGTTGAAATTGTTATCAATGCTAATCGAACTAATCACAATATTCGTGCATTGTAAGCCTACTGGTCGAAGTAATGGCCAAATTTTCTTCAAATTGGAGAAGGTCGCACGACAGTCTTTAGTGTATACGACTTGAAGTGAGAGTACCACAAAGACGGTTTAAGTATTTCGATATTTCGATTTGATGCATCATGTAGCAGCTTAGAGTGTGTGGTTGTTGTTATTTGACAGCTAAGAGAGCATAAATGCTTGTTAGTACGCAACCAGAGGACCGACTGCTGTAGATCCTCTCCGAGGGACCTGGTAATGAGGATTAATGCCTTACCAAAGGTTTCGAACCCGGGTCGCCGGAATACGAGACCACTGCTCTACCAACTGAGCTATCGCGCCTCCTCAAGCATAATCTCGAGATCATTAATATTTCGTATGCCTGAACAGTTACATGAAATGCCACTGCAAGTTTAGTCAAAATTTGAACGAAGAATGTACATATATTATGTGCGGGAAAGTATTGAAATAATAATAATAACGATTATATTACTATTTTTATCAGCATCATTAGCATAATCATAATCTTAATTTCTATTAACCTATTTTACACGGAACAGGTGCCAATTGCTTTTATTCTATATGTTGCAGTTTTGTTTGGGAATACAAGATGTATCAGCTTTTACTTTGAATTGTTATCAATAAACCTAATCAATCGAATTCAATTCAATAGTCAGCAATGACAGTAGTATAGTAGTAGGTCTAGTAGCTGTGATTTCATTCTGATTCTTATTATGATGATTTTCTTTTACAATAGTCATGTGCCTAAGATTTATTGCTATACTAGATATTTACCAAATCTCTCAATCAATTGCTGAAGTATTATCAAGAGAAAAGAAGAAACATAATAGAAAAGTATTGTCAAAATAAAGTAAAATATAAACAAGAATGAAGTAAACAGTATAATCATGACAATATGCAATATGTCATACATTATTGATTTTAATTTTACCGCTATTTGCATCTTGCACGTGTTTTGCTAAATTTTTGGGGACGGGAGGATTAACATAAACACAAAATTAACGTCTTTATATAATCGCATTATGTCTTATTCATTCTATTTTTTATTGTTTTCTGACTGTTTTTAAGGGGATATTATTTTTTTCGTTCATGGTTTTGTCTAGCTTTATATCTCTTGTTAATTGTTAAAGGAAACACAATTTTGCGACGATTGTTGCTGATTTTTAGCATGGCCGCCATTATGGCGCTCTTTCAAGGAATTAATTCTTGTCAGTTACCCATTTACCTCACCTAGGTCGAGATTGGCAAATGTAGATTGATGTCATGCCAAAGGACATTAGTGCCGATTTTTGCATTCTCGCAAACAGTGCCTCCTGTTCATCCAAGTGTGGACACACACCACACAAAATGTTATCAAACGATTCGGGATGTAACACTCTTTCAAAATATGTATGATAACCTTTCGTTCATAGCTGAATTAAAAAAATAAATGACAATTTTCTGAGTGTATACTTATTTTTTACTCACACGGTATGTTATAATGAAAGATTCCAGAAGATTATGCTTACTAATGTCATTGATCATCACTCTAGATATGACGTCACATTCACACTTATCACCAACATTCTTGAGTCTATGTGTATCTGTATGACCTCTCATCCCAATTTCGATTGCTTCAAAGAGGACGAAATATTCCGTATCTTTCTTATCTCCTCAATTTGTCAAAGCTTTCCAACTTCCTACATGTATCATGTGCGTCTTGCATATTTCTTCCAAATTGAATTGAACAGTAAGTTGCGTTATCAGTTCCGTTATACATTAGAATAACAGGAAAATAGAAAAAAATAGAATCTTCGACATCGGATTTCATTTTTGCACGATGAGTTTAAAGAATCTTGAAAATCTACTTTAAATCCAATCTTTTGAAAATATCGGCACTGAAGTTTTTAACGCTGAAATTGTAATATCCTGTTTATACTGGATATCTTAAATTCGTTTTCTTAAAATGGGAAATTCTTATCAATGATTATTGCAATTCATTTTGGTGGTTAACAATAAATACAAAATAAAAACATAGATGGTGACAATGTTCTTTAAAAATTCCATGATGAATTTACATCTCAAATAAAACATATCACGTCACTAGAAGGTTAATATCCTCTAATACCTTAGGTACATTTCCATATCTCTTGGTTCCCTGATTTCTGTAATATACAAAAGTAATTTTCCTTTCCGTTTTTTGGAAAGAATGATTCATTTACACGATCTGGAAAATGTTCACATTATCGCGTATATTTTATTTGTAAGGTTGTCTGGATATTTTGACGACAACAAACAAATCAAATTTCCCCAATAGTTTGGTGCGACACAATGCTTAGATAAAACTATTTATAGGCGTCTTGTGCTTACGTGTAAACGTGCAGTATACGAAGAACAAACATGGGGAGGACCGAACAAGCAAATGATAAAACGTTGGCACGAATATTTCCTTTTATTCTGTTCATTATGTTTTGCTTTTAATATGTTTATGATGAAAAGCAGAATGTTTAAGACTTCCGTTATAGTTTCAAAGTGCGAGATTATTACGTGGGAATTTCAAGCTAGTCACATGCACAGTTTCATAATATACTCGATATACCGAGCATTCTTTTTTTCCCCTCTGTTCGACCTTTACATATTTATTTCAGTTTTGAGAGTATCTGGAGCATTTTCTTCTTCTATTCTATTGCTGCGAACTTACCATTAAAATAGGTATATTTTAATAGAAATCAACTTTTCATTAGATACAGAGTACATAAACAAGAGATACAAATACAGAAAGAAAGAGTACATCTTAATAAGAAGCTTAATATGAAGCTTAATATATGCAATCAGATGACCAGAACTCACCTTTATCTTTAAGATTACAATCTCATATTTTCTCTTCTCATTTGTCTATTGTGGTTCATTTTCTTCATAATTTTGAGATAAGCAATATTTCCATGATCCTTTTTAGACAATTCTACACATATGTATAAATAGATGTCATATTAATGTCCTATGTAAGGTTATGTATATTTATATCCATATATACCTACCATTACAAAATTGCCTCATACATTAAAATATAAAATAGGCTTTTATTTGAAGAAAAAAGGGGGAACCTTACTCCTTATTTAAAATTCCGAGGCCAAGGAAAATAGTAAAAACCTTGTTTCAAATATTGCAGTAACATGCATGAAGGGAACTTAAAGATGCCATTTTGGAACATGGGCATATCATGCCACAAGGGCCAAATTTGAGGTGACTCGACATCTAGTGTTGATAAGGAAGTGTTAATCTAATTGTGTGCAAAATTTGGTGCTTTTATCACAAAAAATGCAGAATTGAATCGATATACCACCCTTATAGAAGGTAAGGATTAAAATACGTGTATTGTATTGTATTGTATTGATTAAACTTTATTGACGTACATCAATATGCTGTTTATAAACATATAAATAAAGTTACAATGCAATGTAACAAATAAATATTCTGTTTGTTTAACATATATATCATATTAATCAGTTTACAGTGTAGTTTAACAAGTCAATATTCTTTTTGTAAACATATTTATCATATAAATCGATTTACGATGCAGTGTACATGTATATAGCAAAACAGAAGTAACATTAAATAAAGCAGAAACAATTTTTTTCTTCTTCTCGTAATAACATGACATATATAATGCACAAAGTAAAAATTATATAACGTACCATAATACATTTAGACATATAAAACCTAATATAGCAATTTTCAAAATAAATTTTAACTCATGCTATACAAAATAGGTGAATGAGGTACGTGTATGCAACGATCCACTCAAAATAACAGTCGACCAAAAACTATTTGCAAAATAAACCATTCCACTGCAATCTTCTACGGGATAATCCTCGTATTGATAATCTAGCATATAAGTATTGGTGTGTACTGCAGGGTTCTGGAATCATCAAAATGATAAGAAATTTGGCCCAGTCTTGGTAAAGTTTAACAAGCAACGTACACAGAAACATAATTATAGGACTACACGAACATGTGGCATAAAAATCCGTCCCGATTTTTATGCTGTTACATGCCATCTTTAGAATATTAAGGCATTTCAAGAGCCATGCTTTTAATCTGATTTCCTTCCACATTTTCATAATAGCAATGATAACGCTCACAACTTAATTTTTCATCTCTTCCCAGAACTCAACCTTCTCTTTAAAGGGATCCGGTGACTTTGTCACTGAAACGAAATCCTAGATTTAGCTCATGCTGCAATGATAATTATATACCTTTGGGTCATTCAGGAGCCCCATGACTTTTACAAGCCGATCGCCTGTCTAGTTATCAAGATATTTATGATTGGAAATCGAAACTAAATTTTGCGTTTTCCTAACGGTTTTATAACACTACAGTCTATTGGGGAAAACGTGTATGGTAAAAACGGTCACTCAAAGATTTTTACTTTTTTGAGGCACTTCTTGATCATTTTGAAGCGCAATTTTTGTAGGGCTTTAATATTACACCATATCACAGACATGGCCGTGCATCTCAGATTTAACATTGTTAAACGATGCCTTTAAAAGTGGGTATTTCTAAATCTCCCGCACATGCATAAAGAGCCCATGCGCCTGAGAAAATGGATATTATAGACATTTTGTTTGTTTGTCCGCTTCCCACAGACTGAGTAGCTTTGTATGACATGGATAGCTCGGGGAATCATACATTTATTCGGGTAACACATACAGTGTATTAAACAAATATTAAATCAAATCATCGTCAGGATCTTGTTGATAAATACAACAAATTCAGAAATGTACAGACCACTATACTAAACAAAATAAAAAAGGAATTACTCTTGCAATTTCCTATATAATTTATTGATATTAATAACGATTTATATCCGTGTTTCCATATGAATATGTCATTGTACATTTGCTACTGTGTATATATATTTGTGTATAATATTTATATTGTATATTGTTCATGTGCTTCATATAATGCCTACAACTGAATTTCCTAACGGACCAATAAAATAAATCTGAATCTGAATCTGAATCTGAATCTGAATAATGAAAATGACACACATAAACATCAGCCATTAACAATGAATTCAAAGCTGGCCAAGATATGCCAAATTTCGTAGGGATCTATGAAATAAATGAGCTAGCATATTTTATTCTTCATAAATCTTTTCTCTAAATTCTCCTACTTCAATTGCTATTCCTTGTTTTTTTCTAATTGTTTAAAATTAATTCAATGCTAGGCTGGACAACACCTTTAAAAGTGGTTATTCCCAGATCACCCACACATGGAAAAAGAGCGGATGCGCCAAAGAACATTAATATATTAAAGACATTTTTTGTTTTTGATTTGTTGCCCGCTTCCTCACACTGAATAACTATTCCTTGTTTTTTTCTAATTGTTTAAAATTAATTCAATGCTAGGCTGGACAACACCTTTAAAAGTGGTTATTCCCAGATCACCCACACATGGAAAAAGAGCGGATGCGCCAAAGAACATTAATATATTAAAGACATTTTTTGTTTTTGATTTGTTGCCCGCTTCCTCACACTGAATAACTTCTTATGACAGGGATAGCTCGGGGAATCATTAAATCTATTTGTGTAAAACATACAATGTATTCAAAATGTATTAAATCAAATGACCGTGAAGATCAAGTTGATAAGTACAACACGTACATAAGTGTACTGGTCACTATGCTAAATAAAATCCGAAAAGGGATTACTCTTCCAATTAGCTATATAATAATAATAATAGCTCACATTTATAATGCGCCTAATACTACGTTTCTAGGCGCGGAACATATTATTACCCCGGTCATCGGATTCAGGCTTAATAATGAAAAGGACACAACCTAAACATCGGCTATTAGCAATAAATTAAAAGTTTGCCAAGATATGACAAATTTTGTAGGGATCTATAAAATAAATGAGTTAGTATATTTTATTCTTCATGAATCTTCTCTCTAAATTCTCATTCTTCAATAACCGTTTTTTTTTAATTAAATTTATTAATTCGATGTTAGGCTGAGCTACACCTTTAAAAGTGGTTATTCCCAGACTTCTGCACATGGCTAAAGAGCGCGTGCGCCTAAAAACATGGCTATTAAAGAATCTTTTGTTTGTTTTTTGCCCCCTTCCCCAGTTGAGTAACTTCCTTTGACAGGCATAGCTCGAGGAATCATAACATCTATTTGTGTAAAACATACAATGTATTCAAAAGTTATTAAATCAAATCATCGTGAGGATCTTGTTGATAAATACAACACGTACAGAAATGTACTGACCACTATCTAAACAAAATCCAAAAAAAAAATATCTTGCAATTTGCCTTATAATAATGAAAAGGACACAAAATAAAACATGGTCCATTAATCAGAAGCTGGCCAAGGTAGGACAAATTTCGTAGGGATCTATAAAATAAATGAGTTAGTATATTTTATTCTTCATGAATCTTCTCCCTATTAAATTCTCCTACTGCAGTTACTATTCCCTTTTTTCACATTTGTTGAAATTATTCGATGTTTAGACTGGGCTCCCCCTTTAAAGGTCGATATTCCCAGATCTCCCACACATGGATAGAGAGCGCATGCGCCTGAGGACATTCTTGTATTGAGCAAGCAATAATCTGTTTCATTATCGGAGCTTTATTGTGGGTGAAGCATTCTTCAATCTCCTCTCAATTAATGATAGTCTTCAGCTATTTTCTAACAAGGGGTACCCACTTCAGAAGAAATCCGGCATAAAATTCAATAGAGTTGAGGTAAGACGTACTCAATGGGAATTTCGTTGCATGCCTTCACCTTTTCATTCGTAAATTCTTAATTTAGACTATTCAATTGGGCATTTCGTCGACCGGCTGGCAGAAAGGCGTTAGAGCGCGAGCAAATTATTCGCATTTAAAAAATTGTTTTTTATTCAAACTGCTTTCCGTCCTGAAAATTTGTTTAAAACTTAAAAGACTTATAAAGTTGTTATAGTAGAACACGGCCACAATTTTTTTTCTCGGAAATAAGTCAGTTTTTATAAAAGTTTGTGGTGCCTTAGTGCTATTAAACGCCCTTCTGCTTAATGTTTCATTTTTGACCTGTAATTCGAGCTAACGCCCTTCTGCCACCCAGGCGAATTTTTGTCTTCCCTGCTCTCATAATTTCATAAGTAAAATCTCAATTAAGGCTACTCAATGTGAAATTGTCTTGCATAATTTTACCCTTTCATAATTTGATTTTCAAATATTAAGCCGAACGTCCTCGATGTTAAATTGTCTTGCGTACATTATGAAAGGGTGAATTTACCCTTTCATAATTTTATTCTCGATTAAGCCGACCGTACTCGACGTTATATTAGGCAGCAGTGCCTTAAAAGAACGTCACATTGCCTTAAAAGGATGTCACACATGGCAGTTCACGTTCTCGTCGTGCAAATCTAAAAGTCCTTATTATCTTGTATTCATTAATCCTTTCATTTTAAATCTCCAAGAGGTTTTTAATGGGTAATTACTTTGCTTTCTTGCTTTCACCTTTCATTCTTTTTTATATGAATTCTCAATAAGTTAAACCCTTTATTGTCGTATGGACAGTAACTGAGAAACATATTTTGCGTTGTATCGTTTATACTTTTCTCAATCCACCATTTCTTTAGTCAATATTTCTTACCACATTGTTCTGATTCATTGCATGTTTAAGCAAAAGGAAGAAAATAAATGTGACACTGGTATTATCCACCTGTATTCAATTTTCCATGTATTTTGAATCGATACTAAAAGCAGTGAATTAACTTATGTTCTTTCATATTGTTATGTCTCAAAATATCAGTAATATCATGCTTTCCATTACTTTAGCTTTAGAACTCAAGAAATTTAATTTACCTTTAAATGATTTAGTATTAATCTACACAGGTTATATACGACCAGTATTAGAATATTGCGCCCCTGTGTTTCATAGTGGTCTTACATCTGAACAGAAAAACAGTCTCGAACGAATACAACGGAGGGTTTGCAAAATTATTTTAGGCTCTAATTTTATGTCATATTCACATGCATGTCAAGTATGCAATTTAAGTACACTTGAGGAAAGAAGACTAGTACTGTGTATAAAATTTGCAAAATCTTTAGCAACTCACCCAGCATGCCAGAACTGGCTACCTTCAAAAAAAAAAATTAGAATGTCATTACGTCAGACTCCTACATATCATAATTTCAAATGCAAAACCAATCGCTTCAAAAATAGCCCTTTACCATATTTGATCAATCTAATTAACCATAATTAAATGCTTTTTTAACTACATGTTAATTTTCAAACACAGTACAAGTCTTCACCTCAGTCGTGTTTAGTCTTAAAATCCAATGTATTAATTCTAAACGAGAGTATAAATCTTTCTTTTGTTATTCTTAACGTGTAATGTTATTTTGAATGTATTTTTAACAATCTTTTTAACGTGTAAATATTTAAAAATGCAACCTGTCACTTTATTATTATGTCAGCATGTAAAAATGAATGATCCAGCTTCTGCTGCTTTGCATGTAAAATGACAAATATGATGCATGTTTTTTTAAATTACATAATAAACCATTATTGAATTGAATTGAATTGAATGAGCGCATCTAATTACATTGCGTGTATTTCCTCCTTGATATTATGCACCATTATATTTATTGGGCATCTCGCCAGAAACATGCTCAGATGCTCCACTATTGCCATTGTTCATTGGGTCGTTCACTCGCCCTGCCTCCCGGCCCCCCACTCCGGGGTCAAAATGACCCCATGCGTGTTACCAAAATGTCCGGTAAAGGGGTACTTTTCGTGCGACAAAGTCCGGCCCGAGAATTGTAAAAAAAGGGGTGTATTAACTTTTCACCCGGAGATTTCTTTAAAAAGGTTTTTTTTCTCTCATCTCTTTGGACTCCTGAGAAATTATTCTGAATTTAGGGGGGTACATTGAGCATTTTTCCTGATTTAGGGGGGTCTTCAAGGCAGGAAAAGCCCGCAAAAAGCCCGCGAAAGAGGGGTTCGGAAATGTTGGCAGTCCTCAGATAGGGGGTGCTTTCAAAAAGAGGGAACGAGCATATGCGTACCCTAAATAACACTGAGTGGGGGGGACGGGCCCTGCCTACGAATACTTCTGTGCAATGCTGTCTTAACTTGTACCTACATGTACATGTACTTTTCTGTCCTTAATATTATTGTGTCAAGTCCTTCGTTCAATCTCTTTTCTGGTGTATGGTGTCAGTTTCCTGTTCTCTGTATTCACGTGTTTTTTAATCTGTACTGGTTCACTTGTAAAACTGTTGTTAAGGTGTCTCCATGCAAGACTGTACTATCGCCCAATTGCTTGCTTATTGCTCACAAACCCAAAGCCGAAAAAGCAATATCATATAAAGATTTAACTGTACTTCTATGGCCCACTTAGCTGACATGCCGTTTTATGCAACACCTACGTGGATCCTTGTCATTTGATTGGAGGACTGTTGGTCACATGATATTCAATAGATGTTCTATTGCACGGGCGTGCATTTGTGGTTATTTTCGCCGTGCATTTTTGGTTATATGCAGACTGCGTACCTCTCTGCCGTGCGCGTATCCCTGCGTGTATCTGACATGTAATCGAGAAGGCTTGACTCCAACTTTAATTTATCAGGAGTAAAGCATAATTTGTTGATTAACGTTCTATTAGATCTTCTTCGATGTTGTATAAAACAAATAATGAATGTTTTTCATTCGTTCAATAGTGCGAATATTTTCGTTCGTTAAAAGATTAACGTTAATTCTATTCACTGGGTGCCTGCCGTAGCAAAAAGCAGATTTGACGAATGACTTAACTCCGTTTCGTTGACAATCAGCCATGCATGAAGACTCTCATCTACGGCTGATTGTCAACGAAACGGAGTTAAGTCTTTTGTTAATTTCGTGTATTGATACGGCAGGCAGCCAGTGAAAACGAATTCGTTTAATAAAATTATGTCGGTGTTATGGAAATGCAAGCACTTCTTTAAACAAACAGAACTTTGTCATTCCTCGCTCATTTTTTACTGATTGAGGTGTCATATGAAAACTCAACATTCTAGAAATGTGAATTTTTCTTCGAAATTCAGATACCGCCCGCCAAATGTCTTTTTGGTTTCCTTCCTTCAAATTGCTTTTAATCACTCATGCGTGGAATATGCATTATCTGAGTAGCATCACATGAACGAGGAGACTCTAAGCTTTCCAAATATGTATCATTCATTAATTATAGTTGTGATTAAATTATGATAGAACATTGATACTTCTCGGTTTCGTTTTTTCTGGGACGCACTGTATAGGCCGCAGCCCCGGACGCAATCCAGTTTCCAACACTGATGCATTCAAACCCATGCACGCCTGCTCCCAGAGAGCCACAAGCTAGGCACGCACACGCATTCACCTGCGCCACACTTCCCCCGCAGTATCACCTGCATGAACCAGTTTACATGTAGTAATAAATTTGCCATTAACAATGATTTAAAAGATGGCCAAGATATGACAAATTTAGTATGGATTTATAAAATAAATGAGCTACTTATTTTATACTTCATGAATCTTTTGTCTAAATTCTCCTACTTCAATTACTATTCCGTTAGTTTTTTTAATTAATTCGATGTTAGGCTGGGCTACACCTTTAAAAGTGGTTATTCCCAGATCTCCCGCACACGGATAAAGAGCGCATGCGTCTGAGAACATTGTAGACATGTTTGTTGTGGGTTTTTGGCTATATAATAATACAAAGGGCACAAATAAAACATGGGCCATTATAAATGAATTGGAAGATGGCCAAGAAATAACAAATTTTATAGGGATCTATAAAAATAAATGAACTGGTTTCTGTTGTTTATTTTTAGTTAGAAAAATATTAGTGGAAAGTATAACAATCTATATACTATGCGCATTAACTATTGTCATGTTAGACATTTTATATCAATGTTCTCAAATAAATGTGCATAAAGGTGGCAAATATAAAGGGTCTTTGTTTTTAAAGTGATGTTTTAATGTCAGTAAATGAAATGATATTTTCAGATCCACATAATGAACATAATTCGCAAAATATGCAAATGAACATTGGCTATGATAGGAAATACATATATTTATAAAGTACCCAATTGTTATAATTCAAATGCCCCCACACTATGTTGTTAATGTTACCTACCATGGTGGACACATGTTAATGTCCACATTTTCAACCCAGTTTGCCCGCTTTGCAAATAAAGCGTACGTCATAACGAAAAACAAATCCACATTATTTTGTTTTATTTAATAATATCAATTTTTTTAAACATTTTGTTTGAGCTTCTAATACAAAAAATTAATATTTATTATTATTTTCTAATTTGAACACTATACTAAACAAAATCCCCAAAGGGATTAATATTGCAATTTGCTATATAATAATACAAAGGAGTCAACTAAAACATGGGCCATTAACAATGACCAAAAAATGGCCAAGATATGACAAAATCCGTAGAGATCTATAAAATAAATGAGTTGGTATATTTTATTCTTCATGAATCTTCTCTCTAAATATTCTTATTTTAGTAACTATTCCGTTTTTTTGTTCTACATTTTTCAAATTGATTCGAAATTAGGCTGGGCTACACCTTTACAAGTGGTTATTCCTAGACTTCCCGCACCTAATACCAAGGACACAAATAAAACATGGACCATTATCAATGAATTAGAAGATGGCCAAGAAATAACAAATTTTATAGGGATCTAAAACAATTAATGAACTAGTTTGTATTGTTTTGTTTGTTTTTTAGTTAGGAAAATATAAGTATTGGAAACTATTAAAATCTACATAATATGTGCATTAACTTTTGTCATGTTAGACATTTGATATTAATGTTCCCAAATGAATGTGCATATATGTGGTAAATCTAAAGGGTCTCTGTGTTTAAAGTGATATTTTAATGCCAGTGAATGAAATGATATTTTAAAACAAATACACATTATTTTGTTTGATTTGACAATATCAATTTGTTGAAACATTTTGTATGAGCTTCTACTAAAAAAAAAAATTCTTATTTTCTCTTCTCTTCTTTTTTCTTCCTTCCCTTCCCTTCTTTTCTTTTCACTTCCTTCTCTGCCCTTCCATTCTCTTTTCTTCTCTTCCTTTCTCTTCTCTTTTCTTCTCTTCTTTTCTCTTCCTTCCCTTCCCTTCTCTTCTCTTTTTTCCTTATCTACTCTTCTTTTTTCTTCCTTCCCTTCTCTTCTTTTCACTTCCTTCTCTTCCCTCCCATTCTCTTTTCTTCTCTTCCTTTCTCTTCTCTTCTCTTCCCTTCTCTTCTTTTCTCTTCCTTCCCTTCCCTTCTCTTCTCTTTTTCCCCTTATCCACTCTTCTATTCTCCCCTCTCTCTCTTTCCCTATCTTTCTTCCCCCTCCACTCGAACTACATGTGTACACACATGACACATACGCCCCCTATCCACACATTGTGTAGATAGGGGGCGTATATGCATATGTGTGTATACTTTCTGCTGCTCTGTATTATATCCAAATCTTGTAAACCGTGTTTTGTCATTTGAAGTGCTCGGTTCCAAAAGGTACTACATTCTTTTTTTCTTTTTTGTGTTGCATTAATGTACAGTAGCCTCATACATTGACACTTCCAAAAATCTGAATTTCTCCCAAAAAGTCAAAAATGGCATTTAAAACAAATTCGGTTCCAAAAGGTACTACATCCACAACAATTAAAACTACGTAAATTAATGAAAAATATTTTGGCAGACTTAGATTTTGTTTAAAGAGTGGTTTTATACCTGTATCATACAATACAATAGCATAATCAGCTAAAGAATCATTCCCAACTGGCATTGATATGATATTTAAAAAATATCGTTCGGGGTAGCATTTGTTTGTTTGATGTATCCCAACCGTTTTTTTTTTCTTCTAATGTGTTTAACTGTATACATTTCTGGCAATCATTAGCTTAACTATGCATTTGTATTGAATATATTCTTAATTTCTTAACGATAAAATAAATATAAACATGAAATGAATTCAAATGAGAATCATAATTGTTCTAAGTTCACAAGAGTTGCCGTAATAAACATTACGTAGAAAGCACTTAGGTAGTATGAATCTGCTTTAATAAATATCACAAAAACAGAAGGGAAAAAATGATTCCCACGATGTTGACAGATCATATGTTTCTATTGCATTCGTGGCTGTGCACACAAATTTTTATTGAAAAAAAGGAGGAAAAGTTCACAAAATACGTTATTTGTTCGAAAATATGCCTGCACTCATTATGCAGACAGAGTCAAAGGTCGCGATACCGATAACAATATAGGTGGTGACGTCAGAAACGTATGGATATTTCCTTCGTGTTGATCTTTCGTGATGATCTTTCATTTTCATATTTGAGTGAGGTTACATCACATATTCTTTCGACGTGGTTATTTATCTCTGAAAAATGCCCACTCATGCTCTATATCGACGTTTCGAATGGTTGTACCAATCGTCTTCGGGATGAGTGTGTATAATGGGTCTATATACCCTTGGGTTGGACCACTGCACAAGTCAAGGGGTTATGCTCTTAATATGGTTGCTTTTTTCTTGAATTGCCATTCTTCCACCTCTATTTATTTTTTCCTTATTTCAGTTTTTGTCCACATTTTATCTCATTTTGTCTGTCCTATTTGTTCATCTTTCCCATTACATCTCTCTCTCTCTCTCTATATATATATATTCTCCATCTCTCCCCTATCGCTATCTATCTCTCTCCCTTTCATTCTCTATACCTCTCTCTCCTCTTTCTTACTCTTGATGTCTCTCCCTCTTCCTATCTCTTTCTATCTCTCTTTCTCTTCTGTTATATCCTCGTATATCATCTAGCTTTCTTAACTTTCCTTACGATGGTTCTCTATCCTCCATTCTGTCCTTTCTTCATTTCCCATTGCGTTTCTTCCACTCCCTCGAAGCCTATCCTGGGGGGGGGGGGGGGGGGGGGGGTTCACAAAGACTAAAATCAACTTTAAGTTGGACTTAACTATGGCAAGCCGTTCATGCCACTGTTTGCTCTCACCCTTAACTGGAATCGGTCTCTTAAAGGACGTACAAATCATTGTCACAAATCTACAGAATTTACATTTTTGGATAATTCATTATTGAAGGAAAATGTAATATCTAAAGATCATAATGGTGAGACCAAACAGTGGCATGCTATAGTCAAGTCCAACTTGAAGTCAATCTTAGTCTTTGTGAAACACCCCCCCCCCCCCCCATGTTCTGTATCTAACATGAACATGATCTGGCATTTGCTGAATTTTAATTTAAGCCCGATGCTGGGTGTATGCTTTTAAACCAAAATCGGATTTAGTCCCTTTGACGTCTAAGTTTAAATTTTGTTAAACGTGATTTAGATAGACCTAGGCTCATTTTTATCTGAATTAGGATATACTACGGGCCTATGGGTTTTGTAAAGGTTAGTAGTTAAAACTGTGGTAAGTCGGAGCATAACTTGATTTATCGCAATTCATTTCTATATATTTCTGTACTTACAGGACTTGAGACGTTGAACTTTCTCGATTTCGACTGGTGCGATCGACCTTATATTAGGCCAGCTGTTAAACGATCCAACAATGAGGTCGTTTACTTTTCTCGCAATCTCAATACTTGTTGCCATGGCTTCAGGGTATGAGGAGCGATTCCAGCCATTCCAGAACCCGGGAGAGATATTTCCTGGTTTGACCATCAAATTCATGATCAACGCTGCTGGTGGTATCTTTCAGAAGGATCGTGTCATTGATTCGATGGCCTATGCTTGCAGAGGTGTCCTACCGGTAGTCGGTTCGGCGGTACCGGAAGTGGACCAGTCAAGTCTGGTTTGGGGTTTCGTCTGTGATAAAGTCATCGATGCTTCTGAAGATCTGGATGCCTTTGACGCAACGGGATTCTGTAATGACATAATTACTGTGGTCAAGAGCAATATATCTCAGGACAGTGGCGGAAGATATCGCAGACAAGCGGAATATATGGATGATCCCCTGGGTATCCTTGGAATCCTGACCAACATCACCAGAGACCTCTATGGAATTGACATCAACATGATCATCAATGACCCATCTACAATCAACACCATCTGTACCAACGTCAAGGATAATTTTCTGAGGCCATCTCTTCAAGATCTCATCTCTCAGTTCGGGGCTGAACTGATGAATGTCTTTCTACCCCAGGCAGCTCCTATCTGTGACAACTGGGAAGGCTTCCTTACAGGTGTAGGCATCGATTCCACGTCGCCTTTGTACAGCATTATCCAAGATGGCGCTCGTTTCGGATCTCAGTTGGTCGGATATGACGACAGAGATGATCTTTGTCAAAATCTTGAGCAAGCACTATCGGTGCAAGGTAAGATAATGATTTGTACTTAATGTCTTGCTAAAATATAGACATCTTCTTTTCTTTTTATTTCTTCTTGCCTACCGATTTCTATTCAGTTATCCGTCTTGGTTACTGAGAAATGTCACAGAAGGATATTAAAACTGTTTCTAAGGATATGTGTCAAGGCACTCCTGGCTCCATACAAACGATATGTCAGTTGATCGCGACCGTATAATCGTTGGGTGATGAACGACTAAAGAACATATAGAAACCTTGTTTGTAAGGCCCATATGATAGTTAACTAGTCTGATAATTAAATATGATGCTGGCCGCTTATTCCCGGCTTCGACTTAGCCATTCACAGGTCGCTTTTTTCCTGAATTTGTAGTGTAATGTCGATTTAAACTCGCAGTTGTCTTTGGCAGTAGTGAATGTATGATATTCATGGTTTAGCTATATATAATACCGACATGAAAGCCAAGAGTACAAAACAAGCAAACGCTTGGTCTCTTTTATATCATTCAGATACACTGTGCACCGCTACAGCATGACGTCACAATGTATTAGTGATCGGCCGATGTTGTCCTGTAAAGGACGATAACAACAGATATCCCTGTTTTGTAGACAGGGCCGTCCTCGATGTATAATAGTTTTCACGAAGTACAGTATATAAGCTTACTCTTTCAGTGATCCAACCTCAACGTGATCCCAAAGACTTCCGAAAAGACAAGATACTTTCCAATAGCCATGTCCACCATCATGTAAGATGGGCGAACATTATAATGATATCAATAGGACGTTACTCGAACTTGATTATTTGAGGAAAACTTATGTGGTATTCAAATGTCCTTACTTTGATTTCTGGAAAGTCTTTGTGATATTATGTTGCTCATAATTTGTTTTGCTTCTTTTTTGTTTTGCAGGAGATAACAACGCCGCAAGGAGAACGTTCTCCATGAACATCATCTCCGAAATCTTCGCTACCGCGGAGGAGGCTGACAGATGTACTTCATCGGCTAATGACATCATTGACCAGGTCATCGTGCCCCTAATACATGTGAACATACCCGGCTACGTGCTTTCGAACGATGATATTCTTGCTTATATCGGCATTGATGGTGGAGTGGCAGCTGTCTGTACAGCAATGGAGAACGCTGTCACGTGTAAGTTCATAAACTGTGATAGTATTAAACGTATACACTGTACTATTATAAAAGAAAAAGAAGGAGAGAGAAAAAAGAAAACATATTTTATATATTCGTTTCATTAAAACGACGCTCAGAGAACAAATTTCGATCCGATCGTCGCTGCTCGTAATAAGGCCGTAAATGCCATGAACATTACATACCTGTAATGCCCTTCTTGTCGTCAGGTAGCAGACGGGATTTTTATTTATATTTTAATCAGCAGAGCTTACGTTGTATTGTACTGTACTTTCTTTGGTATTCTTTGCTCAATTTTTAGCAGATAATATGTTTACAAAAATTAAAACACAAGGGTTAGCCTGTAGAATATCAGAAAAGCGTTTAGAGTCATCGTGGATAGTTTAATTGCCATACACATGAAGATGTATTTATTACTGAGTCAGCGATTGGCGCGGTGTATGGGGGGGGGGGGCGCCATCGTTAAGTGAAGTTGTTCAAAAGGTTTGTGAAAAATAAACAGTACAGCCGCTGGGCTAATGATGATACAAAATAACTTGACACTTCATGAGCAATGTGGATTAGAATTTATTGAAACTTACTTGCCTCTGGTTGCTCATTTATATAGATTGATCCGTTTGGCGATAAGTAAAATGGCTTTTATTTCATTTCTAATCTCAGATGAAATAGACCTCCCAGACCCTGTTCCGGTTCAGATCATCTATGGGACCACACTGACCGTTGAGTTCTTCTTGAATGCTGCTGGTGGCATCTGGCAGCAAGACCGACTCATTGACTCCCTGGCCTTTGTATGTACAGACGTCTTACCTGAGCTGGAATCGATGGTTCCGGATTTTAAGTCTTTTGTTCAAAGTTCCTGGGATTATAAGCCAGTCTGCGGGAGGATCCGCGAAGCGGCTAGTAACTTGGAGGCATTTGACGCGACGGAATTCTGTCAAGACCTAACCAAGATAGTCAACGACTTGATCTACGTCCCGGGAACTGGTGAAAGGGTTCGCAGACAGGCAGACCCATCCGTGGATATCCTAGACACCATTGTGAAGCTCACCAAAGACCTCTACAACATCGACATCAATGACCCGTCGACCATCTGTCCAAACTTCGCCCAGTTCCTGGACAGGTCCTTTCCTGATATCATATCGGAATTCGGTGCTAATTTGATGGTTGTCTATCTACCCAATGTAGATGGTATGCTGTGTCAAGATTGGGACCAGACACTTGAGTCGTTTGGGGTAAATTCTACTTCGGCGTGGTACAACGTTGTCCAGAATGGTGCTCGTATGGCATCCCAGGTTGTAGGATATGACAGCAGACGAGCGCTCTGTGGAGAAATCGACAGGGTACTAGCCATAACAGGTGACGCCTTAACCCTAATAATCAAATTTTGCGTTTGACAAACAGTTTTCAAAACACTACAGTCTATTGGGGAAACGAATATGGTGAAACCGGTCACTCAAAGGGTTTTACTTTTTGGAGGCACTTCTTGATCATTTTGAAGCGCAAATTTGTTAGGGCTTCACTATAACACCATATCACAGACACTGATAACACGTACGTAGGGCCGTGCATCTCAGATTTAACATTGTTAAAAATAATAATCTGAAGGAAAAACAAAGTTAAAAAGCGTAACCGAACTTACATTAATGAGCTAATGCGGTAAATTATTTCAACGACAAAATACAAAATATCCTTACATAGTGTTTCTACAGGGTTCTACCTCCCTATCAACCTTTTCATCCTGATTGTATCTCTACGCATTTCTTATATTGAGCTTAAACTACAATGTTTTGTCTTTGCTGGTTTGCGGAAACCGATCAGGTTTGAATCAAGACATTCATTGGGACTATGCTTTCTATTTTGAATAGAACATAAGCTTCCTGAATATCAAAAAAGTTTTGAAGGCGTTAATCTAGAAGTTTCTGATATTCCAACAAAATAACAAGGAAAACAAAAATTAAACTGGTGTCTTTAATTCGGCCGTCATTTAGTTCACAAATGTTAATTTATTTATTAAATTATAGAGTCGTAGTGAGGGATTGATAGCAGAAGACGTCGGTACGGATGTTTCTTTCAACAATTCGTTGTTCGTTTGTATGTGTATCTATTTGTACTACTTCATCCTTTCGTCATACATCTTAATATAGTTATACATTTTCTTAAACGCATATTCTTATCTTGAATTTGTATATATTCGTATATCTATACAGGAGATGATAACGAAGAGCGTCAGACTTTTGCCAAGAATATCTTCGAGAGCAGTTTTGAGATTTATACAAACAACGGCAGGTGCTCCATGTTCTTCAATGACGCCATCGATGACATCATCGAACCAATCTTTGAGATTAAAAACCTTCAGATTAAAATCAGCGATTATACCATTTATCGTTACACCGGATACATGGGCGTGGAAGGGGTCTGCGAGGCAATGGAGACAGATTTCACGAGTGAGTCTAAATTATTGTTGAGATGTCGAGTTATATTAGTGTGTGTTGGCTCAGTCATTAATCCACATTTGCCAATCAAATCCAGGTGTAGCAAGCATTTTCTTAAGTAAAATCATAATTATATTATTTTTATTATTATTATCATTAGTATTGTTATTATTATTAATATTATTCGTCTTCTTCTTATTGTATCATTTCCTCGAGCTTTTTGTTCATTTATCAGTAAAAGAGCATTGTTGTACATTGATAACGGATTGATTTTCATATGAGAGTTCCCAGCTGCGATCCTTTCTCGGCGCTTCCATCTTTATTTAGACACCTCAGGCAATATGCTTTTACCCACGTTTTTGCAACTCTCTATCATACTGTCTATTAAAATATGCTTGTCCTTTGGCAAGACATTAATTTACATTTGCTAGTCTCTCCCCAGGTGTTCTAAATGGGTACCTGGTAGGAATTTATTCCCTGAATGTTTTTAGCGCCTCGGGGCAGCTTATCTAACACTTCGTAGGCGCCCTGAGAAGCCCATGGGATAGATGCAAGCCCGATATTAATGTAGCTGTTATTACTATTAGTATTTTTAGTAGATATGCCTATAATAATGGGAGGACCTTGACGGAGAACAGAGGCTTTCCTAGGTTGATTAGACAGCTGCACTGCTCAAGCCCGGGTAATTATGCTGCATTTTTGTAGAGCGCTTAGAGACTTCTGATAAAGTAAGTGTTAGGCGCTATATAAGCAAGGATATTATTAGGTGGTCTGTTATCAACAGACCACCTATTGATTTCGTCAGAATTTTCTTTCTTCTTTATTATTTCTTTATTTTTATTTATTTCTTCACTTTTTTGTGTGTCGGATAATGTAAGATTGGTTATGTCAATTTGATTCAATTTTGGCACAGTCATAGGTCATTATCATGAGACGTGACAGGAACATTTTTAAGGTCATTAGGTTATCGTGACGTCATCCAGGCGCCATTTTGTGAAATCACGTTATCCATCATATCTTCATGATGCATCAGCAAAGGTCATTCATATTCATATCACATATACTTCAAGTAAAGGGTCAACAGGTCATGTCATCAAAGGTCACATAAAGGTCATGACGCGCGCGTATGTGCGCGTCAAAATTTAAAATTGCTCAAAATCACTAAACTATTAAACGAGAGTACGAACCAGGTCATTTTAAGCATTTCAAAATTTTCCGTCCGTAAGTGTCCCCGCGCGCGGTGTGCGCGCTCACAGCGCGCGGAAAAGGTCAAATTCAAAAAGTTTACATGATTTAGATTCCTCTTAACGTAATTGACAATTTACATTAATTTCAGTCACTCTTCATATTTCATAAGGCCGTGAGCGTGCGTCAAAGTTCAAAATCCGCGCGTACTGCTATGGGCGATATAGTGCAAATTTGATCAAAAACATGCCATTTTAAAAATCGAAATAGCTCTTCAGATAGTCCATTGACCCCCAATTTTTATATCATGGTTGGAGAAAGCATGAGTTGGAGATATGATTTCATACCACCCTGACTCGTACAAAGTGAAATAAAGTCATCATATTGGCATCTAAACTCAAATCAATGTATTTTGTTGATGACGTCATTTTTGTATTTGTTTATTTGAGATTATCTCACTTATCGGTGATCGATTTTCTCCCAGATTTTGATATGTTGTAGCTGAGATAATTCTCTATCAGAATTATGCCATTCTTTTTCATTTATCTGACGTCATCATAGTTAAATATTCCATTAAAGGCGACAATGCATAATTTGTCATATTTGCGTGTTATGTCTATGGGAGGTCACTTTTTTCAAAACATGAATCTGCATGACAAGGTGCTTTGACCAGTATCTCGGTTGTTATTCAAAAATTTTCTCCCAAATTTTAGTATGTTGTAGCTGAGACTATTCGCTATCTAAATATTTCCTATTTTTTTCAATCAGATGTCAGGATCATGCTCATACTCATCATCGTCATCATCATCATCAATATCATCATCATCATCAATGTCACCATCATCATCATGGTCTGATGATGATCATCATCAACATCATCATGATCATGATCATTATCATCATCATCATCATCATGGTCTGAAGATGATGATCATCATCATCATGATCATGATCATTATCATCATCATCATTAACATTATCGTTTTTATCATCATATAACATTATCATCATCACATCACTTTTACTATCATGATCATCACCATGTTCTTCATGATTATCATTGTTTACATGTCTATATAACTTCTCCCATTCTCAAATCTATCATAAGACTTAAACAGACCACCTTATTCGTCTTCGTGACGAATTAAATTTCTAGTTATATTATTATTATTATCAAATTTTAACCAAATTTGATGCTAGAGTGAAATTTTTCCTTGATATTTTGTTTCCGATTCCCAGAGCTTTCTACTAGCACTGTAACGATAACTCTAACGGGCGAGAGTCTAAACGGAGAGATTCTTGTGTTCACTGATGATCTGAAGAACCAGGCGTCTCCTCGCTTCAAGAAGCTTGAAACGTTGTACTGTGGAGTGGTAAGTTTGAAACAATGATTACAGATTGATAGTGAAACAACAATGACAACGACAATGATAATAACACAAGTAATGATTATAACTCTGCTTCTACTACTACTACTACTATTACAACTACTAATACTGCTACTAATACCACTACTACTACTTCAATTTTACCACTACTACTAGTGAGTCAATTTTGACTGAACGCCCTTAATACTAACAACAACAACAACACATGAACCTGCTGTTTTGAATATCATTTATCAGCAGGGAATCCAACATATATGGAGGAAAACGTTTTGGTCACCTACAAAAGGCCAAGGCTATAATTATGAGAAGTTTTGCATTGTATAGCTGTCGTGTTGTCGAGTGGATATGTCGCCGGACTGTCGATCGCAAGGTCCACGGTTCGAGTCCCGCCGCGGCACTAATGTCCGTTGGCAAAACATTGATCTACATTTGCCACACTCAACCCAGGTGATGTAAGAGGATACCTGGCTTTATAAGAATCCACCATTATTATTATTATTATTTAAGTTTTGATTTCTTAATAGATGGGGAATCATCTTAGGCGAGAGTTAGGATCGGACCTTCGAGGTATGGACTGTGAAGCCACGTCTTTCAGCCCTGGCAGCATTATCGCTGAGTTGGAGATTGAGATTCATGCCTACACTCAGGATGATGCTGATTCTCTGGCTGAGGATGCGGTAGACCTGTCTACCAGCGGCACTCTCGTCCTCTCCTCCGAAGGGGATACCTTGACAGTGTCCTCACTTCAAGGATCAGGATCAGGATCAGGTAATAGAAATGGGTGTATGTGTGTGTGTGTCTGCGTGTGTGTGCGTGTGAGTGTGTCTATCAGGTTTGTGCAGCCTCTGATCCTCTTAGCCGAAGGGGATACCTCGACAGTGTCCTCACTTCAACGATCAGGATCAGGTAATATAAGTGTGTGTGTGTGTATCAGGTATTTGCAGCCTCTCATCCTCTCATCCGAAGGGGATACCTCGACAGTGTCCTCACTTCAACGATCAGGATCAGGTAATAGAAGTGTGTGTGTGTGTGTGTCTGTATCAGGTATTTGCAGCCTCTCATCCTCTTATCCGAAGGGGATACCTTGACAGTGTCCTCACTTTAACGATCAGGATCAGGTAATAGAAGTGTGTGTGTGTGTGTGCGTGCGTGCGTGTGTGTGTGTGTGTGTATCAGGTATTTGCAGCCTCTCATCCTCTCATCCGAAGGGGATACCTTGACAGTGTCCTCACTTCAACGATCAGGATCAGGTATTAGAAGTGTGTGTGTGTGTGTGTTTGTGTGTGTTTGTGTATGTGTATCAGGTATTTGCAGCCTCTCCTCCTCTCGTCCGAAGGGGATACCTTGACAGTGTCCTCACTTCAAGGATCAGGATCAGGTAATAGACTGTCCAGGGAGCGGTTTGATTAAAGCCCCACTGCATTACTTATAGCTACGTCCGCCCTTTATTTAGCAAACAATGCCTAATCGGTGCCTGTTGGTCCCCCATGATCTTCTTTTTCTTATGTTAATTGAGAGTTGATTTGATGAGATAACCACCTGTTAGTGACCTTGCAGGGAGGTCTAATCCCCCTGGCCAGACTGGTACAGACCGACTTATTAAGAGGCGTCGCTGCGGAGTAGGAGCCCCAAATCCCTCTATTCATTGCAAATTTGTAGTTGTGTTTTATTTATATTTTGCCTATTTTTTTCTTTTCAGATAAATAATTTAGGGAATTTTCTTCACCAGTTTAAAAATCGCTAAATTTGTGATACCTTTTTTGTCTTATTTTTGCTTTGCTATGCTTTGTGTTGTTTTTTGTTTATTTGCTGTTCATTAGTTTGTTTAATGTTGCCTGCCGGGAAACAATTTTATCCCTTTAAAGGTAAATTGGAAAATCTTTAAAACCTAATTTGAGGAGACGGGTGGGGGGACTAGCGTATGAACAAGTTGCAGCTAACTTCGCCCCCTTCCACTATGACCCCCTCCCCCTCCTCCCCCTCCGCCATTCGAATTGGTCTCGTGACATCACTAACTGTGATCTTAAGAATCCCATTAGGAGTCACTTCCAAATATGAAGGAAGTCACCATAAATTAAATGATCGAATTACTCTCTTCTGGAGACGATCTACACAATTCTAAAGTTGAATTCCACTCCAAAATAAAAAGATTCCTACTATGGCATCTCATATGTGACGAGGCTTTAAAACCTTTACGGGTTATACGATTTAAAGCCCCACTGTCCTACTTGTAGGTACTTGCTCCCTCTATATAGAAAACTTCCCGAAATCGGTGCCTGGTGATCCCCCATGATCCTCTTTTTCTTATGTTAGTTGAGAGCTGAGTTAATGAGATAGCCACCTGTCAGTGACCTCGCTGTGTGGTCTAATCCCTTCTGGCCCAGTAGTATTGACGGTCTTTAAAAAGACCCGATTCCAAGATATCAAACGTGACTCCAAACATGTACATTACTTTGCACATAGAGACTACTGATACCTCTTTTGAATGCATCTTCTGAACTGTTCTGTTTCCTATACTTTCCCTGCCAGCTGACCGAGGGGGTGGTGGTGGCTTGGCTAAGGGGTCCATCATAGGCATTGCTGTCGCTGCGGCCGTCGTGGTCTTGGTGGTCGCCGTCATCATCATGGTCGTCGTCGTGCACTCCAAGGGAAAAGGCACAAGGGATACGTGAGTATTAAATACCAATACATTGCAAGGTAAAGGGTTCGAGTCCCTGTGCTTGTTAGATGTAATACACCCTTTCACGGTTACAAGAGCGCGCATGCGCCGACATGGGCGCCATTTTAAATTACGAGAAAATAAGTTGTTTACTCGTAATTCAAAGGTGGCGCCTATGTCAATTTGATGTAAGCGCGAGGCGCAGTCAGTGACGCAACAATACATAATTATGTGCATCTGAAAACAGTGATGGCGCAATATTTACTCGTAAATTAAAATGGCGGCCTTATTGAAAGGGTGTATTAGGTGCAGGGCTCTAAACACCGTAACAAAAATCTTAGCACTTGATCGGATGATTGACTTTTTGCGATTGATGGCACATAGGAATCAATGCAATTAACGATCAATTGCTATGTTAGTGTTACTGGACTAAGATCCCTATAATTAAAATAAAAAATCTTGATTTAGCCCATGCTGCAATGACAATTACAAACCTTTAGGTCAGTCAGGATCCCCTTTTTTGTTTTGTTCTTTTTTTTTTTTTTTGGGGGGGGGGCTTCAATACAATATCATATCACAGACACTGACAACACGTAGGGCCGCGCATCTCAGATTTAACATTGTTAAACGATCCATTTAAATTTAATAATCGCGGTAATAAATCAGATCACTGCCATGCAATTTATTCATTCATAATTAAAATGATATTCAGCATCGTTGATCTTCGACTGCCTCTAGAAACATGTATCAATTAATTCATACTGGTTATACGTACGTAAAGAAGTGAATATGGATAAACCATCGTCATACTTTCCACTCAGAGGTAACCTTTATAAATTCCGAGAAGACATCAAATTCAGTATAAACTATCCACTACGCCGTATACTCTGTAGAACCAAGTCGAATTGAAATTGAAACTTTTCCTCTGTTAAAATCCGATGTGAAATCCACGTATAATAAATTTCCACTACGAAGTATCCTCAGGCTCAGTAAACCTCAGCTAAATTAAATTAATTTGCGACCGATCAATGTCTACTTCCATCCTCTACCAAATATGCAAGTAGAATGAGGATTCTCACGCTAACACTGTGGGAACCCAATACATCCCGGCTGATACAATTCCATGTGTAGATTTGAAATATACCGCGCACTATTTCCGTTTATAGCTACGCGCACATGAAAGATACCGCGCTGACACAAAGGGCGTCGGCATGTAATTGTTTTCTCTCAAGATGCCGCAAAAGGTCATCACAAAAGAGACGCCGCTTCTTACGCGTGCTGTCACTGATGAATGTAAACTATTTATATCCCATTGATATTGCCCTACGTGCGATAAAATTCCATAATTTCTCGCTACGCATAATACCAATGGTACAGAGCTCGTTGCCCCTGTACTGGTTAGGTTTGATACCAAACAATAACAATGTGTAGGGTTCAATTCCCTTTACTTGTTAATACGTAATCTTTCAACCCATGAAAATATTCGAACTATTGAATCGTAAACAAATACATTATTTGCATACTATTGCACGCTTTTTCATGAAGAAAAACCATGTGATAGTCTCAGTAAATGAATCACACGTGACTGCGTTTACCCTATCATGTGATTAGGATGTAGGAGTGAATTGTGTAATATATCGTATCCGGACACCTACTCCCTGGACATCCACCCCCGGATAACCACCCCCGGTCAACTACCCTAGGACAATACCCCCTAGGACAACTACCCCCTAGGGCAACCACCCTTTAGGACGAATACCCCGGAAAACTTCCCCCGGACAACTACCATAGGACAGTTGTACGGGGGTAGTTCTCCTGGAGGATGCTTGTCGTCGGGGGTAGCTGTCTGGTGTTAGTTGTCCGGGTGTTAGTTGTCCTAGGGATAGTTGTCCGATGGGAAGTTGTTTTAGGGGTTAATTGTCGTAGGGGGTAGTTTACTGGGAGTAGTTGTCCGGGGGTAGTTGTCCCAGGGGGTAGTCATCCTAGAGGGTGGTTACCCTAGGGGGTAGTTGTCCTAGGTGGTAGTTGACTGAGGGTGGTTATCCCGGGGGTGGATGTCCAGGGGGTAGGTGTCCTTGAACTGTAATATATGTATATTATATATACATATATATATATATATTGTGTGTGCGGTTATCATCTTCAATGTTTCGTTTTTGTATTATCTGTGCAGTGAGCGCGGAGTAGGATTGAAGAACCCGGGATTCACCAATGATGAGCACCGATATAGTAAGTGATACCATCCCGGATACTATTAAGCCATTGACTACTGAATTCTCTAATCCCATAGGCTTAATACAGGGACCACCAGGTTCCAGTAGGTTATGGGTTAATACTGCAGATTTAGACAACCTCCCCTATCGAGAACTTGAATAATAATTAGCATACGATTTTGTTATAATTGTGCTTAAATTGTGTATCAGGAGAGTTGATTTTAAACAGAAATTTGAAGAAGTTTACAAGCAATATTTCATAAATCTTTTAAGACTATTGCCGGACAAATATTCATGGTGGTGAGTGCTATTTGATTAATATTTTCCGTAAATTTTTCTAAAACTCACTTTTGAACTTTTGAAGGTTTTCTGTTTATAAATTTTGTATTTGATTTGTAATTTATGTCAAACTATGTTCATTGTAATAGATATGTATATGTTTGTAATTTTGCAAGTTTGTTATCTGTGAATTGTATCGTAATTCAGTCTTTTACGGAGATTTGAATTGAATTGAATTAAATCTATAGGCATGTTTGTAAAGTATCCAGACACCCCCCCCCCCCCGCCTCCCATGAGTCCCTTCAAACATTTAAGTATGCTGCTCTCTTTAACCGCATAGGAGTGTCATTATACATTTTCAAGGACAACACGATATTACAATCATTGCAATGACGGTAATCGTCATTGCAATGACGAATATCGATATCATTGCCTTGCTTTCGTCCACATTATGCACCATTAATCTTCTTCTTCGTGTTCTCCTTGTTTTCGTCAGAGAGTTGAATTCGTTTTGCACGTAGTGCTTGTAATCACTAGTTATGCCCTTTTCTCATGTCCGTTTCATTTCATAAGCATAGTTTCTAGCTTCTTATCAAGGTCAACTGCGACGCATAACCTGAGCTTCAAAATGTCATCTTTGCTCTGCAAACTCAAACCGACTCCTTGAAAAGTCTCTAAAAAATCTGAAAAATGGACCCCTCAAAATCCAAAATTGCCAAAACTTTATCATACCATTTCTGTTTCGTCTCAATTTCTCTGCAGTATTTGTATATCATAATTGCACAAAGCCATGCTAAATTTAACGCTCCAATGAATATGCAAAAGATAAATAGCGCCCTCTAAATTTCTTGGAATTGGCGTTCTTTCTGTGGCCGTATATCTCCATAGTTTCTGGCCAAACCCGTACCCTTTTTTGGATTTAGATACTTGAGGATATGCCCTTTCCAGCCAAATACAAAATGATATACCCTAACGCTGACCAAATTTGAGAAAATTGCCCTCCAATTCGGAGTATGCAGTTTTCAAGAAAATTGCGAAATAACTTCAACTTGCTCTACAATGACCATCCTTATACCTACGTTAATGACTCTTGGCATACACATGTCTCCAAACATGTGACAACTTTCTGCTAAGTTTGGTAACAATTTGATGACGTCAGCGCACAATTATTGCCCAAAATGATGAATTTACTATGCATTACGTAACAGCCCGTTAAATGCGTGCAATTAATTGCCCTTTCGAATGATACCAAATACGGTATATATTCACGCTGAAAATTGTGAGGAAATCGAATTTGAAAAGGGGTCACTTTCCGTCAGATTCCGCTCAATCATACCACGTATCGGCTATGACGTCATGTATAGACTGATTTTCGCCCCCTTCCCGTCCTTTTAATATTTCCTTGAAATTTTGCAGTAATATTGCGAGTTGCAATACGCAGTGCACCTCGAAGCCGGATTTTTTTAAATCGTCAAGGGGGGGGGGAGGGCCATTTTATACTTTGCATGATTGTGTTAGTATGGGCGGCTGTTTGTGCCACAGCACGCGTCACCACATGTTCATCATGCACCAAATCACATTGGTTTTGCACGCAGTGCTTGCGAGCCCTTTTTAGGTCCCTTCCCCTTTTCACATTCCCTTCAAACTTCGTAGGCATACTCTCTAGCAACCCAGCCTTCAAGGTCACTGTATTCTTCGTTCTCTGGAATCCCGCATGCTAACCGTCCAGGCGCCACTATGTCCGTTTCTGGCCGTTTTGCTCACTGTTGAGGCCTTTCTTTCGCCCTACCTATCTTCACCATCACATAAGCAACATACGCCTTACAAATTGCTCTGGATAGTCCGAGAGAAGCTCTTTCGTTTGAACCGTAGAAACAAGTGCGTCATTGCACGCACAACGTTGTGACACGATTGCATGTCTAGTTGCAAATGTTTTCGTTCTTATAAATACATGAATAGTCATCATTGTCATTCATTATCATCTTCTTCTTCTCCTCCTCCTCCTTCTTTTATCATCATCATCGTCATGTGCTTTTTTTGTATCCAGAGATATAACTGTCTCGGATTGATCTTGGCTGCAGCTCATCACTCCAGAAAGAAATTCATGGACGGATCATAACAAGCATAATTGCACCCTCAAGGGCTTTCATTATTACAACTCTTCATTTATTTCGCTGAGCATAATGGTACGTTCTGCATAATGTAAAACATATATATTACTCAGATCACATCTTCATTCCGTTTGCGTTTGAACTCGGATAATGCTTTTATTTTATTTCAAATGCCTTTGATATGAACTGGAATCATAATTCGCTGAAATGAAATGTACATCATTATCAAAATTATTGGTTTGCATTTTTTGTTAAAGTTAATAAAAACACATACAAACGCATTTGCCATGTTTAATAATGGTGTCGTGTTCTAGTGGATACATCACCGCTGTCCGGACTGTGGATCGCATGGTCCGTGGTTTATTCCCGCCGCGGCACTTATGCTTTTTGCCACTCTCCATCCAGGTGAAATTAAGGGGTAGCCGAAAGAAATGAATTCCTTGAATGCGTTGGCGCCTTATCATGGCGGTTAGCTAGTGTAGGGGTAATAATTTGATGCTTTGTATTAAGCACAGTAGAGTATATTCATATAGAAGCTACGCTCTATAAAATAATATAAATAATTTTTATCATCAATTTTTTTAAGGAAAACTGGAATATCGTTAAGGAAGTGGCTTAAAGTGCTCAACTGGAACTTATAAAAACAAATTCTTCCCTTGTTCCTTTGTACCATTAATTTTAAGCTGTGTGAAAATATTATTGTCTTGGTTATAATAATGCGAGCTTCCAAGTACTTTCTGGATAACTTGATGTTGTGTTTGTCGTTGTAATTGAACATTGATGTTGATTACTAGATCCAGAAAATTTCTTCTATGATTTATTGTTGTTACATGGATATAAATGTCTGTTTATTTGAATTATGTTTATGTTGATTGTAAAAATGCTATTTGATCAATATCAAATATAAAAATATAAAAAGAATATAATATTGATGATCAGCGTAGATGTACATCAATGAAGTTGTTTTCTTATTATACGTAGAATATGCAATACACAGATATTTGTATGGAGTATAATTCCGACAATACAAATTTCTACTTTTTTCAATAAAAATGGTAGTATAGATTTCGCTTAGAAATGAATTAATATCCTTCTTGTCTACGTAGCCTGTTGTCCATTAAGTGGTCTAATTAGTGGCAACCATTTTGCAAATATCTTTGTTTTGGGATCGATAGAGGGTAGCTCTGGAATGTAATTGGAGTTACGTCATCGCCTTTATTACCTTTCTTTACCATAATTCTTTGCCAAATCTAGAAGAAAAAAAATTGGACTAACTTGGTGTTCTAATGAATGAACTCCTTCATTGATAGTGCACGATGTATCGTACTATTCCAAGTTAATAATATGATACCTCTGAAAGTTCATTAGAGTAATTTCGCTACCTTTATTCCTTGTCTAGGGCCAATTATTTTCAGAGGACATTAGGCCGAATTTGGAAAATTAACAGCTTTTATACAAACTCTGATGATTGTTTCGTCTTTCGTATTATTGAGTATTCTGATATACTGTACATGTATTTGAAGGTCTTCAGAAATATAACATGGTCAAACATATGGCGTGATTACTTTAAAATTGTATATTTGTGATTTTGTTTTAAACCTTAAGTAATGAATTAAATTCATTAAGAGTGTATCTTTCTCTAAGTGTTCAGTACTGTTCAATGTAATATCTGAATTCTTCAAGTTCATGCCTAGAAGTAAATGATAATTATATAAAAAAACTCATGAATGTTCGTGTTTTCATTTAGATGTTGCCTTCCTGTTGGGTAGTGTAAATGCGTATCCGGACACCTACCCCCAGGATAACCACAAATAGGATAACCACCCTCTAGGAAAACTACCCCCTAGGACAACTTTCCCCGGTCAACTACCCCTGGACAACTATTCCCCGCACAACTCCCGCCAGTAAAATACCCCTAGTTGTTCGGGGGTAGTTGTCCTAGAGGATTGTTGTCGTAGAGGGTAGTTGTCTGTGGGTAGTTGTCCGGGGGTAGTTGTCCTATGGAGGTAGTTGTCTTAGAGCGTGGTTATCCTAGGGGTGGTTGTCCAGGGGGTAGGTGTCCTAGTACATTGTAAACGTTCAGAGCTATTCGGAAGTGTCGTAGTATAGTGGTTCATCATTTTGCCTTTCAATCAAAGAGTCTAGGGTTCTAATCCCAGCTAGGCACTAACGTCCCTTTGACAAGACATTCATTCAAATTTGCCAGTCTCCAAACAGGTGTAAATGGGTACCTGGCAATTACAGGGGTAATAATAAATACACGGCCCTCTGTAAGACCAGCACTAATACTTATGAGGCTTGCAGGGAGGTATAACCCCCCCCCCCCCCCCCTTGGCCAAACTAGTGCAGACGGGCTTTAACAAAACGAAACAGAAGTAAAATACAGTGAAATGCACTGAATAAGAAGAAAAGGCATTTTAAGTTCTCATCTTTACTATTTACTCAAGACGAGTTTTATTCAGCTAAATTCAAAACATGATTTCACACGGTCTAATTGTCTTCAGCATATTCCCTCGTTTACTTCACTGGATAATGACGTTACACAAATAAACATGACATTATAGAATGCAGTCTTTAATTTTCGCCATTGTGCGTAATTGTAAACGATTCCGTTTTTCGTGCTTGGTTTTCAACAAAAGATGACATATTCGTAATTCCTTCTTTTTTTAAACAGAACTCACTGGTATATGTTGCTCCCCGCCCCTCCCGCTTCTCTCTCTGTATCTCTATCTCCCCCCCCCCCCCCTCTCTCTCTCTCTCTCTCTCTCTCTCCATCTCTCTCTCCCTCTCTTCATCTATCTATAATCTTTCTCCCCCCTCTCTGTTCCTCTCTCTCTCTATCCCCCTCTCTTCATTTATCTATAATTCTTTCTCCCTCCCCCTCTCGACTCGCTCTGACCCCCCCCCCCTGTCTCTCTCTCTCTCTCTCTCTTCATCTACCTCTTTCTCCTCCCCCTCTCGATTCGCTCTCTCTCTTCCTCAATATGTCTTTCTCTTTCTCTCTCTTTCTCTCTGTCTCCCTCTCCTCTCATCTATATCCATCACTCTCTCTCTCTCTCTCTCTCTCCCTTCCCCTCTCGATTCGTGCTGTCGCTCTCACTCTCTGGTAGTCCAGAATCTGCATGGTCCTTTATAAATTCCCTACACACTTGATTCAAGCCGTCGAAGAAGGCGTTATCAACAAACTCATAATTATGCTCACCAGCCCAGCCTGAGGTCACGCCATCATCGGCTGGTAGCAAGGAAGTAGGGAGAGGTAGCTGTGGGTGTTTGTGTGGGTGTGTGTGTGAGAGAGAGAGATAGAGAGAGAGGAAGAGATAGAAAAAAGAGCGAGTCGCGAGGGGAGAGAGAGAAAGATAAATGAAGATAGAGGAGAGACAGGGGGGAAGAGATAGAGGAAGAGAGAGAGAGAGAGGGGGATGGAACTTGCTTTATACCATTTCGTGATATTTCCATTTTACTGTATATACATACTAAGAAATAAGGATGAAATTAGGGTGCAGATTTGCATCCACCTACGCGTATTTGGCAGAGGGTGTTGCTATTGTAGCAGAGTTGTACCTTTATTTCTTAGTGTGTAGAACAAATGAAGTACATGTTTTTTGTATTCGACACAAACAGTTATCCTCTAATACCAACTGACAAGCAAAATTAATCAGAAAAAAATGTAATCACCTCAAAAGGGACCATTAGACCTAAAAGGCACCTAAAGAATTGGATAACTATTTCCTTGCTTGCTCGTCATATTTTTTTTCTCGGAATGGACCCCCCTCTCCTTTATTTAAATTATGCATAGGCCTCACATGTAGATCCTTAGCTGGTTAAACGGGGATTCCCCACCAATACAAGGACGTTACAAACTTCCCCAAACATTGTAATACAATGCAACAAAAGTCTTCATGCGTGAATGACTACTGAGCAAGAATAGTTGCTGGCATTTAGTGACCTACATATTAATTGCACAACATATTGTAGACTTCGTGTATTGTTATTCATTAATTTATATTTATCATCAAAATATACTTCAAGAAGTCGACCGCTCTCCCCGGAACCTTAAACTTACTATAAAGTAGAACATGAATTGGTAAAATGCAGAACATTTTACCAATTTATGTTCTACTTTATAGTAAGTTTAAGGTTCCGGGAAGGGGGGGGGCGACCATCAAAGAGGAGGAATTGCCGAATCTGCTGTCAATTCGGACTTGGTCGAACGCATGATTTATCTGATTCTTCTAACTCTTCCTCTGAAAAAAAAAATGCATGAGAAGGACGTTGAAAGAAGATAAGGATGAGAGTGTCTCTAGGGAAGAGAATTTTGGGAGGGATCGAGTTCAAGTGAAAGCGGGCAGTACCCCCACCAAGCATGCAAACGGGAAGAAGAAAGTTTTACTCCGATGAGCACCGCAAGACAAATGTTCCTGGTGGTATTAGTCTCCGAGAGGGACACATATCTGGAGAACAAAGTGATGAAATCGCTGTTGCTTATCATGAGAATTCTGAACGTCATCATATCAAATTGGCCAAAAATTACACTACATCGTACAACTTTCACACCAACGAGACCTACATCAGACCGACAACTGAAGGAACAGAATATTACATTGGTTCGAATGACCAAGAATATGTTGGTTTGGAATCGGATCGGAGTCCAGTTGGTGCAAAAATACAGAAAACACGCGAAAACACGCATTAGCCAACTTATAGTTATCGAAGATTGTATATCATGGATTAAATAACGGGGCATTAAAATACGCACAAATTAGCGCAATATCCTAAAATATTGGTTTTTTGTCAGGATCTAATTTTTCTTTTACCAACTCTAGCACACAAATTATAGGAAGGGCGGAGTACTAAATTGGACAAATGGTTTGATGCACTATTCCCATTACATTCCCCATATAAAGTTTATAATTTACACTGAAATTTTGCCGGTAATTTGATATTTTGTAATAAATGTGAAACTGGTGCATGGCCTCCGAAATTCCCCGCAGTGGAAGCGCGGTTCGGAGCATGGAACTTCAAAGCCAAGTGGAATGTTACACATCCCATTGTTACGCTTTAGAACTCACGAACGCGTTTGAATAAATTACAAGAGTTACCACTCTTTTCTTTCACCTCCCTGCTTGGAGCAAGTTAAAAAAAGAGAATGTAGAATCATGTTGGGTCCACAAATTATACCAATGCTTGCCATTGGTATGTGATCTTTCAACGCTTGAATCCAGCAGGGTAAAGCTTTGTGTGGATTTCGCTAGATCCTTAGCTAAACACCCAATATGTAGTACCTGGTCACCTCTTCGGAAAAAAACATAACCATCTCTTTATGCCATGCATCTACATACCAACAGTTCAAGTGCAAATCCAATCGTTTCCGAAATAGCCCCACGTCGGTGGGGTGACAAAACCTCGTATCTCAATTTTTTGAGATTTTGATTTTTGTTTGCATAATTTTGTACCTAATGGCCTACGACACCACCTGATAAATCCATGGAACGCCTCCTTCTCGGTTTTTTCACAAATTCCACACAAACACCCTCAAACTAAACCTCGTAACTTTAACCCCCTTTGAAGCTGCACTGCCAAAACCTCGTAACATAAGATACGTAATTCCTTTTCCTCGTAACTCACACACGGGCTAACAGTACCGAAGTTAGTGTATTCAAATCCTCGTAACTTATTCAACCAAATCCTCGTAACTCATTCAGAGTTGAAAGTAAGAACTCGTATATATCTCAATTTGAATAAAAACTAAAAACTCGTATCTCAATGTAGATAAACGCAAAAACCTCTTAACTCACTTTTAAATATAAAAACAATTATTTTACTGTATTTCAACAATGACATTAACAATTGTATAAATATTTCAGTTTTAAAAAGAAAGGACGGTGTCACAGCACTAAATTTGTTGAGACAGGAAAGTTCTTTCGCTCTCCTGAAAATTCATGAGGTTTTGTCACCCCATACCGACGGTTTACTTTGTCGATCTCCTCGATAAAACCAAGCCCAATTAATCAAAATATATCAATTAATATACATTTTGTATTTATACTGTGTTATACTCTTTTCACAGATGTTAAAGTTTCCTGATTTTTTCTCTCCATAAAGATAATAACAAACCAAAATAACACAATTATGTTCCCTTTCCCTTCAATAGCCACTTTATATCTGAAGGAAAAGAATTGTTTGTGTGCCAATTTTTTTTTTTTAATATCATTTTTCTAAGCAATAGTAAAAGTACTCGCAAAAACAAACGTCAACAACAGAAAAGAATATGTTCTTTTCTATTTTTTATATTCGTATATTGTTTTAATGACTCTTTAAAAATAAATGAATGCAATTTATATTTTTTGATGTACATGCATTTTTACAACTTCCTCTGTTACTTCTTTTCTTCATGTTTCTCCTCTCCGTTATTCTGACTTCATGTTATATTCTGTTTTCTTATTTTTGCTGCCCAAGCAATCTTATCATATTAACCATATATATATTTCAATACTGACAAATCAATTGTAACTGTATTTTTTGTTTGAAATATGCAATGAGTGTTTTAATTGTACACATGACCAATTCAGCCATTGGGCTGCGAATCATGTTTTTATTAAATAAACCTTGAGTTGAATTGAATTGAAAGGAACGATGGTGTTCTCGAGTGATAGGCGATACAATATTGGCATAATCAGTATTACAAATATGGAACAAAATCTGTTGAAAGGTGAATAGAAACAACATAAATTACTGTAAAGTATGTATTTATACAATACTTTAAATTAGATTAAATGTTCAGAAAATGACAAACGGTAATTCATATGAAATATATTTGTGTATTTTGTATTTTGCTTGTGTATTGCATTAATCATGGCAAATGATATTATAATAAAAATAATTATAATAATAATCTTTTAAAGTCCACTCCAAATTGTATTAAGTTAAATCTAAAATGGAAATTCTTTGTACCCAATTGATCGTGAGCCTGGCAGAACAGTTCGAATGTTCAGAAACTCATTCTACGTTGCCCTATCCCCTTATTGTTGAACGCCGGGGTTCGAACCCACGACCTCCCGGTTTTGAGGCGGACGCTCTACTGACTGAGCCACAAACCGGTTGGGTAAATCTGATAGCAATTATAACGTAAATTACAATGTAACTTATTTTGGGGTACAGTTCGAATGTTGAGAAACTCATTCTCCGATCGCTGTTATCATGCTTTTTATGTCCCATATTAGTGTATGCTCCTTTGTTGTACAATGAAAACAATTATAATAACTGATCATCGGCATCGTCATCGTAATTTCTTATAGTACTCCAAAATCAGATATTTTTCGCTGTGATAATGTTATATATTCAAAGAACAGATGGTCGTCAATGTAATGTATTATATTGCAAAAAAATAATACAGATATCCTTCATTCTAAAGAGAAATCCAACCTTAACCCGTTGGGAACTGGATTATCGCATTCACATAAGCTTAATACAGGAGTCACCCGGTTCCAGTAGTCAATGGGTTGATAGTAAACTCCTAGACTAAAGGAAAGCAGATAAATCAAGTAGACTTGTGAAAGTTTAAATGTTACGAATTTAGCTGAATAAAACACGTCTTGAGTTAGCAAAGATGAAAAGCTAAAATGCCTTATCTTCGTATTCAAAGCATTTCACTGCTTTTTAATTTTGTTTCCCTTAATTGGTTTTTAATTATTGTTATCATTAGTGGTATTATAGTGGTAGTAGTACTATCAATCAGGAACAAACCCTGTATCAGTGTTCCTTTTCGAGGCACAGCAGCCATAGCTCATCTTTTGCTGGCAAACTTTGATCCATCGACCAGAAGGTGAGAGCGAGAGCGCGAATCGAGAGGGGGAGGGAGAGAGAGTGAAGTATATAGATGAGGAGAGAGAGACATAGAGAAAGAGAGAGAGAGTGAGTCGAGAGGGGGGGGAGTTATGGATGTAGATGAGGAGAGGGAGACAGAGAGAAAGAGAGAGAAAGAGAAAGAGATACTGAGGGAGTGAGAGAGAGCGAGTCGAGGGGGAGAGGAGAAAGAGATAGATAGATGGAGACAGGGAGAGAGAGAGAGAGAGAAAGCGAGTCGAGAGGGGGAGGGAGAGAGAGAGTGAAGGATATAGATGAGGAGAGAGAAAGAGAGAGAAAGAGAGAGAGAGAGCGAGTCAAGAGGGGAGTTAGAGAGAGGTTTGGATATATATGAGGAGAGGGAGAAAGAGAGAGAAAGAGAAAGAGATATTGAGAGAGTGAGAGAGAGAGCTAGTCGAGGGGGGGGGGAGAAGAAAGAGATAGATAGATGGAGAGAGGGAGAGAGAGAGAGAGAGAGAGAAAGCGATTCGAGAGGGGAGGGAGAGAGAGTGATGGATATAGATGAGGATAGGAAGAGAGATATGACAGAGAGAAAGAGAGAGAGAAAGAGAAAGATATAGTGAGGGAGAGAGAGAGAGAGAGCGGGGGAGCGAATCGAGAGGGGGAGGGAGAAAGAACTATAGATATATGAAGAGAGGGGAGAGAGAGAGAGAGAGAGAGAGAGAGGGAGGAAGAGAGAGAGAGAGGGAGAGAGAGAGGGGGAGATACAGAGATAATGATGGGAGAGGCGGGAAGCAAGAAATACCAGTGAGTTCCGTTTAAAAAAAAAAATACGAATATCTCACCTTTTGTTGAAAACCAAACACGCGAAACGGTATCCTTTACAGCATTTGTATTGCGGCATCGATCTAGTAAACTATTCTGAGGCGCAGAGGGAGATTATTACTCTGGCTTTGGATAAAATGAAAGATTGCACTCTAGGATGTCATGTTTATTTTTAGATGCATGATTACATTTGTCACGTCATTATCCAGTGAAGTAAACGAGGGACTATGCTGAAGACAGTTAGACCGTGTAAAATCCTGTTTTGAATTTAGCTGAACAAAACCCGTCTTGAGCAAATAGCAAAGATGAGAACTTAAAATGCCTTTTCTTCGTATTCAGTGCATTTCACTGTATTTTACTTCTGTATCATTTTTTTAAAGCCCGTCTGCACTAGTTTGGCCAGGGGGATTACACCTCCCTTCAAGCCTCATCAGTATCAGTGCTGTTCTTACAGAGGGCCGTGTATTTATTATTACCAGGTACTCATTTTCACCTGTTTGGAGACAAATTTGAATGAATGTCTTGTCAAAGGGAAATTAGTGCCTAGCTGGGATAAGAACCCCCGACTCTTTGATTGAAAGGCAAGTGGATGAACCACTATACTACGACACTTCCGATTAGCTCTGAACATTTACAATGTACTAGGACACCTACCCCCTGGACAACCACCCCTAGAATAACCACCCTCTAGGACAACTACACCCTAGGGCAAACACCCTCCAGGACGAATATCCCCATAGGACAACTACCCCCAGATTACTACCCCGGATAATTGATCCCTAGGACAACTTTCTCAGGACAACTACCCCCGGACAACTACTCCCAGACAACCACTCCCTACGACAACAATCCTCTAGGACAACTACCCCCGAACAACTATCATAGGGGGTATTTGTCTGGAGGTAGTTGTCCGGGGAAAAGTTGTCCAGGGGTAGTTGACCGGGGGAAGTTGTCCTAGGGGGTAGTTGTGTTAGAGGATGGTTATCCTATTTGTGGTTATCCTGGGGGTAGGTATCCGGATACTCATTTACACTACCCAACAGGAAGGCAACATCCCAATGAAAACACGAATATTCATGAGTTTTGTTTATATAATTATCTTTTACTTTTAGGCATGAACTTGAAGAATTCAGATATTACATTGAATAGTACTGAACACTTAGAGGGAGATACACTCTTAATGAATTTAATTCATTACTCAAGGTTTTAAACAAAAATCGCAAATATACAATGTTAAAGTATTCAAGCCACTTGTTTGACCCTGTTATATTTCTGAAAACCTTAAAACCATGTACATCAGAATACCCAATAATACGAAAAACGAAACAATCATCAGAGTTTTTACAAAAACTGTCAGTTTTCAAAATTTGGCCTAATGTCCTCTGATAAAATTGGCCATAGAAAAGGTGAAGCATTATTACTCTAATGAATTTTCAGAGGCATCGTATTATTAACTTGGAATGGTACGATACATCGTGCACTTTCAATGAAGGAGTTATTCATTAGAACATCAAGTTAGTCCCAAAAATCATTTTTGAGATTTATGGTAAAGAAAGGGAATAAAGGTGAAGACGTTACTCCAATTACATTCCAGAGCTACCTTCTATCGATCCCAAAACAAAGATATTCGCAAAATGGTAACCACTAATTAGAACACTTAATGGACCAACAGCAACGTAGACAAGAAGGGTATTAATTCATCTCTAAGCGAAATATATACTACCATTTTCAATTAAAAAAGTAGAAAATTTGTATCGTCGGAATTATACTCCATACTAATATCTGTGTATTGCATATTCTACGTATAATAAGAAAAAAACCTCAATGATGTAAATCTACACTGAAAAAAAGTGTTCTCTCCTTTTTTATATTTTTTATATTTTATATTTGATATAGATCAAATAGCATTTTTACAATCAACATAAACATAATACAAATATACAGACATTTATATCCATGTACCAACGATAAATCAAAGAAGAAATTAAAAAAGATCTATTAATCAACATCAATGTTCTATAACAAAAATAAACACAACAAAAAATTATCCAGATAGTACTTAGAAGCTCACGTATTATTATAACCAAGAAAATAATATTTTCACACAGCTTAAAATTAATGGTAATGGAACAAGGGAAGAATTTGTTTTTATAAGTTCCAGTTGAGCACTTTAAGCCAATTCTTTAACGATATTCCAGTTTTTCCTTAACAAATGTAATGATAAGAATTATGCCTATTTCAAGAGCGCAGCTTCTATATGAATATACTCTACTGTGCTTAATACAAAGTATCACATTATACCCCCTGCAGTAGCTAACCGCCATGATAAGGCGCCGAAGCTTTCGATTAATTTATTTCTTCCGGCTACCCATTTGCTTCACCTGGATGGAGAGTGGCAAAAGGCATAAGTGCCGCGGCGGGAATAAACCATGGACCATGCGATTCACAATCCAGACAGCGGTGATGTATCCACTAGACCACGACACCATTAATAAACATGGAAAATGCGTTTGTATGTGTTTTTATTAACTTAAACAAAATGCAAATCAATAATTTTGTTAATGATGTACATTTCATTTCAGCGAATTATAATTCCAGTTCATATCAAAGGCCTCTCAAATAAAATAAAATCATTATCTGAGTTCAAACGCAAACGGAAACAATGTAATCTGAGTAATATATTTTACATTATGCAGAACGTACCATTATGCTTAGCGAAATAAATGAAGAGCTTTAAATTAACATTCAATGATGAAAGCCATTGAGGGTGCAATTCTGCTCATTACGATCCATCCATGAATTTCTTTCAGGGCCCTGTTTCATAAAACTTGTTATCAATAACAAGTTACAAGCTACTGTTAAAAGCTACTGGAAACATGGCTTCTAATTGGCTGAGAGCAAATTTGTCATAGAAATTTAGCAGTTGTTATTGATAACAAGTTTTACGAAACGGACCCCTGGAGTGTTGTGCTGCAGCCAAGATCACTCCAAGACAGTTATATCTCTGGATAAAGAAGAAAACAAATTAAGTGATGATTATAATCGTGATGATGCAGCTACTTCTTGGAAAACTACTACTTCTACAACTAATACAACTACTGCTACTACTACTATCTCTATTATGTATTTCTTTACCTACTACATGGTACTACTACTACTACTACTAAGAAGGAGAGAAAGATGAAGAAGGAGAAGTACTGAGAAGATGAAAAGAAGAAGAATATGAAGAAGATGAAGAAGATGAAGAAGAAGAAGGGTAAAAGGAGGAACCATAAGAGGAAGAAGACGAAGAAGAAGAAGAAGAAGAAGAAGAAGAAGAAGAAGAAAAGGAAAAGAAGAGGAATACGAGGAAGTAGAAGAAGAGGAAGGCTAAAGAAGAAGTAGAAAAAGAAGAAGATGAGTTTGTCCAAAGTATTGGAAAGACTTATATACAATAGGCTATATTGTTTTCTAACAGAAAATGACTTACTGAATCAGGATCAATATGGTTTCAGGAAATACCACTCAACCGATTTAGCCCTTGCACAATTATATGATAAGGTTTCGAATGCTTTGGCGTCTCGAAAGCATGTTATTGGTGTATTCATGGACTTAAGCAAAGCATTTGACACTCTTGATCACAAGGTACTATCAAGCAAACTTCATTATTACGGAGTAAGAGGAGTTGCTCTTGACTGGTTTAATGATTATTTGTCAGGTAGAAAGCAATATGTAAGCTACGAATCTGTAGATTCATCATTATTGCCTATGAAATGTGGTGTCCCACAAGGATCGATACTCGGTCCTTTATTGTTTCTACTGTATGTTAATGATATCTCGAACTCAACTACATCATTACAATATATTATATTTGCTGATGATACTAATGTGTTTTGCTCCAATTCCGATTTTCGATCACTTCAGAGAATTCTGAACACCGAGCTACCTAAGCTGTATTTGTGGTTTAGGAGCAACAAATTGTCTCTGAATCTGAAAAAAACTAATTATATCCATTTTCAAAGCAGGAAAAATGCAACTGATAAACCTATACCTGAAATAGTCTTGGATGGTGAATATTTGGAGAAAAAACAAAATACTAAATTTCTTGGAACTATCATCAATGAAAATCTGAAATGGAGTGATCATGTACATTACGTTTCAAAGAGAGTGTCACGCACTGTTGGTTTACTGTATAAGTTAAAACATTATGTGCCTTTGAATATTCTATATATGCTATACAATTCCTTGATTCTTCCTTACATGTCTTATTGCAATATACTGTGGGCAGACTCAAAAGTATATACTGATAAAATGCTACTTTTACAAAAGAAAGCGATTCGTGTGTGTACCAATGCTGGATATCGCGATCACACTGATCCCCTATTCGCGAGGTTAAAAACTCTGAAAGTAACTGATATTAACTTTTTACAAAAAGCACTGTTCATGTTCCGTCTACATAATGATTCCCTACCTTCCCACTTCCCACCAATGTTTTGTTTGAATAGAAATATTCATACATACCCAACCAGACAATCAAATAAATACCATTTATGTAATCCTAAAACAACAATGGCTATGAAATCTATAAGACATTCTGGTCCGGATATTTGGAACTCACTGTCCGTTGACATCCGTAACTTGAAGTCAGTATATACTTTCAAGAAAAGTGTGAAATCAATTTTATTGAGCAAATATTGACAAATATCTTAAATTAACACATGATATCATATATGTTTGTCAGCATTTCCTTGATATAGCAGGAAAATCCCCCTCCCATGCACCCTCTATCCCATTTTTTTTTTTTTGGTTGCAAGTCACTGTTTATTTTTTGTTATTTTCCCCCAATTATTTTCTGTAATTTACTTTACTTTACAATCGTTATGATTTTAAATGTTTCTGGGCTGCAAGCGTATCAAGCTGTCACGCTTAGGCTGTAGCCCTTCTGTATCATCACCTCTTCGAGCGTATGTATCTATGATTTACTGAATGTGGAAATGTAATTTAACTTATGTTTTATACTCATGTAAAGACATTGTCACATTATTGTTATAACCTATGATGATTCAGTAACCAATAAATATTTCAACTATTTCAACTATGATGAAGACGAAGAAGAAGGGAAGAAAAAAGAGGAAGAAGAAGAAATTAAATGGAATAAGGAGAAGAAGAGAAGGAGAAGAAGAATGAGAAGAAGAGAAGATGAAGACGAAGAAGAGAAAGAAGAAGAAGAAGAAGAAGAAGAAGAAGAAGAAGAAAAAAAGTAGAAATGGAAATAGAAGAAGAAGAAGAAGAAGGAGGAGAAGAAGAAGATGATGAAGAATGATAATAATGACTTTCCTGATTTTTAAGAACGAAAACCCTTGTAATGATTGGAATATAGTGTTGTTCTTGAATATTGAATAATTACATCCGTATGCGTTTAAAGAGAGCAGAATTATTATATGTATGATGGTGAGTTAGGTGTCTGGACATGGAGATTTCTCTTTTGCCTTTAGATTTACGGTACATATTAATAAAATAGCACTCACCAGTCACCACCATGAATATTTGTCCGGCATTAGTCTTAAAAGATTTATGAAATATTGCTTGTAAACTTCTTCAAATTTCTGTTTTAAATGAACTGTCCGAATACACAATTTAAGCACAATTATACAAATTCGTATGATGATTATTCATTATTCAAGTTCTCGATAGGGGAGGTTGTCTAAGTCTGCAGTATTAACCCATAACCTACTGGAACTTGGTGGTCTCTGTATTAAGCCTATGTGGATTAGATAATTCAGTAGTCAATGGCTTAACAGTATCCGGGATAGTATCACTTACTATATCGGTGCTGATCATTGGAGAATCCCGGGTTCTCCATTCCTACTCCGCGCTCACTGCACATATAATACAAAAACGAAACATTGAAGATAATAACCTCACACACTCTAGTTATACAACTCACTCCTACTTCCAAATCAAATGATTGGTTAAACGCAGTCACGTGTGATTCATTTACTGAGGATTTTTTTTCATGAAAAAAGCGTGCAATAGTATACACAAAATGTATTTGTTTACGAGTTCAATAGTGCGAATATTTTTACGAGTTGAAGGATTAACGTATTAACAAGTACAGGGGCTAGGCACTCTGTACCCCGTGATCCCGGTATGGATCTTAGTCCTGTAATACAAACATAGCAATCGATCGTACGATTAATTTTCGCGATTAATTGCATTGATTCATATGTGCAATCAATCGCACCAAATCAATCATGCCATCTACACTCTAAGAAAAAAGCGTGCAAAAAAAAGAGTTTGCACCCTTTACATTAAAATGAACCCTATTGAAGAAAAAGGGGTTCAATAAAGGGTGCAATATAAGATTTTGCACCCTTCCCACAAAAATGAACCCTATCGTAGTTTCAGTTTGGATATTCATCATGCTATTATGTTCTTATCATTTCATTTCTTCTGTACTCACTTGTTTCTATTTCCACAGCGCTTAGAGACTTAATTGTAATTTGCGCTATATAAAAACTGAGTATTATTATTATTATTATTATTGACCAAAAAGGGTGCAAATTAAAAGTTTGCATATTGCATGCATATTCATGATTACTTTACACGTGTTCACATACAAATACATTTATCATGATTTGTTAAGCAAATTATGACAATGCACATCAATTTTGTGATTTGTATTTTCCTTCGGCATTATCATTAACCAATAGATTATTTTGCCTGATCATGTTACAATTACATTCACGTTTTAGCAATAGATATATTGATTATATGATTACTAACCAAGAAACAACATGCATGTGTAACATGTATTTGCGTACGAGCAAATTTCACGAGTATTCCCCGAGTATGGGTGCAGAATTGCACCTTTTAAAGGGTGCAGGCATGAACCCCTAAATGCGCTGTTATTGCATCGGTTTGCACCCCTAATGGAGCAGGACTGAACCATTAAGGGTACTAACATGTCCCCTAAAAGGTTCAATCTGGCACCCTTTTAAAGGGTGCAGGATTGCACCTTTAAAAAGGGTGCAGGATTTAACCCCTAAAGGTGCTGCTATTGTTGCATCGGTTTGAACCCCTAAAGGTGCATAATTGCACCATTTTTTCTTAGTGTGTAGTGCTAAGCATTTTGTTACAGGGTTCAGAACCCTGCACCCAATACAAGCACAGGGACTCGAACCCTTTACCTTGCAATGTATTGGTATTTAATACTCACGTATCCCTTGTGCCTTTTCCCTTGGAGTGCACGACGACGGCGATGATGATGAAGACGACCAGCGTGACCACTATGACCGCAGCTACGACTATGCCTATGATGGCTCCCTTAGCCAAGCCACCACCCACTTGGCCGGCAGACAGGGAAAGTATAAGAAGGGAACAGGTCAGAAGATGTTCAGTTTATGATGTAATCAAGTTAAAATATGTCGATTGATCTACTATTACCAGTTTCTTTTTTATGTAACAGATTATATCATGTTTTGTGTGGTTTTGAATAAAATGAACTGAACTGAAATGTATTTCAAAAGAGTTATACGTATAGTCTCTATATGCAAAGTTATGTACATGTTTGGAGTCATGATTGATATCTTTGAATCGGGTCTTTTAAAAATCATATTATGAATCAGCTCGTAGAGCCTCGTCTAATTTGAAATGCTCCTTAATTTAGGTTTTAAAGATTTTCCATTTTGCCTTTAAAGGGTTAAAAAAGATAAAATTGTTTCCCGGCAGGCAACATTAAACGAACAAATAATTAAACAGCAAATACAAAATAAAAGAACAAAACACAAAACAAAGCGAAGGAAAACAAAATAACGACATGGTGTCACCAATTCATCGATTTTTAAACTGGTGAGAAAATTCCCTAAATTATCTATCTGAAAAGAAAAAAAGCATCAAAACATAAATAAAAACACACACAAAATGTTGTAATGGATGGAGGGATTTGGGGCTCCTAACCCGCAGCGACGTCTCTTAATAAGCCCCTGCAAGGTCACTAACAGGTGATTATCTCATCAAATCACCTCTCAATTAACAGAAAAAGAGGATCATGGGGGACCAACGGGCACCGATTAGGCATTGTTTGCTATATAGAGGGCGGAAGTAGCTATAAGTAATGCAGTGGGGCTTTAATCAAACAGCTCCCTGGACAGTCTATTACCTGATCCTGATCCTTGAAGTGAGGACACTGTCAAGGTATCCCCTTCGGAGGAGAGGATGAGAGTACCGCTGGTAGACAGGTCGACTGCATCCTCAGCCAGAGAATCAGCACCCTCCTGAGTGTAGGCTTGTATCTCGATCTCCAACGTAGCGATAATGCTGCCAGGGCTGAAAGACGTGGCTTCACAGTCCATACCTCGAAGGTCCGATCCTAACTCTCGCCTAAGATGATTCCCCATCTATTAGGAAAACAAAAATTAAATAATAATAATTATAATGGTGGATTCGTATATAGCCAGGTATCCTCTTACATCACCTGGGTTGAGTGTGGCAGAAGTAGATCAATGTATAGCCAAAGGATATTAGTGTCGCGGCGGGACTCGAACCATGGGCCTTGTGATCGACAGTCCGGTGACGCATCCACTCGACAACACGACATCTCTACAATGCAAATCTTCTCATAATTATAGTCCCGGGGGGTGTTTCACAAAGATCCTAAGTTGAACTTATCTCTAAGTTGGACTTAAAAATTATGGAAAGCCATTAGCATCTTTGAAAATATTTTGTAAAAGTTATTTTGAAAGGCATTAACTGTTTATTCAAATCATTCATATTTTCTATCATCAAGGAGATTTCATGTTCTGGATGTGGAATTTATAAAAAGCCAAAAATACTTGAATTTCTGCTTTTGAATATATTTCATTTTAAGACTCCAATGGCTGTCCATAATTTTTAAGTCCAACTTAGATTTAAGTTCTACTTAGGATCTTTGTGAAACACCCCCCTTGGGTGGTATTCTGAACATTGTTGTAACTTTTGTGTTATCTTTTGTTGTATCTTCCAGAGATAACATAGCGCTAATATTGTTGTAAGTTGGTATTCTGAAGATCATTTTATCCCTGTGTAATCTCTTGTAGGACCGCTTCTATCTTATCTTTGACCGCTGTTGACACGCCCATTTGTATGGACCCTACCAATCAAAATCTGTTTTATATATTAAAGCATGATAAGTAGGTCAACCAATAGGAATAGTTTATGCCATATCTGAAGTTGCGCCTAGCGCATACTAATCTTGGGCATAATTAGTTATTTGAGCGCTTATTGCGCGCGTCATCATTATGCGCTGTTGCATGCGGATCATGAAGACAAATCACGCTTTCACTATATTGGTTAAGATGAGAGTATTAAAATCGTCATATCTTAGCATGTAATTTCTTAGAAAGTTCTCATCTGTGATGTTTCCGTTCAACACACAATCTTCTTCTAACTCGTCTATTGGCACGTAGTTGGTTTTGGACAAGAGAGATTGCCGCCATTATATCACCACGAAAGATACAACAACCCCCTGCCTGTTGTAAATATTGTTGTAAATACCATGCAAGATAAGATAAGATAAAAGATACTACAAAAACTTTCAGAATACCAATTATCTCGACATATTATCTCTCGTGCGCATATGCAAATGAGGATTAAGCGCCATTTTATTACTAATAAGCACAATTACAAGCGCACCAAAGTTTGAAAGCAGGCGCGACCCAACAGATGAGAGAAAAGATACAACAAAAGATAACACAAAAGTTACAACAATGTTCAGAATACCAACTTTATCTTATCTCAAAAGATACAAAAATATTAGAGATAACACAGGGTTCAGAATACCGCCCCTGGCCTTTTGAAGGTGACCAAAATGTTTGGCTCCATATATGTTAGGATTCCCTTCTGATAAATGATATTCAATACAGCAGGTTGATGCGTTGTTGTTGTGGTTTGTATTTTTGGTGTTAATTGACTATTTGCACCTGTCTGTTTAGTAGTAGTAGTAGTAGTACTGTCTATGACCGTCAAATCAATTGTTGAGAAAACTGTGCGTCTGTAGAGTTAGAATTATTACTTGTGTTATTATTAATGTTGTCGTCGTCGTCGTCGTTGTTGTTTCACTATCAATCTTTAATCATTGTTTCAATCTTACCACTCCACAGTACAGCGTTTCAAGCTTCTTGAAGCGAGGAGACGCCTGGTTCTTCAGATCATCAGTGAACACAAGAATCTCTCCGTTTAGACTCTCGCCTGTCAGAGTTATCGTTACAGTGCTAGTAGAAAGCTCTGGGAATCGGAAACAAAATATCAAGGACAAAGTTCACTCTTGCATCAAATTTTGTTAAAAATTAATAATGGTAGTCTAATCTACCTACGAAAGCCTCATCAGCAACAGATAATACTGTTTTCCGTCCGGGTCCTCCCAATATTATAGGCCTATCTACTAAAATAATGATAATGATAGTAATAATAGCTACATTCGCGCTCGCATCTATCCCATGGGCTCCTCAGGGCGCCTACAAAGTGTTAGCCAAGCTGCCTAGAGGCGCTAAAAACATTCAGGGAATAAAGTCCTACCAGGTACCCATTTAGAACACCTGGGCAGAGACTGGCAAATGTAAATTAATGTCTTGCCAAAGGACATGTTTATCTTAATAGACAAGGGTAGAGAGTTGAACAAAGTGGGTAAAATATATTGTCTAACGTGTCTAAATATATATGTAAGCACCGAGAAAGGCTCGAACCCGGGACCCCTCATATAAAAACCAATCCTCGAGGCTCGAGGAAATGATATGATAATATTAAGAAGAAAAGGATGAATAAAAATGATAATAATTATAATGATAATATCAACAAATAAGCAAATGCTTGCCACACCTGGGGAGTGTTTCACAAAGATCCAAAGTAGAACTTAACACTAAGTTGGACTTAAAAAGTATGGACAGCCATTGAAGCCTTAAATTGAAATATATTCAAAAGCAAAAATTGGAATATTTTAGACTTTTCATCAATTCCTCATCAAGAACATGAAATCTCCCATGATAATAGAAAATATGAATGATTTGAATCAACATTTTATGCCTTCTGAAAAAAAATTACAAAATATTTTCAAGGATGCTAATGGCTTCCCATGAATTTTAAGTCCAACTTAGAGATAAGTTCAACTTAGGATCTTTGTGAAACACCCCCCTGGTTGGGATTGGCAAATGTCGATTGATGTCAGCTGGCTGGGATTCAAACCCTCAACCCTTGAATATATTTTACGCATACCTTTTTACAGAAGACTCTCTTGACAACTAACTAAAAGGAAATGTTTGTCCGACATGGCAACACTTAATGTATGCACAGTGAATTCCATCCATAGGGACACGAAATGACTGGTAACCTGTGCTTAGGGGAAGTTTCATTTATAAAACGAAATACATTGACCCTCGGTCACACATACCATTACGAGCTGCTATGAACACCGTACGATCGATTTCAGACCATTTCGTAAAATCTTCTTAAGAAGGCCGTACGTAACCAGCGTTCGTAGATCGTTCGTAGACTGTTCGTAAGTTCACAGACCGGTCGATGGTCTTGTCCAAGATTTTTTTTTAAAACTCTTATGAAACCCTCTCTTCGTAAGGCGGCCGTACGAACCTTTGTGACCGTAGCTTAATGCTACGGTCACAAAGGTTCGTACGAACGACAATTTCGTACGAATCTCCATGTTTTTCCATTGTCTTCCCGAATTTCCATTGTCTGAAAATCGTTCGTACGGCGTTCGTAGCAGTTCGTAATGGCATTTGTGACCGAGGCTTTAAGTAAACCGGTCTACTGAGAGACAAGTGAATAAACTTATATACCTCGAAACCTCCCCAATAATTTAGACTCACTCGTGAAATCTGTCTCCAGTGCCTCGCAGACCTCTTCTACGCCCATGTACCCGGTGTAACGATAAATGGTATAATTGCTGATTTTAATCGGAAGGTTTTCAATCTCGAAGATTGGTTCGATGATGTCATCGATGGCGTCATTGAAGTACATTGAACACCTGGCGTTGTTTGTATAAATCTCAAAACTGCTCTCGATGATATTCCTGGCAAAAGTTTGACGCTCTTCGTTATCATCTCCTGTATAGATATACAAATATATTTTAAAAAATAAAGATACGAATATGCATTTAAGAAAATGTATAACTATATTAAGATATATGACGAAATGATAAAGTATTACAAATAGATACACAAACAAACGAACAACGAATTTTTGAAAGAAACCTCCATACCAATGCCTTCTATTATCCATTCCTCACTTCGACTCTTTAATTAAATAAATGATTACAACATGTATATACTATAAATGATGCCCGAATTAAAGTCACCAGTTTAATTTTTGTTGAAGCTTGTTCCTTAGTTGGAATATCAGAAAACTCTAAAAAATTAACGCCTTCAAAGCCTTTTGATATTCAGGAAGCAATTGTCAGTCTATTTAACCCCCATGTTCATATAATTAGAAGGCATAGTCACAATGAATTTCTTGACTCAAACCTGATTGGTTTCTGCAAACCAGCAAAGACAAAAAAAAATTGTATTTTCAGCTCAATATAAGAAATGCGTAAAGATACAATCAGGCTGACAAGGTTGATAGGGAGATAGGGAGATAACCCTGCAGAAACATATACAGTATAAGGATATTTTGTCCAGTGTTCTTTTTTATTTTTGAAATAATTTACCGCATTAGCTCATGTAAGTTCGTTTGGCTTTTATTTTTGTTTTTTCTTCATAATATTATTTTTTCCCCTTTAATGCGTCACCTGTTATGGCTAGTACCCTGTCAATTTCTTGGCAGAGCGCTCGTCTGCTGTCATATCCTACAGCCTGGGATGCAATACGAGCAGCATTCTGCACAACGTGGTACCATTGCGAAGTAGAATCTATCCCAAACGACTCAAGTGTCTGGTCCCAATCTTCACAGAGTAGAGCTGTCTCGTGTAGATCGACAACCATCAGCTTAGCACCGAATTCTGATATGATATCAGGTATGGACCTGTCCAGGAACTGGGCGATGTTTGGACAGATGGTAGACGGGTCATTGATGTCGATGTTGTAGAGCTCTTTGGTGATCTTATTAATGATGTCTAGGATAGCCATGGATGGGTCATCCTGTCTGCGAACCCTTGCACCAGTTCCCGGGCCGTTGATCAAGTCGTTGACTATCTTGGTTAGGTCTTTACAGAATTCCGTCGCGTCAAATGCCTCCAAGTTACTAGCTGCTTCGCGGATCCTCCCGCAGACTGGCTTATAATCCCAGGAATCTTGAACATAAGACTTAAACTCGGGTACCATCGATTCGAGCTCAGGTAAGACGTCTGTGCATACAAAGGCAATGGATTCGATGAGTCGGTCTTGCTGCCAGATGCCACCAGCAGCATTCAAGAAGAACTCAACGGTCAGTGTGGTCCCATAGATGATCTGAACCGGAACAGGGTCTGGGAGGTCTATTTCATCTGAGATTAGAAATGAAATAAATGCCATTTTACTTATCGCCAAACGGATCAATCTATATAAATGAGCAACCAGAGGCAAGTAAGTTTCAATAAATTCTAATCCACATTGCTCATGAAGTGTCAAGTTATTTTGTAATAAATACATCTTCAATTGTATTGCAATTAAACCATCCACGATGACTCTAAGCGTTTTTCTGATATACTACAGGCTAACCCTCATGTTTCATTTTTGTAAACAAATTATCTACTAAAAATTGAGCAAAGAATACCAAAGAAGGTACAGTACAATACAATGTGTACCACAAGAAGGGTATTACAGGTACGTAATGTTAATGGCATTTACGGCCTTCAGTTATTGCAGGCAGCCGACGATCTGAACGAAATTTGTTCTCTGAGCGTTGTTTTAATGAAACGAACACAAAACATGTTTTCTTACTCTCTCTTCTTCTCTTTGTTTTATAACATTATATGTTTAATACTATCACCGTTTATGAACTTACACGTGACAGCGTTCTCCATTGCTGTACAGACAGCTGCCACTCCACCATCAATACCGGTATAAGCAAGAACCTCATCCTCCGAAATCACAAAGGCGTGTATGTCCATACGTATGAGGGGCTCGATGACCTGGTGAATGACGTCATTAGCCAATGGAGTACATTTGTCAGCCTCCTCCATGGCAGCGAAGATTTCGGAGATGATGTCCATGGAGAACGTTCTCCTTGCTGCGTTGTTATCTCCTGCAAAACAAAATTGAAACAAAACAAATATGAGTAACATAATATCTCAAAGACCTTCTAGGAATGAACGTGAGGACATTTGAATACCACATAGGTTTGCCTTAAAGAATCAAGTTCGGATAATGTCATATTGATATCATAATAATGTTCGCATATTTTACATGATGGTGGACATGGCTATTTGAAAGTATCTTGTCTTTTTGGAAGTCTTTGGTATCACGTTGAGGTTGGATCACTGAAAGAGTATTTCGTGAGTACTTCGTGAAAACCATTACACATCGAGGACGGCCCTGTCTACAAAACAGGGACCTATGTTTTTATCGCCCTTGACAGGACGACACCGGGCGATCAGTAAAACATTGTGACGTCATGGAGGGCCTTAACACATATTCTTATACACAGTGTTAATGTTCTTCTGGCTCTGAAGTGACATATTCTCAGTAACCAAAACGGATAACTAAATAGAAATCGGTAGGCAAGAAGAAATAAGAAGAAAAGAAGAAGTCTATATTTTAGCAAGACATTAAGTAAATATCATTATCTTACCTTGCACCGATAGTGCTTGCTCAAGATGTTGACAAAGATCCTCTCTGTCGTCATATCCGACCGCCTGAGATCCGATACGAGCGCCTTCTTGGATAATGTTGTAGTAAGGCGACGAGGAATCGATGCTTTTATCTGCAAGGAAGCCTTGCCAGTCTTGACAGATCGGGGCTGCCTGGGGAAGAAGGGCACTCATCAGTTCAGCCCCGAACTCAGAGATGAGATCTTGAAGAGATGGCCTCAATAAATTCTCCTTGACGTTGGTGCAGATTGTATTGATTGTAGATGGGTCATTGATGATCATGTTGATGTCGATTCCATAGAGGTCTTTGGTAATGTTGGTCATGATTTCAAAGATACCCAGGGGATCATCCATATATTCCGCTTGTCTGCGATATCTTCCGCCACTGTCCTGAGATATAATGCTATTGACCACAGTAACTATGTCATCACAGAATCCCGTTGCGTCAAAGGCATCCAGATCTTCAGAAGCTTTGATGACTCTATCACAGACAAAACCCCAAACCAGACTTGACTGGTCCACTTCCGGTACCGCCGAACCGACTACCGGTAGGACACCTCTGCAAGCAAAGGCCATCGAATCAATGAAACGATCCTGCTGCAAGATACCACCAGCAGCGTTGATCATGAATTTGATGGTCAAACCAGGAAGTATCTCTCCCGGGTTCTGGAATGGCTGGAATGGCTCCTCATACCCTGAAGCCATGGCAACAAGTATTGAGATTGCGAGAAAAGCAAACGACCTCATTGTTGGATCGTTTAACAGCTGGCCTAATATAAGGTCGATCGCAGCAGTCGAAATCGAGAAAGTTCAACGTCTCAAGTCCTGTAAGTACATAAATATATAGAAATGACTTGCAAGAAATCAAGTTATGTTCCGACTTACCATAGCATTAAAGATACTATGTCCCTTTTGCAGCCAACATCAAATTATGCAAGGAAACCCGTTTACTTGCTAGACTTCACTGTCAGACACTATTGAGTGACTGACTGGCTTTTTTTCTTCTCTGGTAATAACATACCCAAAATGAGCTGTAAAGGGTACATGGGCATTATTTTGTCTACATCAATAACCCACTTCTTGTAATGGCCACAATTAAACGTATTGAATCTTTGCGCAGCATAAAACGTACGACCGTTCGGTAAAATGGTCTGAAAATCAGACTATTACTTTCTGGCTCTATAGCTCTTAAGTCGATTCCAAAACTAATAGTCGTTATTTTCCCACTTAAAGACATTTTCAAGCCCCCTTTTTTAGGGAAGTTCTTAATTAGTATTATGTTTCAAATGCCGTTGGAATTTAACCTTTTCATATTTGTGGCCTGCAAATGGGACATAGTACCTTTAACTACTAACCTTTACAAAAACCCATAGGCCCGTATTCTATCCTAATTCGGATAAAAATGAGCCTATGTCTATCTAAATCACGTTTAACAAAATTTAAACTTTAGACGTCAGAGGGACTTCCTTTTTTTAATCCGATTTTGTTTAAAAGCATACACCCAGCATCGGGCATACAATTCAGCCAATGTCAGATCATGGTCATGTAATATACAAGAACTGAACTATTATTATTATTATTATTATACAGAACAGGGGGGGAGGGGGGGGGGGAGGTGTTTCACATAGACTACGATTGACTTTAAGTTGGTCTTAACTTTGGCCCAACCCAACGGTATATAGACCCATTATACACACTCATCCCGAAGACGATTTTCAGGGATAAATAACCCTGTCGAAAGAATATGTGATGTAAACGCAAACCTCACTCGAATATGAAAATTAAAGTTTACACAAATTTGAAAGACCAACACAAAGGAAATATCCATACGTTTTTGACTTCACCACCTATTGTTATTGGTCTCGCGACCTTCGACTGAGCACTTCAAATGACAAAATATGGTTGACAAGATTTGGATATAATAAAAAGCAGCAGAAAGTGTACACACATAGGCATATACGCCCCCTATCTACACATGCACACATGTAGTTTGAGAGAAGGGGGAGATGGAGAAAGAGAGAGAGGGGAGAATAGAAGAGTAGATTAGAGAAAAAGAGAAGAGAAGAGAAGAGAAAGGAAAGAAGAGAAGAGAAGAGAAGAGAAGAGAAGAGAATGGAAGGGAAGGAAGAGAAGAGAACATAATGGTCAAAATAAAAATAGGCAATACAAAACAAGAAATAGATGGATTACATGTTCATTGACAATGCCATTATTATCAATCCATTTGAATTGACCCAACCGGATTCTTAGCTGGCAAATTAGGAAATAAAAATGAATATTTACATTTTTTAATAAAAGCTCATACAAAATGTTAAAAAATTGATATCATCAAATCAAAAAATCAATATGGATTTGGCTGCATATCAGGCAAACTGGGCTGAAACTTTGGACATCAGAATGTATGCACCTTGTTTAGTAACATTAACAACATAGTGTGGGGCATTTGAGTTATAACAATCGGGTACTTATTAACATATGAATTTTCTATCATGAGCAATGTTCATTTGCCTATTTTGCGAATTATGTTTATTATGTGGATCTGTAAATATTATTTCATTCACTGACATTTAGATATCACTTCATACACAAAGACCCTTTAGAGTTGCCACATTATATGCACATTTATTTGAGAGCACTAAATATGAAATTTCTAAAAAGACAATAGCTAATGCACATAGTATGTAGATTGTTATACTTTCAACTAATATTGTTCTAATAACAACAAAAAACAATACAAGCCAGTTCATTCATTTTGTATAGATCCCTATACAATTTGTTATTTCTTGGCCATCTTCCAATTCATTTATAATGGCCCATGTTTTATTTGTGTCCTTTATATTATTTTATAGCAAAAAACCAACAACAAAAATGTCTACAATATCCATGTTTTTAGGCGCATGCGCTCTTTATTCATGTGCGGGAGATCTGGGAATAACCACTTTTAAAGGTGTAGCCCAGCATAACGTCGAATCAATTTCGACAAATGTAGAAAAAACTAACGGAATAGTAATTGAAATAGGAGAATTTAGACAAAAGATTCATGAAGTATTAAATAAGTAGCTCATTTATTTTATAGATCCATACGAAATTTGTCATATCTTGGCCATCTTCTAAATCTTTGTTAATGGTAAATGTTTTACTACATGTAAACTGGTTCATGCAGATGATACTGCGGGGGAGGCGTGGCGCAGGTGAATGCGTTTGCGTGCCTTGGGGCTCTTTGGGAGCAGGCGTGCATGGGTTTGAATGCATGTTGGAAACTGGATTGTGTCCTTGGCTACGGCCTACATATTATTGTATACATTACTGTATCGTGATTCCTCGTTCAATAACCTTGTTTAATGACCTCAATATTTTAAAGTGATTATCGTGTCATTTCTGTGGTAACAAATTAATTTGTTTGCTGTATATGCTATTTTTTTGCTATTTTGCTTGTTTCACGTTGTATATCATCTTATGTCAAGGCTTCTTGCCCACCTATTAATATTGTTACGTACTTCTCAATTACAACCACTCCAATCAAATGTTAGTTTTATTTTTAAGGGAACCTATAATCTACAAGCTGAGCTTTTTAATAGGTTCCTCACATTTCACCCTTAAACCTTCTATTCAATACGATTTCGACGTCTTTTCAAAGAATTAATTTAATGTGACACTTTTAGTATATTTCATATAATGTTCTAATCTTGTCAATTATGTGAATTCTTTTTTGAAACTTGAAGAATAATAATTCGAGTGATTTATTGATTGAAGGGTAAATAAATCAAAAGGTTCATCACCATCTACAGAATAGAACGGCATGTCAGCTAAGTGGGCCATATAAGTACAGGTAAATCTCAATATGATATTGCATTTCCGGCTTTGGGTTTGTAGCAATAAGCAAGCAATTGGGCGATAGTACAGTCTTGCATGGAGACACCTTAACAACAGTTTTACAAGTGAACCAGTACATATACAAAAACACGTTTCCTGAATTCAGTTTCCTGAATACAGAGAACAGGAAACTGACACCATACACCAGAAAAGGGATTGAAAGAAGGACTTGGCACAATTAAAGAAAGAAAAGTACATGTACTGGTAGGTACAAGTAGAGACAGCATTGCACATAAGTATTCGTAGGCAGGGCGAGCGAACGAGCCAATGAACAATGGCACTAGTAGAGCATCTAAGCATGTTCCTGGCGAGATGCCCAATAAATATAATGGTGCATAATATCAAGGAGGAAATACACGCAATGTAATTAGATGCGCTCATTGTAAATACCAATATGTGAAAGTATTGGTGGTGGTTGTTATTAAACCTGACTGCTAAGTCAGCATAAATGCTTGTAAGAAAGCAACCAGACGGCCAACGGCTTTAGGTCCTCTCCGAGGGACCTGGTAATAAGGATTAATGCCTTACCAAAGGGCACTAGCGCATCGCCTTGGCTTCGAACCCGGGTCACCGGATTACGAGACCACTGCTCTACCGACTGAGCTATCGCGCCTCCTCAAGTAAACAAGCTACAGTAATGGAAAGCATGATACTAGGGACTTTTAGATTTGCGTGCACTGATACGTGTGACGTCCATTCAAGGCAGTGCATTACAAGGACGTCAGTCGTAGCATAGACCTATTGTCTTCGTGCGAATCTAAAAGTCCCTACTACTGATATTTTGAGACATAACAATATTAAAGACCATCAGTTAATTCACTGCTTTCAGTAGTACCGATTCACAACACACATGGGGAAATTGAATACAGGTGGGTAATACCAGTGTCACATTTATTTTCTTCCTTTTGATTAAACATGCAATGAATCAGAACAATGTAGTAAGAAATATTGACTAAAGAAAAGGGGAATTGAGAAAAGTATAAACGATACAACGCAAAATATGTTTCTCAGTTACTGTCCATACGATCAAGCGCGAACCCAGGATTTCATTTAAGGGGGGCGGTAGTGAGCACGCGAAGCGTGCGAATCACTTACAGAGCGCGGGTAGCGCGCTCCCTAGGGGGGTGGGTGCAGAGAGGGGTGAGTTTCCCCCTCCCGCGCAAAGCGCGAAAGCTTTGACGTTTCATTGCATTATTAGAGAAAGAAGACGATTCGTTGGACCGTTCTCGACTCTTAATCCTTATCTAAATTCAGTTTCTTTTGACGTTTCATTAGAGAAAGAAGACGATTAGTTGTACCGTCCTCGACTCCTTATCCTTGTTTGAAACAAGTTCCCCTTCCTTCGCGCGTAGCGCGGAAGCTCTGACGTTTCATTAGATTATTAATGAAAGAAGACGATTCGTTGTACCAATCTCAAACGACTCTTAATCCTTGTCTGAAATCAGTTTCCCCCACTCCCGCGCGAAGCGCGGAAGCTTTGATGTTTCATTAATTATTAGAGAAAGAAGAGAAAGACTCTTAATCCTTTTTCTTCATACGTCCTCTTCCTTTTTTTTCTTTTTTTTTGGGCCGGCGTTTTTTTTTGGGGGGCGACCGCCCCCCCCCCCCTGGCTACGGGCCTGCATACGATAATAAAGGGTTAAACTTATTGAGAATTCAAATAAAAAAGAATGAAAGCAAGATAATTATCCATTAAAAACCTCTGGGAGATTTAAAATGAAAGGATTAATGCATACAAGATAATAAGGACTTTTACATTTGCACAACGAGAACGTGAACTGCCACGTGTGACATCCTTTTAAGGCAATGTGACGTTCTTTTAAGGCACTGCTGCCTAATACAGTGCGTCCCAGAAAAAACGAAACCGAGAAGTATCGATGTTCAATCATAACTTAATCACAACTATAATTAATGAATGATACATATTTGGAAAGCTTAGAGTCTCCTCTTTCATGTGATGCTACTCAGATAATGCATATTTCACGCATGAGTGATTAAAAGCAATTTGAAGGAAGGAAACCAAAAAGACATTTGGCGGGCGGTATCTGAATTTCGAAGAAAAATTCACATTTCTAGAAAGTTGAGTTTCTGCCCTTTCATATGACACCTCAATCAGGAAAAATGAGCCAGGAATGACAGAGTTCTGTTTGTTTAAAGTAGTGCTTGCATTTCCATAATTTTATTAAACGAATTCGTTTTCACTGGCTGCCTGCCCTATCAATAAACGAAAATAACAAAAGACTTAACTCCGTTTCGTTGACAATCAGCCGTAGACGAGGTCTTCATGCATGGCTGATTGTCAACTTAACGGAGTTAAGTCTTTTGTCAAATGTGCTTTTTGCTACGGCAGGCACCCAGTGAAAACGAATTCGTTTGTTAAAATTATGAAAATGTAAGGGCTACTTTAAACAAACAGAACTTTGTCATTCCTGGCTCATTTTTCTTGATTGAGGTATCATATGAAAGAGCAGAAAATGAACTTTCTAGAAATATGAATTTTTCTTTGAAATTCAGATACCGCCCGCCAAATTACTTTTTGGTTTCCTTCCTTCAAATTGCTTTTAATCCCTCATGCGTAAAATATGCATCACGTGAGTAGCATCAACTGAAAGAGGAGACTCTAAGCTTTCCGAATATGTATCATTCATTAATTATGGTTGTGATTAAGTTATGATAAAACATCGATACTTCTCGGTTTCGTTTTTTCTGGGACGCACTGTATAACGTCGAGTACGTTCGGCTTAATAGAGAATAAAATTATGAAAGGGTAAATTTACCCTTTCATAATGCACGCAAGACAATTTAACATCGAGGACGTTCGGCTTAATTGAAAACCATAATATGAAAGGGTGAATGATGCAGGACAATTTCACATTAAGTAGTCTTAATTGAGAATTTACACATGAAATGACGAGAGTATGGAAGAAAATTTCCCATTAAATAGTCTAAATTAAGAATTTACAAATGAAAAGGTGAAGGCATGCAACAAAATTCCCATTGAGTACGTCTTACCTCGAGTCTATTGACTTTTATGCCGGATTTCTTTTGAAGTGAGTACCCCTTGTTAGAAAATAGCTGAAGACTATCATTAATTGAGAGGAGATTGAAGAATGCTTCACACAATAAAGCTCCGAGAATGAAACCGATTACTGCTTGCTGTACAAGAATGTTATCGGGCGCATGCGCTATTCATCGGGAGATCTGGGAATACTGACTTTTAAAGGGGAACCCAGCCTAAACATCGAATTAATTTCAACAAATGTGAGAAAAGGGAATAGTAACTGCAGTAGGAGAATTTAGAGAGGAGAAGATTCATGAAGAATAAAATATACTATTTAACTCATTTAACTCACTATATAACTCATTTATTTTATAGATCCCTACGAAATTTGTCCTACCTTGGCCAGTTTCTGATTAATGGACCATGTTTTATTTGTGTCCTTTTCATTATTATAAGGCAAATTGCAAGATAATTTTTTTTGGGGATTTTGTTTAGTATATTGGTCAGTACATTTCTGTTCTTGTACTTATCAATAAAACCTCACGATGATTTGATTTAATAACTTTTGAATACATTGTATGTTTGACACAAATAGATGTTATGATTCCTCGAGCTATGCCTGTCAAAGGAAGTTACTCAACTGGGGAAGGGGGCAAAAAAACAAACAAAAGATTCTTTAATAGCCATGTTTTAGGCGCATGCGCTCTTTATCCATGTGCAGAAGTCTGGGAATAACCACTTTTAAAGGTGTAGCTCAGCCTAACATCGAATTAATACAATTATTTAAAAAAAAACGGTTACTGAAGAATGACAATTTAGAGAGAAGATTCATGAAGAATAAAATATACTAACTCATTCATTTCATAGATCCCTACAAAATTTGTCATATCTTGGCAAAATTTTAATTTATTGTTAATAGCCGATGTTAAGTTGTGTCCTTTTCATTATTATATAGCAAGTTGGAAGAGTAATTTCTTTTTGGGACTTTATTTAGTTTAGATTATTATTTAGTATAGTGGTCAGTACAATACTGTACTTATCAACAATATCCTCACGATGATTTGATTTAATAACTCTTGAATACAATGTATGTTGTACACAAATAGATGTTATGATTCCTCGAGCTATGCATGTCAAACGAATTTACTCAGTCTGTGGAAGCGGGCAAAAAACCAACGACCAAAAAATGTCTACAATATATCTGCGCTCTTTAACCATGTGCGGGGGATCTGGGAATAACCACTTTTAAAGGTGTAGCCCAGCATAACATCGAATTAATTTTAAGAATGTAAAAGATAAAGGGAATAGTAACTGAAGTAGGATAATTTAGAGAAAAAATTCATGAAGAATAAAATATGCTAGCTCATTTATTTCATAGATCCCTACGAAATTTGTCATATCTTGGCAAAATTTTAATTCATTGTTAATGGCCGATGTTTATGTCATTTTCATTATTCAGATTCAGATTCAGATTAATTTTATTGGTCCATTTGGAAATTCAGTTGTTGGCATTACATGAAGCACATGAACAATATACAATAGAAATATTATACACAAATACATAATACACAGTAGCAAATGTACAATGACATATTCATATGGAAACACGGATATCAATCGTTGATTAATATTATTAAATTATATAGGAAATTGCAAAAGTAATTCCTTTTTTTATTTTGTTTAGTATAGTGGTCTGTACATTTCTGTACTTGTTGTATTTATCAACAAGATCCTGACGATGATTTGATTTAATAACTTTTAAATACATTGTATGTGTTACCCGAATAAATTGTATGATTCCCCGAGCTATTCATGTCATACAAAGTTACTCAGTCTGTGGGAAGCGGGCAAACATACATAATGTCTCTATTATCCATGTTCTCAGGCGCATGCGCTCTCTATGCATGTGCGGGAGATTTAGGAATACCCACTTTTAAAGGCATCGTTTAACTATGTTAAATCTGAGATGCACGGCCATGTCTGTGATATGGTGTAATATTGAAGCCCTACACAAATTGCGCTTCAAAATGATCAAGAAGTGCCTCAAAAAAAGTAAAAAATCTTTGAGTGACCGTTTTTACCATATACGTTTCCCCCAATAGACTGTAGTGTTATAAAACCGTTAAGAAAACGCACAATTTGGTTTCGATTTCCAATCATAAATATCTTGATAATCAGACAGGCGATCAGCTTGTAAAAATAGGGTTCCTGACTGACCTAAATATGTATAATTATATTTGCAGCATGAGCTAAATCCAGGATTTTGTTCCAGAATCTGAGACAAAGTTATTCAGTTTCCATGTGCAGAAGGCCTTGTATATGCTGACACCAGAAATGAAATGTCGTTGATGTGTGTGCAAGTTTACACACAGCAAACCCGTAGACCCATCGGTGCCAGGTAAAAATGTCAGAGGTAAAAATGTCAGAGGTAAAAATGTCAGAGGAAAAAATGTCAGAGGTAAAAATGTCAGAGGTAAAAATGTCAGAGGTAAAAATGTCAGAGGTAAAAATGTCAGAGGGTAAAAATGTCAGAGGTAAAAATGTCAGAGGTAAAAATGTCAGAGGTAAAAATATCAGAGGTAAAAATGTCAGAGGTAAAAATGTCAGAGGTAAAAATGTCAGAGGTAAAAATGTTAGAGGTACAAGCAAAAAAATGAGTGCCGTCATAATATCGCAGCACTTTTATCACACAGAATGTCGAGACGTACAGCTACTGCATGGGCTAGTCTATTATATTCCTTTCTTCCATAATGTAAATTTTATAAATGGATGTGTGTTGTATTTCGTACATGTCCTGAGGATAATACAATGTGGAAAATAGATTTTGAAATAGATTTTTTTTTTTGTGATCAGGCTTGCATATATATTATGTATGAATGTCTAACATTTTTTGATATTTTGAATTGGTTGATGTGTTAATGTTTGTGACTCGGACCGGTTTGGCCGGTGGCAGCCTACAACTATCTAGCCCGTGTAACGTTCCAGAGACGAGCAAAGTCCAAACGAAGAAATGAAAGTTCTCGACAAAAGTCAAGTGTTAAAGTGAGTAGTGCATTTAGTACAAATAATTACATATAATCACGAGGAATCACGAAAAGTTACATATATAGGCTGGGCGCCCCGAACTCTGCTAAAGCTTTAGCACCTCATGGCGGCAAAGGAAGTGGAGTAAGAATGAGAAAAAACAAGAAGTCGCCCGAAAAGTGAAAACTCAATAGTAATCCACAATCAACTTTTTTGCACATCATTATATAAATAACGATGTAACTTAAACCGAACCTCTGCAAAGCGCGCGCTTCTGTGGAATGTGATGGTGCGGTTGGCATTTAAAGATAAAGTCGAGTTCTGGTCTTTCGATTGCATTGTGAAAGAAACGGTGTGGAAGCAATCAGAAAAGGTTGATCATCTAGCATAAACATGTAAGTATTGGTGTGTAGTGCAAGGTTTTGGAGTCATCAAAATGATAAAAACTTTGGCCCAGTCTTGGTAGAGTAACAAGCACTGTACACAGAAAGATATTGATATGGTGACTACACAAACATATGGCATTCAAATCGGGCCTCATTTTAAAGCTGTTACTTGTCATATCTGGGATGTGAAGTCATTTGAAATAGATTTTCAGGGAATAACTTTTTTCTTTGATGTTCTTCCACACTTGCATAATAAGAATGATAACAAACGCTCACAAATTATTGTTCACCTTTAACTCAACCTTCTCTTTAATTGATGTAACATGGGCGGCTTTCTGCTTTGTATCGGAGTAACAAAGCTGCTTATTGATTTTCTCCCAGACTATTTTATACCGCAATAGTAATCGACAATATTTTATTGCAACGCGCGCACTTCGGGAATGTGATGGGTTAAGCATTGATAACATGGCTTTCTGCTTTGTTTCAGAGTATCAAAATACCAAGCCCACAAGAAAGTGGAGTTGTCGGAAATATGCATTTATTGGAAATTACATATAATAGCAGTCATTGCCACGCAGTTAAAATGTCCAACAATCTTCAAAAGTGAAGAAGAAGTGGGGGGGGGGAGAAGGTTCATAGATATCTGATCCTATTTTGAGGGCTGTACTGACTTTTCTTTTTATTTAATAATTACACCATGCATGGAGCGACAACTCAGCCTATAAAACATGGCCAAACTTCTCGATTTTAGAAATCTTTTTTCCCCAGAAGTTTGCTCAGTGTACCAGTACCATTTGCTTTTACAAAAGCATCATATACCGGTATATAAATATTGAATTAGGCAGACTAATGGGACATGCATGGTTGCTACTCCGAGTTTCCCGCCTTGCAAGCGATCATCAGACAACTGATAGCATTCTTACATGATTCCTCTGCGACCTTGGTACAAATACGCTCAAAATAAGACTTAACTAATACAATACCTGAATACAATATAATAAGAATTACTCATGAGTAATTATAATTGTATTTTATTAGTTAAGTCTTATTTTAGGGGTATTTGTACAAAGGTTGTAGGATAATCATGTTTAAGAATGCTATCAATTGCCTGATGATTGCTTGCAAGGCGCGAAACTCGGAGTAGAAACCATATCCCATTAGTCTGCCTGCTCTGCCTAGGCATTGACCACTGTTCGGAAGGATGTATTAGCAAAGCATAATATAAGAGGAAGGGGGAGAGCAGCCAGGTCACCGTGCCCCAGAAGAAGAATACCCTCCCCCCCCCCCGTCTTCCTTCGGCAATAATCGGGCAAAAAGTCACCATTTGGGGCCGAAAGGTAAATAAATTTAAACTGGGAAAGTGGAAAATAAAGCAGCGGTGAAATAACAACTGCAGAATATCCCTCGCTGTTCTTTTTCGATAAGCCTAATTATATAACCCGGGTGTAACCATAACAAACTTGCCACATGATTTTGTTTTTATTTTATACCTCTAACATTTATACCTCTGACATTTTTTCCTCTGACATTTTTACCTCTGACATTTTTACCTCTGACATTTTTACCTCTGACATTTTTTCCTCTGACATTTTTACCTCTGACATTTTTACCTCTGACATTTTTTCCTCTGACATTTTTACCTTTGACATTTTTACCTCTGACATTTTTACCTCTGACATTTGTACACCGAGCCGACCCATCAAGACATACCCCCTGGTATCTTCGAGTGAGAGGAAAAAGGGAGATAATTGCTTTATCAGAGTTGGAAAAAGATGGGAAATTCAAGGCATTACATAAGACCTGTAAAAAAACAATAAAATATTAGCTAAAAACTATATGAAATGTGTATTTTATTTAGGTGTAATGTCATAGATAAAATACATAACTTAACTTTGGATGGCCTGTTACTCTCACGAAAAAGTTTTTATCAGGTACTGCATAATGGGTTCTTTCAATTTTCAGGAAAAGACAAAAATACTAGGTTGTAACTTATTTGTAAAAAGTTTCGAAGTGTGATCCATTCGAAGAAAGGAAATCGCTGTGAAGTTTTAATGGCAATAGTTCCTATTTTGACAAAAAGGCAAGACCCAAATATAAATACAAATTTCAAGATATTGTCCAGGAGATATCGCAGTTTTCAAAGTATGTCGAAAAGGTGCAAACTTGGAGAAGTCCCAGAGTCCAGCAGATATTTCAAACAACTTCAGTTTAAAATGAAGTATTCAACACAGGGTAAACTATGCCCCTTTTGGAATGTGGATCTTCTCATAATAGGGGGCGCTCACAGATACAGAAAGGAGATAGATTTAAAAATCTATTTTTGCACTTGACATTTCCCCTTCGCCATCTTTAACAATTATATGAATATTTCAGATCATGTTTCAAATGTATCAAAATCTGTTAATTTCCACTAATAAGTAACCTGAGTAGAACAAGAAAGCTTAAAGATAAAGATTCTTCTCATGCGGTCATAACATTTCTTGTTTTGTCTCGTCTAGATTATTGTAATTCACTACTCACTCCATGGTTTTTTGCTTAGAGATCTTAACTCCCTTCAACTCCTCAAAAATAAAGCAGCATGGCTCATTTATTGCAAACCAACCGCGTCTCCCCTCTCATCCCTGATCTTCACTGGCTTCGCGTATTAATCGTATCATACATAATTTTCAAAGAACATTGTAACCATCTATGTTTTTATTTTGTATTTATTGATAACCCACCAAAATAGATTGCAATTATTATTGCAAAAATTCCCATCTAAAAAAAAAAGGATTTAAAATATCCAGTAAAAACAGGATATTACAATTTCAGCGTTATAAACTTCAGTGCCGATATTTTCAAAAGATTGGATTTAAAGTAGATTTTCAGGATTCTTCAAAATCATCATGCAAGAATAAAATCCGAGGTCGAAGATTCTATTTTATTCTACTTTCCTGTTATTCCAAATTATAACGAAGCTAATAACGGAACTCGCTGTTCAATTTGGAAGAAATATGCAAGACGCACAAGATACATGTAGAACCCATTGCACTATTCGTATAAGAGTAGGGGGAAACCCCGGTGTAATGGTCCACCTGCACACCCCAATCAGACCGAGTATACGGCATCTGCAAGAATCTTCAGTATTGAAGGAGGCAGATTATCTTGAAGAAGAAGAAGAAGAAGAAGAAGAAGAAGAAGAAGAAGAATGTTGGAACGGTATGACAAATTGAGGAGACTAGAAAGATACGGAATATTTCGTCTTGTTTGAAGCAATCAAAATTGGGGTGAGAGGTCATACAGATAAATATAGACTAAAGACTATTGGTGATAAGTGTGAATGTGACGTCATTATCTAGAGTGATGATCAATGACATTAATAGTAAGCATAATCTTCTGGAATCTTTCATTATAATATACCGTGTGAGTAAAAAATAAGTATACACTCAGAATATTGTAATTTATTTTTAAATTCAGCTATGAACGAAAAGTTATCAGACATGTTTTGAAAACATTTGTGTGTGGTATATGTTCACGCTTGGATGAACAGGAGGCATTGTTTGCGAGAATACGAAAATCGGCACTAATGTCCTTTGGCAAGACATTGATCTACATTTGCCACTCTCGACCCAGGTGAGGTAAATGGGTAACTGACAGGAATTAATTCCTTGAAATGCTAGAGCGCCATAATGTCATCCATGCTTTTAAGCCGGGGTAATAATGTGGGGCATCAGGAGGGTCAAGTCTGACAGGCATGAGTGCTATACAAGAACCCACTATTATTATCATTATGAGAGGTCTTAATCAAATAAGACCACAAATCAAAATCGTGGGAATGTGCACCCCTCTCTCTCTTTCTATTTCTCTCTCTCTCTCTCTCTTTATCTTTTTCTTTCTCTTTCTCTCTTTTTCACTTTCTTTTTCTCTTTCTCTCTTTCTCTCTTTCTTTCTCTCTTTCTCTCTCTTTCTCTTCCTCTCTTTCTCTTTCTCTCTTTCTCTTTCTCTCTCTCTTTCTCTATCACTCTCTCTCTCTGCCCCTCCCCCTCTCTCTCTCTCTTTATTTCTGTTGGATCCCCCGCAGATTGGAATCAACCGAAATTGTATGAGTCGTGAAAGAGTAAATCGTTACTTTTGATATGATTGTACAACAGAGCTGCAATGGCGAACGATTTTTGCTAAAAATCAGCAACAATCGTCGCAAAATTGTGTTTCCTTTAACAATTAACACGAGATATAAAGTTAGACAAAACCATGAACGAAAAAAATAATATCGTCTTAAAAACAGTCAGAAAACAATTTAAAAAAATAGAATGAATAAGACATAATGCGATAAAGAGGTTAATTTTGTGTTTATGTTAATCCTCCCGTACCCAAAAATTTAGCAAAACACGTGCAAGATGCAAATAACGGTAAAATTGAAATCAATAACGTATGACATATTGCATATTGTCATGATTATACTGTTTACTTCATTTTTGTTTATATTTTACTTTATTTTGACAATACTTTTCTATTATGTTTCTTCTTTTCTCTTGATAATACTTCAGCAATTGATTGAGAGATTTGGTAAATATCTAGTATAGCAATAAATCCTGGGCACATGACTATTGTAAAAGAAAATCATCATAACAAGAATCAGAATGAAACCACAGCTACTAGGCCTACTACTATACTACTGTCATTGATGACTATTGAATTGAATTCGATTGATTAGGTTTATTGATAACAATTTAAAGTCAAAGCTGATATATCTTGTATTCACAAACAAAACTGCAACATATAGAATAAAAGCAATTGGCACCTGTTCCGTGTAAAATAGGTAAATAGAAATTAAGATTATGATTATGCTAATGATGCTGATACAAATAGTAATATAATCGTTATTATTATTATTACAATACTTTCCCGCACATAATATATGTACATTCTTCACTCCCTGAGGAGCATTGCAGCCATGCGTCATTTTATTCTTGGATCCACGTATTCAATTAGTATAATGATTATGTTACGTTGCTCTAGAAGTCGATTCTATGCATTGAATGCCCTGAAAAATATCAAAATGAGTCGAATATTGTACGCAATATGTCAATTCCACCGATGACTGTATAATATTTAATACGCTGCATGTTCGTGTATGTGCGAGTCTGAGTTTGTATTTTTTAAAAATCAATAAACCGTAACACTCCATGCCAACAAGCCAAATGTACACAAATGAAGAAAAGACACAGACACAGATCATTTTACATGTTCCAATGGAAAAGCCTATCAGACATTGTATAATCTGACTGCGATCAAATTTTGACTAAACTTGCAGTGGCATTTAATGTGATTGTTCAGGCATATGAAAAATTAATGATCTCGAGATTATGCTTGAGGAGGCACGATAGCTCAGTTGGTAGAGCAGTGGTCTCGTATTCCGGCGACCCGGGTTCGAAACCTTTGATAAGGCATTAATCCTCATTACCAGGTCCCTCGGAGAGGACCTAAAGCAGTCGGTCCTCTGGTTGCGTACTAACAAGCATTTATGCTCTCTTAGCAGTCAGGTAAAATAACAACCACACACTCTAAGTTGCTACATGCTGCACCAAATCGAAATCTCGAAATACTTGAACCGTATTTGTGGTACTCTCACTTCAAGTCGTATACACTAAAGACTGTCGTGCGACCGTCTCCAATTTGAAGCTAATTTGGCTATTACTTTGACCAGTAGGCTTACAATGCACGAATATTTTGATTAGTTGGATTAGCATTGATAAAAATCTCAACCAGGATGATTATTTTTGCATAAATTCCTATTAATACAATCGCGACTTTCTCTCACCAATCTAATGGCAGTCAGATCCGCCAATTCTCAGTGAGCTTAACACTGGCCAGAATCGTTCTGTAAATGGAAATCTACCTGGCAGAAATCTACTATATATATTCTTACCTTTTCGAAGAACGCCAAGTAAAGGCAAACCCGTCTCCTAGGTAGGATATGTACTCGAATCCGTGATACAGTATCACCTAACCTTGAATGCTTTCACAATCCTTCCCTTTGGCGTATCGTCTGTACATACAAATGCTCCAACACACCTCGAAATGGTAAGTACACAAGCAACCCATATCATTCCGTTGGTCTGGAATTAAAAAATATATGCGAATTGCACACGTCACTCTGTCACGTGACTCTTCTATTGTTCGACAGTGCCTGACAAAGGCGGTCATGTATATTTCATATCATCATCCATCTATGCAGCAGATGCCTTAGATGTACACGTTTTGTTTCCGTATGAAATATTTGTACAGTGCGTTTCAAAAGAAGTGTTTTGTTGTTGTTGTGTTTTGAGCTATTGGCGATTAGTCAGTAACTTAGTCAGTGTATACAACTATGGTAGCTTCTAATCAAAGAGAGTATATCCTTTGTGACCTTGAATCATGTATTGTATTGTATTGTATTTAATAAACTTCATTGATGTACATCAATATACTGTTTATAAACATAATTATATTCACTTTACAATGTAATATAACAATCAATATTCTGTTTGGGAACATATTCATCATAATTATAAGTCAATTTACAATGTAATGTAACATATCAATATTCTGTAAACATATATATACCGTTTAAATCGATTTACAATGCAGTGTTTATAGCAAAACAAAAGGAAAATCATGTATCATGGTTTTGGGTTACTAAAATCCTGTCTAATGATGCCATATTCATAATTGTGCTGCCACGGATGAATGAGCAGCAGGCTTATCAAAAATATTATGAATATGATATCATTGAGAAGAGAATAAGTTATTCTTCATCATGAAATAGATTTTAAAGTCATATTGGTTATAAACGTTTAATTAGGAGCTATCAAAGTTGTGTACCCTTCTATTTTGAACCGCATTGTATTATTATAATGAATACACTATTAGGCAAGGGCACTACAGAGTAATCCAGTATTGAGTCTATACAATTAGGTAATTACCGACGTTCCCATTTTCCAATTGAAGCTCTTAACAAAATAGATTATGACATGTATTCTCTAATGGCTACCCCTCATCGATATCTCAACAACTTGATGGTATCAGTTTAGCTTTCTTTCCTTCATCTCTCTCTCTCTCTGTCTCTCTCACTCTCTCTTTCTCTCTCACTTTTTATCTATATCTCTCTCATTCCATCTTCACCTTTCCCTTTTCTGTCGCTTTTTCCACCTTCTCTTCTTCCTCTATTCTCATTCAATTTTCATGTCAATTTTTCTCTTCCGTTACTCAACATTTATTTCAGTCGTAATTGTTCTTCTCCCTAACGACAAAAGCTGATCTCCACATGGATCCATCGCCCCTATAATTATTCTATGATCATTGTTCTCTTGTTTCTTGTGTTTTCTATCTCTACCGTCTCTCTCTCTCTCTCTGTCTCTCTCTCTCTCTCTCTCAATCTATCTCTCTGTCTCTGTCTCTCTCTCTCTCTCTGTCTCTATATATCTCTCTCTCTCTCTATCTATCTCTCTGTGTCTCTCTCTCTACCGTCTCTCTCTCTCTATATATATATATATATATATATATATATATATATATATATCTGTCTCTCTCTATCTATCTCTCTGTCTCTCTCTCTCTGTCTCTGTCTCTCTCTCTCTCTCTTTGTTCCTCTCTCTCTCTCTCTCCCTCTCTTCATCTATCTATAATTCTTTCTCCCTCCCCCTCCCCCTCTCTCTGTTCCTCTCTCTCTCTCTCTATCCCCCTCTCTTCATCTATCTATAATTCTTTCTCCCTCCCCCTCTCGACTCGCTCTGCCCCCCTCTGTCTGTCTCCCCCCCCCCCCTCTCTCTCCATCTATCTCTTTCTTTCTCCTTCCCCTCTCGACTCGCTCTCTCTCTCTCTCTCTCCCTCAATATGTCTTTCTCTTTCTCTCTCTCTCTCTCTCTCTCTGTCTCACTCTCCTCATCTATATCCATCACTCTCTCTCTCTCTCTCTCTCTCCCTCTCGATGCGTGCTGTCGCTCTCACTCTCTGGTAGTCCAGAATCTGCATGGTCCTTTATAAATTCCCTACACACTTGATTCAAGCCGTCGAAGATGGCGTTATCAACAAACTCATAATTATGCTCACCAGCCCAGCCTGAGGTCACGCCATCATCGGCTGGTTGCAAGGAAGTAGGGAGAGGTAGCGTTGGTGTGGTGGAGATCAAAATTAAATAGACCAGATTCTGGACTAACTCTCTGGTCGATGGATCAAAGTTTGCCAGCAAAAGATGAGCTATGGCTGCTGTGCGTCAGAAAGGAACACTGATATTACTACTACTTCTACGACTATTATACCACTAATGATAACAATAATAAGAAGAATTTAAGGGGAAACAAAATTAAATGCAGTGAAATGCTTTTTGAATACGAAGATAAGGCATTTTAGTTTCCCATCTTTGCTAACTCAAGACGTGTTTTATTCAGCTAAATTCGTAACATTCAAACTTTCACAAGTCTACTTCTCTGATGTATCTGCTTTCCTCTAGAGGAGTTTGCTATTAAGCCGGTTTGATATTTCTTTAGAATGAAGAATATCTGTCTTTGCAATATAATACATTACATTGAAGACCATCTGTTCTTTGAATATATAACATTATCACAGCGAAAAATATCTGATTTTGGAATACTATAAGAAATTACGATGACGATTGAGATGATCAGTTATTATTATCGTTTTCATTATACAACAAAGGAGCATACAATAATATGGGACATCAAAAACATAAACAACTATCAGAGAATGAGTTTCTGCCCATTCGAACTGTACCCAAAATAGGTTACATTGTAATGTACGTTATAATTGCTATCAGATTTGCCCCAACATTTTTTGCCATGATTAATGCAATGCACAAGCAGGTAGATTATCAACACAATTATATTTTATATGAATTACCGTTTGTCATTTTCTGAACATTTAATCTAATTTGAAGTATTGTATAAATACATACTTTACAATAATGTACATTATTTCTATTTATCTTTCAACAGATTTTGTTCCATATTTGTAATAATGATTATGCCTATATTGTATCGCCTGTGACTCGAGAACACCATCGTTCCTTTCAGTTCAATTCAATTCAATTCAAGGTTTATTAAAAACATGAGTCGCAGCCCAATGGATTATTTGCTCATGTGTACAATTAAAAGACTCATTGCATATTTCAAACATAAAATACAGTTACAATTGATTTGGCAGTATTTAAATATTGCTTGGGCACCAAAAATAAGAAAACAGAATATAACATGAAGTCAGAATAACGGAGAGGAGAAACATGAGGAAAAGAACTAACAGAGGAATTTGTAAAAATGCATGTACATCAACAAATTTAAATTGCATAAATGTATTTTTTAAAGTCATTAAAACAATATACGAAAATGAAAAATAGAAAAGAACATATTCTTTTCATAACATTGTTGACGTTTGATATTGCATGTATTTGTACTATTGCTTAGAAAAATGATTTTAAAAAACAATTATGGCACTCTAACATTTCTTTTCCTTCATATATGAAGTGGCTATTAAAGGGAAAGGGAACAGAATTGTGTTATTTTGGTTTGTTTTTATCTTATGGAGAGTAAAAATCAGGAAACTTCAACATCTGTGAAAAGAGTATAATACAAATACCAAATATATATTAATTCATCAATTTTGATTAATTGGGCTTGGCTTTATTGAGAAGATCGACAAAGTAAGGTATGGAGCTATTTCGGAAACGATTATGGCGTAAGGAGATGGTTATGTTTTTCCGAAGAGGAAACCAGGAACTTCATGTTGGGTGTTTAGCTAAGGATGTAGCGAAATCCAGACAAAGCTTTACCCTTCTGGATTCAAGCGTTGACAAATCACATATTTGGCAAGCATTGGTATAATGTGTGTAACATGGACCCAACATGATTCTACATTCTCTTTTTTTTAACTTGATCCAAGCTTCTTCTTTTTTTCTGTGTAAGCCCACCATTAAAAACTGGGGTACAGTATTCCATGACAGGACGAATATAGCCCGTATATACCCGTTTCAGATCAGCTAAAGACAGTCCATATCGTTTCAGAAGCCTAAACATAACATTATGTTACATTTTTGGAGGATTTCAGTGACATGGGGATCCCATTTCAGATTGGATTGCACAATGACACCAAGAATGTTGATAGATTTGCAGGGGTGAGTCATCAATATATAAAGTTGGCTCGGCAGGGGGATTTTTGGAGAATGTCAAACTAAATGAAAAACGCTTTGAAAAATTTAACATCATATGATTTTGACAGGACCACTGATCCAAACTGTAGAGGACAACTGGTTAATAATCCGAGGGATCGATTACTTTACGACATTCCAACAAAGTAAGATCATCTACATATTTATAGCAATCGATCGGTTCAGACGTTTCACTTGAGGTGGTACAGTACTTAAGAAACATAACAATGTATGAGATCGAAAAGGAAAATGACGTTATTGATTCGTTTACAGTACACTTGATTAAATTTCCAATCGTCTAAGTAAACAATGTACTATTTGTCATTTCGATACTTTCTCGATACTTTTCATTCAACCATTTTATTTCGGAAAATTGTAAGTTGTTTTGATAACAATGCACAAATAGGCAAAAAGACAAGGTTTGTAAAAACACGTCAAAATGCGTCATATGACGCACATAAACCTAGGTTTGTCGACAAACCTCCTTTGTGAATTCGGGCCTATAAGTTTTCGAGAAAACTATTGACATTTATTCGTAGCATTTATTATAGCGCTCACATCCGTCACGCTGTGACACTCATGGGGATTAATAAGTCACCTACATATTGTTACCCTGGTTATAGTCGGCCATGTACCCACTTGCACGTGTGTGGAGAATGCTAAATGCAGATTATTGTCTTGCCAAAGGATATTAGTTATGGTCAGGGATTGGAATCCTGTTCCTTGTGATGACCGATCTAGAGTCCAATTACTTATCCACAAGACAACCCCCTGTTCTCTAGGTAGTTGTATGAAACGGATTAAATTACTTCATACAACCTTTCAAACTTTGATTATGTAAAGTTATAGGGAACAAATGTGGGCATAGCTATTCCCCTAAAAATGATAAAAACTAAGAAATTGCGGCCCTGTATAAGAAAGCACAAAATAATTAGGGAAAACATTATATTCCCGTGCAAGAATGTCACTTTGTACAGTAGTGTTTCCAATTATAGCAATATTTATGAAGTCATCACTCGAACCTTTCGGAAGAGTCATGACCGACAGCCCTGACCATCTGGTTTTGGAGCTTCCTGTCTACGAGCTCAGGAACGATGTAGTTCCAGAAGAATTGGTCCGCTTGGATAGCACCAAAATTCCATTGTTGGGGACGTGGTCTAATTCTTTGACTGAAACTGTTACCGTTATGATTATAAACGAAGAAATCGCACCAAGGAAGTCCAGTAACTGCCAGTTGGGTTTGGACCTGATAATAGTATTCATGTTGTGTGTCAAGTACAGGGTCACCACGTGCAGATTGTGTAAGGTATCTCGTATTATGAGGTCCTAGATTCTTACCAGGCTTTACAGGACATTTTATTTCTAAAATGCCACATCTATCATCTTCTCTTTTGCAAGCCTTGCAACCAGACTTACAACTTACAAGGCCATCTGGGGATGCACCGATGAAAGTCTTCTTTGGGTGGAAAAAAATGCCGCATTCTTTAACCTCAATCTCTCCGTGGCCCTTGTTTTTCATAATCTGTAAGTATTTCTTTCTTGCAACTGGCTCCATCTTTCGACCCCACACGAGGTTTGGTAGATTTGGGTTTAGAACAGTATACCCCATTATTTTGTTCACAAGTACGTTTGAATTACGTCTTGATCCTTTCAATGAGGCCACCTCCTTAAAGCGCGAAGCGCTGAGGCAACCGATTCGATATTTAAACCACAAATGATTATCACTCTGGCCTCTCGTTTTTGCTTCGATTGTGTCGATATCTTCTTGATCGTATCTTGGTAACGAAAAATCTTCAGTAGATTTACATCGGCTCGCTCTGTCACTCAGACTGTCAGGTAGTACTTCATTCGAAGTACCCTCAGAGGCCTCCTGAGACTCTGCTGTGCCTGTGCTTCTGGGACGAGCTGAGGGCTGTACTGAACTGTCTGTGTCTGATCTATTGTCTGGCACACACTCAAACGTTGAGCATGCCGCAGCTGAAGAAACAGATCGGTGGTAACTTGTTGAAGACGTCGGATTGCTATTAAGAATGCTTTGGGCACTACCCCCTTGTACTAGTTCTGGGACTACATGTGTGAGGAAGAAATCCTTGACATTTTCTGCAAATATCTGCCATTGCAAAGTATCCGTATCACTCATCCTTACTCTCTGTAGGAAAGTACCACCTTTAGTAAAGCTAAGGAAATCACACCAGGGTCGTCCCGTCACAACCAGTTGTGTCTGGATTTGAGTGTAGACAGCATGGGTCATCTTGAGCTCGTCCTTACCACGTCTTGCTTTAATAAGGTATTCAGTGTTATGATGTGTTGGTTTTTTCCATCCTTCTACTTTAGGACAATTGATTTGAAGAAGACCGTCGCCACATTTCTTGCAGCTTACCTGAGCACTTGGCGAAGCCCCGATGAAAACATTTTCTGGATGAATGTATAAACCACATTCACTGACGTCAAGAGGAGTGTGGCATCGGCGTTTGTGATCTTCGGTGTACATTTGCTTTGCTATACGTATCATCTCCTTATCAGTCGCATCATTACGAGGATTGGTAGGCTTCTTCTTGTAATTCATAACATCATTGACGAGTTCCCTCGTTGCTCCATCGCACCGTAAAGGATTCCCTTGGACAGCCTGGTTTTTCCTCGTAGCTACAGCTTTGAAATTCTCTGCGTCTATACATCCAGTGCGAAACTCGATCCATTTCGGATTGTCTTGTTTTCCTCTCGTTTCTCTCTCGATCGCGATGATGTCATTCTGCGTATATTTCGGAAGACGAAAGGCTTTTGGCTTAGAGCATGTCCTGGCTATTTCTTTCAAGCTTTTCGGTAGGGTTTGCACAGTATTTGGGTTAATTTGTTCCAGTGCTGGATGTATGAGCAAGAAGAGGATTTAAAAAAGCAAAGAAATTACAATATATTTATAACTATGATATGTATATATTAGTAATTGGTATGAAACATAGCAAGATAGTTGCTCGAATAAAATGATCATACTTTACTGAAATTTCTCGTGGTCACTCACTTAAGCTTAACAAGCTAAAATGCCGGAAGACATTAAGGAAAAACTCATTCAGCCAGAGAATAATCAATGTGTGGAATGGTCTTCCAGGCGATGTTGTGGAGAGTACCACTATGAATCGTTTTAAATCTGGACTTGAGAAATGGTGGAAAGATGCCCCAAATAAATATGATGACAACCCCAACCTAACGAAACCATGGATAAGAACAACAGTCTAAAGACTGAATAATCCTGGATCAAGTTAGTTACAAGTGAGTTACTAATTTCTTTCTTTTTCAATTTTTAATTCAATTTATTTATTTCCATTGAAATTCAAAGTAAACAAAACATAGCAAATGAACAGCTAAATCGGAAGAACCACAATATAAGCAAAGCTTGTAAGAATGGGGCACTGTACAAAAATAAACAAACAAGCAAAGTTAATAAAATATTGTAGAACTGTATTGTATTGTAAAGCCTAGCTCTGTCAGTCTCTAGCACAGAATTGTAATTTCTGTGATATACTGTGTCAAATTATCTTCAGGACGCAGAAACGCAAAGTGCTTTGGTTAATTAGTTATCCTGGGCCATATCGGAAATATTGATGTATATCGTTGTATTTGATACTACTGTCTATATTGATTCATGATTATACTTATATAGTAAGAATGTAGGGCTTTCACTGAAAGGGGAGATCAGCAGATATATAGGGAAAATGTAATTGAGGAAAATCATTGATTTTAATCTGTTTTATTTTGAACTCCTGTTCCATAACATAATCTGTTGCAATTGTATCTCTCGAACTCCCTAAAGCTTAGAGACAAAGATGATACCTGTTCTGTCTTGTTCACAAATGCTGGTAACAATGTATTTTTTGTTGTTATTATGTTTTGTTTTTATCCCTGGCTTTCATATCTCCTTTTCATTTTTATCTCCCGAATTCATATGAGATCGTAAACCCCACAAACGAAGATGATACCTGTGTCGTCATTTTGTTACAAGGGCTGATGTAAAAGCGTTTCTTACTTTTATTCTGTTTTGTTTTATCTCATACTTTTATCTCTTTTCAATATTATGTCCCAGAATCAGTTGGGCCTTACCTTCAGAAACGAATATGACGTCATCTGTACAGTCTTCCTCGGAAGTGATGATGTCGATATGATTGGAATCCTCACCTTCGGCTGCATCGACGTCTAAAAAATGAGAACTTATTTGGGCTGGTGAATTGTCAGTAGAGGTTTCATTGACGTTCAGCTTCAATGCAGAATTGGAGAAAGAACTGCTCGGCAGCGCATACCGACTTGATACAGTGTTGTCTGTGGATACAGCTCTATCAGCGTCAGTAATGGTGTGGCAAGGAAATGCTTCTGTATTGATCTTACGCAGACCAAGAGACATGTGTTCCATCCTGGACTCGGTACTAGTAGATTCTCTCAGATTTGGGTCATCAGTTGAGCCAGAATTGCTCTCCTGTTGAACATCAGTCACACCACCAACACAACTCCGGTCCGATTCCAAACCAACAGATTCTTGGTCAGTCAAAGCAATGTAATAATCTGTTCCGTCAGATGTCGGTCCGCTGTAGGTCTTATTGGTGCGAAAGTTGTAATACGTACATGTAGTGCTATTTGTGGCCAATTTGATATGATGACGTTCAGAATTCTCATGATAAGCAACAGCGATATTATCATTTTGTTTTGCAGATATGTGTCCCTCTCGGAGGCTAATTCCACCAGGGACATTTGACTTGCAGTGTGCATTTGAGTAACTCTTTCTTCTTCCCGTTTGATTCCTTGGTTGGGTATTGCCAGTTCTCACTTGAACTAGCTCCCTCCTAAAATTCTCTTCCCTAGAAATACTCTCTTCCTGATCAACTTTCAACGTCCTTCGAATTCGTTTGCTTTTTTCAGAGTCAGAGTCAGAAGAATCCTGCGTTCGACTAAGTTCGAGTTGACGGCGATTCCGGCAATTCCTCCTCTTTGATGGTAGCTTCCTAGCTGCATCCATCGTTGCAGATAATCTGAAGAATTATCCAACTTTTTTCAAACAAGTAGAATTACAAATTTATTTTAGTTGTAGCCTAATTCAGTCAATGCATTAAACTGAAAAGTTTTTTCCCTATTTTACCCGTTCATGTTCTACTATATAGTAAGTTTAAGGTTCCAAGGAGAGTAGTCGACTTGCTGAAGAATAGCCGTTGAGGCTGAACTGAGTTTTGCTGTTAAAATATAAGTGAATGAATAACAATACACGAAGGCTAGAATTTGTTGTGCAATTACAATGTAGGGCAATGAATGCCAGCAACTATTCTTTCTCAGTGGGGAAATTCAACACTTATCAAATCAATAGTCATTCACACCTGTCTGTGTTGCATGGTATTACAATGTTTGGGGAAGTTCGTAACGTCCTTGTATTTGTGGGATTCCCCGTTTAACCAGCTAGTGATCTACATGTAGGACCTATGCATAATTTAGTTAAAGGAGAGGGAGGGGGGTCCATTCCGAAAAAATATGACGAGCAAGCATGAAAATAGTTGAAAATTCTTCACTGCCCTTTAGGTCCAATTGGCCCTTTTGAGGTGGTTCCTTTTTTTTCTTTTTCTTTTCTTTCTGATTATTTTTTGGTTGTTAGTTGCTATTAGAGGTAGATTTTGTGTATGTTTGTGTCGAATACAAAAAAAAGTACTTTATTTGCTCTACACACTCAGAAATAAAGGCACAATTCTGCTACAATAGCAGCACTCTGCGAAATACGCGTAGGTGGATGCAAACCTGCACCCCAATTTCACCCTTATTTCTCAGTGTGTATATACAGTAAAATAGAAATATCACGAAGTGTTAAAGCCTCTCCCTCCCCCTTCCCTCCCCCTTCCCTCTCTCTCTCTCTCTGTCTCTCTCTATCTCTTCCACTATCTCTTCCCCCTCTCTCTCTCCTCTATCTTCATTTATCTTTCTCCCTTTCCCCATCTCGACTCGCTCTCTCTCTCTTTATACCTCCCTCTCTATCTGTCTCTCTCTCTCTTACTCTCTTCTATCTCTTTGTCTCTCTCTCTCTCACTCTCTCTCTCACCATCTTTCCCTCCTCCTCTCGACTCGCTCTCTCACTCCCACTCTCTGACCTCATGTATTAAAGTTTGCCAGAAAATATTAAAGATGAGCTATGGCTGCTGTACATCACAAAAAACACTTCTAGTACTACTACTACTACTACTTCTACTACTACTACTACTACTACTACTACAACAACTACATGTACTACTACTACTACTAGTAGTAAGCTAGTCGACAACAAATGGTAACAATAATGAAGTATTTCTAACAAAAAAGGGAAACAGAAGTAAAATACAGTGAAATGCTCTGAATACGCAGAAAGAGCATTTCAACTTCTCATCTTTGCTAACTCAATACGTCTTTTATTCAGCTTAATTGAAAACACGATTTACACGGTCTAATTACATGTATCTTCAGCATAGTCCCTCATTTACTTCACTTGATATAAGGGAATTTTCGATTTGCCTGTCGACATAGTGGACCGCTACGTGTGACGTCTAAAAGGACGTCACACGTAGCAGTCCACTATGTCGGCGTGCAAATCGAAAAGCCCTAATGACGTGACAAATATAATGCATCTAAAAATGGACATGACATCACAAAATGCGGTCTTTCATTCTTACCATTATTCATAAGTGTAAAGGATACCGATTTGCGTGATTAGTTTTCAACAAAAGGTGACATATTCGTAATTATTTTTTTCTTTCTCGAAATCTTGTACTTCACATTTCTGGATGAAGAACATGTAAATGAATGGAATTGGTTTGTCGTAAAAAGGGGCCTAATATAATGTTCTGGGTTTAAAAAAAAGCTCGATACATCGACGATATATACATGTATACTCATTTGGAGTTGGTCTATAAACATCACGTACATTGCAATGGCGTCTGTTTTTCGAGCACAAGACAATAGGGGCGATCACACCTACATAAAAAGTGAGATTTAAAAATCGATTTTTGCATCGCGCTCCAAACATCGGGTTTTTTTGCGTGTGTGGACAGAATAATTTCACTAATCTTCAAGATCCGATTCGAAGTATTAAGTCTTGCAATTTTTCATAATAATCGCGATAGTTTGCCGGCCGCTGTGTGTGCGAATGGTATTGAGAATAACAAATAACAACTTTATTTAATCCCAGAATTCCAAGCGCGCAAACATCGTCGAGATATTCACGCATGCGTAGTTCGGACAATCTCGCCGTCTAGCGAGAATCCTCCCTGTGTGAATGGTCGCCAACAAAATTAATCTTTGCATCGCGATCCAAATCGCACCAATTGTTATGTGTGAACGGGCCTTTGCAAGGAAAATTCCATCCCTTGTAATAGTTCATGAGTATAAAAGCAGACAAATAATATACATGTATACACAGAATTGCGAAAGTTTAAAATAATTCAGGCCAATATTCAAGTGACTCGGTAACATTGTTGAAGGCTGACAAAAAAACCGTGCAATTTTTGTTTGAAATGTTACTTATTATATTCCTTTTACCGTACTAACCCTCTAATATGCAAAATATCCTGAACAAAATTATCGAACCACAAACATATTTATGTTTTTCTTTGAGGGCGCGTCTATATGTGCGACACCCTCTAACAGTAAATTCTCCTAACCAATTTTTGAATTTTCCTAACTGTTTTTCCATGAAAATGAGACGTAAAACAGACTTTAACAAATCTGTCAACACATGGTATATAGAGCCAATTCATTGTTTTGTGACTTTGTATAATAAATAATCTGTTTTCATTCAAACTTTCAGATTATCTTTGATTGTACATCTTGCATTAATTCACTACCTTAACACCATTTTCTCTCTACTTAACAATGTTACCAAGTCCCTTTAAGAAAATTATGAAGGTTAGTAATACGAGATCACTAAGTCTATGCGAATCTCAGTTGGCTATTAAGGTTGGATTTCTCTTTAAAATTATGGATATCTGTTTTTGAAATATAATTACATTATATTGACGCATATCATTCTGTTCTTTGATTATTGTACATTATCACAACGACAATTTCTGATTTTGGAATACTATAAGAAATTACGATGACGTTGGCGTTAATTAGTTATTACAATCGTTTTCATTATACAACAAAAGAACATACAATAATATTGGACATAACATGAATGATAGCAACAATAAGAGAACAAATTTCTGATCATTCAAACTGTACCCCCAACATAGGTTACATTGTTACAATATCAAATTTGGCCTAATATCATTTGCCATCATTAATGCAATATACAAGCAGGCACATTATCAACACAAAATATTTCATATGAACTACCGTTCATCATCAGTGCCATCCGTGAACTCTATTGGTCTGCTTCGTGGAGTAGAACGATACTCGGTCACTGGCAAGTTTCCTCTACGGTTTCGAGCATTCCTAATGAAAGAGATTGGAAAGGAGAATGGATTAACACAGGTACTGATGATAATCATGTCTTACCTTAGGTACTCATATTTTACAACTGATACTACTATTAATGATCATCCTACTACTACTACTACTATACTACTACTACTACTACTTCTACTTCTACTAATACTAATACTAATACTACTGCTACTACTACTACTACTACTAATAATAATGATTATAATAATTATAATTATAATGATGATGATGATGATAATGGTTTCATTACAATTATAGCACTCACATCCGTCACGCTGTGACACTTATGGCGTTTATTATTAAAGCCACCCACACACCGTTACGCTGGTTATAGCCTGTCAAGTATGTTTCGAATCTATATATGGAATTATTTTAGCCGGGATGTATTGGGTTCTCACGGTGTTGGCGTGAGAATTCTCATTCACCTTGCAGATTTGTTAGAGGATGGTCATAAACATTATTCGGTGGCAAATTAATGCTTGGCAGGTTGGGGCTTTCCTGCGATTTTTTTTGCGGTTTTAGCAGGTTTTCACCCAATCCTGGGGTAAGGGTCGGAACCTCCTTCGTCTCCGCTCTAGCGCCGGGTCGGCTTTTTCGTCGCACTTACGGTGGCAGGTTCGAAAGAGGGCGTACGTTTCTTTACGTTGGCCTAACCTGTCCACGGCGGGCGACGACGGGCCGTCCCGGGCTGGTGCGGGGTCGTTGGTGGTTCCGACCACGGGGTTGTCATAGATTAACTATGACAACTCTTCGTCCAAGTTCCTTTTTTTCCCCTATATCTTTCGGAAATTGGCATTTTTGCCTCTTCGCATATATATATGTGTTTGTGTATATATGTTAATATATACATATAAAGGTTATTATGTGTATTACACACTGCTGCAAAATACCTCATGGGAGGGTTGCGTTTTTGAGATTATTAATTGGATTATTTTAATTGGACATTGTATATCTTGCAGAGCTCAATATTTATTGGTTTCCGGTTGGGGCCCCGACGATAACAGGCATTTCGTCCTGTCGTTTAATTATAACATGTACCCGCCTGTAAAGTAGGCATCTGTTCGCCTGTTTAATGCAGTGGAACTGCGTGTCTTCTTTGTATGCAGAGGGGTGTTATACGTATAGCCCACTTTGTGATACTCACAGTTAAATTCCAAATGAGAAGGTAAACTCTGTCGCCCTCTTTAATGAGGAAACAGTGTCGCCTTTTTACGGGCTGTGGGGGGTTGTACACAAGTTCTCGTCTGTTGGTGGCCCTGATGCAGAGAGTACTTTGGATTGGACATGCCGGCTCCATCCAGTTTTTTCAGAGCTCAATATTTATTGGTTTCCGGTGGGGGCCCCGATGATAACGGTCATTCCGTCCTGTCGTTTATTTATAACATGTACCCGCCTGTAAAGTGGGCATCTGTTCGCCTGTTTAATGCAGTGGAACTGTGTGTCTTCTTTGTATGCAGAGGGGTGTTATACGTATAGCCCAGTTTGTGGTACTCACAGTTAAATTCCAAATGAGAAGGTAAACTCTGTTCGCCCTCTTTAATGAGGAAACAGTGTCGCCTTTTTACGGGCTGTGGGGGTTGTACACAAGTTCTCGTCTGTTGGTGGCCCCGATGCAGAGAGTACATTGGATTGGACATGCCGGCTCCATCCAGTTTTTCAGGTGCAGATACTTGTATTAATTGATCAAAAGATTCGAAAATAATACCCGGATCCTTCCCTGGGGCGGATTGGAGCAGTGTAACGTTTAAGTAAAAGTATTTTATATTCATTTGGGAGAGTTTGTGTCGTAGTTGTTATTATTGTCATGATGTTGATATTCAGGGTAACAAGATTCCATCCTCTATTAAATCTCAAGTACCCGCAAAAACGCATCCCGTTTCATTTTGTCACAGTGAATGTAAACCTAGATTTGTCGACAAACCTCCTTTGTGAATTTGGGCCTATTAGTTTTTGAGAAAACTATTGACATTTGTTCGTAGCATTTATTATAGCGCTCACACCCGTCACGCTGTGACACTCATGGGGATTAATAAGCCACCCACACTTTGTTACCCTGGTTATAGCCTGTCATGTATCCACTTGCACGTGGGTGGAGAATGCTAAATGTAGATTAATGTCTTGCCAAAGGATATTAGTTATGGTCAGGGATTGGAATACTGTTCCTTGTGATGACCGATCTAGAGTCCATTTACTTATCCACAAGACAACCCCTTGTTCTCTAGGTAGTTGTATGAAACGGATTAAATTACTTCATACAATCTTTCACACTTTGATTATGTAAAGTTAAATGGGAAAATGTGGGCAAAGCTATTCCCCTAAAATTTACAAATAATAAAAGCTAAGAAATGCGGCCCTGTATAAGAAGGAACCAAAAAATGAGGGGAAAACATTATATTCCCGTGCAAGAATGTCACGCTATGTAGTGTTTCCAATTATAGCAACATTTAGAAGTTACCACTCGAACCTTTCGGGAGAGTCATGGCCGACAGGAGCTCTGGCCATCTGGTTCTGGAGCTTCCTGTCTACGAGCTCGGGAACGATGTAATTCCAGAAGAATTGCTCCGCTTGGATCGCATCGAAATTCCATTTCTGGTGACGTGGTCTAATTCTTTGAATGAAGCTCTTACCGTAATGATTATAAACGAAGAAATCGCACCAAGGAAGTCCAGTCACTGCTAGTTGGGTTTGGACCTGATAATAGTATTCATGTTGTGTGTTTAGTACAATGTCACCACGTGTAGATTGTGTAAGGTATCTAGTATTACGAGGTGCTAGATTCTTACCAGGCTTTACAGGACATTTTATTTCTAAAATGCCACATCTATCATCTTCTCTTTTGCAAGCATTGCAACCAGACTTACAACTTACAAGACCATCTGGGGATGCACCGATGAAAGTTTTCTGTGGATGAAAAAAGATCCCACATTCTGTTACCTGAATCTCTCTGTGTCCCTTGCTTTTCATAATCTGTAAGTATTTATTTCTTGCAACTGGCTCCATCTTTCGACCCCACACGAGGTTTGGTAGATTTGGGTTTAGTACAGTATACCCCATTATTTTGTTCACAAGTACGTTTGAATTACGTTTTGATCCTTTCCATGAGGCCACCTCCTTAAAGCGCGAAGCGCTGATGCACCCGATGCGATAATCAAACCACAAATGATTATCACTCTGGCCTCTCGTGTTTGCTTCGATTGTGTTGATATCTTCTTGATCGTACCTTGGTAACAAAAAAGCTTCACCAGTGGATTTACATCGTCTCGCTCTGTCACTCAGACTGTCCGGTAGTACTGCATCATTCGACCTGTCCTCAAAGGCCGACTGTGGCTCTGCTGTACTTGTGCTTCTGGGCAAAGCTGATGGCTGATTGACGAGTTCCCTCGTTTCTCCATCGCACCGAACAGGATTCCTTTGGACAGCCTGGTTTTTCCACGTAGCTACAGCTTTGAATTTCTCTGCCTCGATACATCCAGTGCGAAACTCGATCCATTTCGGATTGTGTTGTTTTCCTCTCGTTTCTCTCTCGATCGCGATGATGTCATTCTGCGTATACTTCGGAAGACGAAAGGCTTTTGGCGTAGAACTTGTCCTTGCTATTTCTTTCAAGCTCTTCGGTAGGGTTTGCACAGTGTTTAGGTTAATTTGTTCCAGTGCTGGATATATGAGCAAGAAGAGGATTTAAAAAAGCAAAGAAATTACAATATATTTATAACTATGATATGTATATATTAGTAACTGTTATGAAACATAGCAAGATAGTTGCTCGAATAAAATGATCATAATTTACTGAAATAAGAGGACACTTTTTGGGGTTTTTTTTGGTCTCGAAATTTGAAAATTTGACATTTTGTACCGTTGGGGGGGGGGGGGGGGGGGGGGGTAAGGTCACTTTTTTTTTTTTTTTTTTTTTTTTTTAACATACACATTAACTCTTATCCTGCCACAGCGCGTGCAAAACACTAGGCACAGTCCAATGGGCATGAACAATAACTGCTATTACGAATGCGTGCTAGCATGCAAGAAGCAGAGTAACAATAGCTTGCATGCAGCCTTATGGCAGGCTATGAGTTAACAAAACTCAAGGGGGGGTTTAATCCCACCCCCCCCCCCCCTGCGTCCGCGCCTGCTGTACACAAATAAACAAACAAGCAAAGTATAATACAATATTGTAAAACTGTATTGTATTGTATTGGAAAGCCTAGCTCTGTCAGTCTCTAGCACAGAATTGTAATTTCTGTGATATACTGTGTCAAATTATCTTCAGGACGCAGAAACGCAAAGTGCTTTGGTTAATTAATCATCCTGGGCCATATCGGAAATGTTGAGGTATATCGTTGTATTTGATAGTACTGTCTATATTAATTCATGATTATACTTATATAGTAAGAATGTAAGGCTTTCACTGAAAGGGGAGATCAGCAGATATATAGGGAAAATGTAATGGAGGAAAATCATTGATTGTAATTTGTTTTATTTTTAACTCCTGTTCCATAACATGATCTGTTGCAATTTTATCTCTCGAACTCAGATGAGACTAACACCTTCCCTAAAGCTTAGAGATGAAGATAATACCTGTTCTGTCTTGTTCACAAATGCTGGTAACAATGCATTTTTTGTTGTTATCATGTTTTGTTTTTATCCCTGACTTTAATATCTCCTTTTTATTTTTATCTCCCGAATTCAGATGAGACCTAAACGGGACATAAACCTATCTTAAACTTCACAAACGAAGATGGTACCTATGTCGTCATTTTGTTACAAGGGCTGATGTAAAAGCGTTTCTTGCTTTTATTCTGCTTTGTTTTATCTCATGCTTTTTCTCTTTTTCAATATTATCTCCCAGAATCAGTTGGGCCTTACTAGACCGCCGGGTGAGCCCCAAAATTCGTCAGTTTTGTGACCTCGGCTCGGCATCAACTTTCTTAATAGTGGATATTATTAAAGAATATATTTTGATATTATAGTCACAACTCGTCAATCGAAAAAAATGCATATAAGCTCAAAAAACGGAAAAAACGTGCCTAAAATCTTTCTTTTTTCACGGAGATTGTCCAATCACTGTGCATGTATCAAGCAAAGGTTACAGCGTTTCAAGCTTTCTAGCCAATCACAGGCAGTGTTGTGCACGTACCACTGGCGCGCGCTATTTTGAGCTTCAGGTGTAGTAACCTGTCGTCAACAACTGAATGTTTCAGAGGAAAACACAGGTTTTTGCTGTATGCATACAATTTCGACTCACAGTAAGGTGATATCTTTCAGTGGGAAGAGTTACAGAAAATTCAAGGAGTGTGCAGATCTTTGGAAGGACGTCAGTTGGGGTTTGAACTAGAAAACAAAATTGCTGCGATTGCGGTCAACTTCGACTTCGACTCGTTCGAGCTGCAGACAGAGCAGTACTCGCCCGGCGCCTCGGGCGGAGGAGTGTACCAGGGAGGTGTTCGAACTGCAACAAGTTCAACAAAAAAGAGGTAGGCCTAGATCTATGTCATTCCGAAGAAATGATTGTATTAACTATTTCAGCATGTTCAGAATAACTCTGATCCTATTCTTCTTCTTCTTCTTCTTCTCCTTTCTTCTTCTTCTTCGAGATAATCTGCCTCCTTCAAAATACTGAAGTGAAGATTCTTGCACTTATTACACCGGGGTTTCCCCCTAGGCCTACACTGTGAAAAAAATGGGCAATATTATTGCCCAACGTTGGTGCCATAGTCAACCCAACCATCTATTGGGCAATATTTTGCCCTGTGGTATTGGTAAACGTAAGCACCCTACGTCACACGTGCATTATTGTTTCGTATTTTGACCAAAATTTGAGCAAAGATATGACCTTTCAACTGCCCGACTACGGTAGCCCACTTGTTGGGAAAATCTTGACCAGCTGTTGGGCCATTGGGAAAAATATTGCCCAATAGATGGTTGGGTTGACTATGGCACAACGTTGGGCAATAATATTGCCCATTTTTTTCACAGTGTACTACTCTTAGTCTTATACGAATAGTGCAATGGGTTCTTAACGTGCTTCCATTTAATGTCCTATCGGAGGGACGGAGTGTTTTCCACTTGACATAACCTGCGTCTAACAAGGGAAGGGGCACGTTAACACACAACACAGGCCTCGGTCATCCGCCTGGGTGGGAGTCGAACCCGGGATCTTTGTCTAGATGTGATATGTCTATTTCCCGGCCCTAAACGTTAGCTTACAACTAGAATCAAGAAAAAAGATAGTCTAGATTAGAATATCTACCGGGTAATTTCTACTTTCTAAAAAAATGCTATGCTCTCGAAATTGAGGCCTAGCTGACTTGATCAAAGTGGTTGATCATGTCAAATTGGATACTGGTCAGGCTTAATTCTATACAACATTAGTACAGATCAGGTCTTCATAATTAATGTGGGTATTTATTGTCCACATATTGATTACGGTATCGTCTGAGAACAGCGTACTGGTGTTTTTTTCGGGGGGGGGGGGCCACTGTCCCCCTAAATTTCCACAATCAAAGTGGTTTGTTTTTTTTGTTTTTTTGCATGTTTGAAAAATTCTGCATGGTGAGGCCCACAGTCCCCGTCAATATTTGACACATTTAAATTAATACGCCACTTGTGTTGGAGAATGAGCCTTGCCCTTGCCCTGGTGTTTTTTTTTTTATTCATGATGAAAAATGTATTACAGTACCGTATGCCCTCCATGCACTTCATAAAAATATGAGACACCTCCTTACATTTTCTAATAAGCAGTTCTGAATAATTTCCACTGTTAGTGTCACTGATGTCCAGTCCGTTCACTTCCAGTTGGAGACAGTAACCAGTCAGCACAAATATTTTTTTTAATTTGTATTTCGATGATAGTTATATGCTAGATTCGACTCATACTGTAGGTTTTGTAGTGATGAATACTTCAGTATGTCTGTCTCGTAGAACTATAGACCTATTCTTTTTTAATAAATGATATTAAATGATCCTTGCTTTTATTTATTTTCAATAAAGGTATGTCCAACCAGGATACCATGCGTGCTGCTACAGGCACTTCTGCAACATTACAACAAACAAGTGAGCACAGATGAGATCAAGGCAAAGAAGGAACAAAATTTAACTCATTGTATGTCACATTACTTGTAAAAATGTAAAGCTTTTTTAGGAAATTCAATGTAAAGACCTTTCTTGTGATGCTCTTTTTCCGCCAGATTTGATAAAGCAGATAACTTTTATCAAATGGTATTTGGACAAATGTATGAAATTACCTGCTGAAAATTTTAAAGAACATGATTTAGATATATTAGACTGAAGAAGAATAGCAAAGGCTGGGACCCTGTCATCCATGAATTTTTAAATTTTATTTACAATGTATACTTTATGTGTGTTTTTGCTTTAAATACATATATGTAGTTGTGCTTTTTGAGCAATCGCTTGAAAGAATGTTAGTTATTGAAAATATTACTTGTAAGCCTTTTTTGGGAATTCAATGTAAAGACCTTTCTTTCGATGCTCTATTTTGCCAATTTCCGCCAGATTCGATAAAGCAGATAACTTTTACTAAATGGCATTTGGACAAATGTATGAAATTACCTGCTGGAAATGTTAAAGAACATGATTTAGATATATATATTAGACTGAAGAAGAATAGCAGAGGCTGCGACCCTGCCATCCATGAATATTTATAAGAAAATATATATAATGTATATTTTATGTGTATTTTTGCTAAAACATACATACATGTGATCGCTTGAAAGAATGTTTGTTATTGAAAATATTTTAATGTGAATTGACAATGTGCTGTATAACTGATGAATCATTTCTCTACATCAACCCAAAGAGCAGTATCCATGTAGTCAAGCAGGCTTACAATTTTATTGACCATGTATTTTGAGAATATGAGATAGTAATATGTCATCAGAAGCGGATCTAGAGGGGGGGTTGGGGGGGTTGCAACCCCCCCCCCCCCCCCTTGGGCGGCCCAAAAAAAAAAAGGAAAAAAGGAAAAAAAAAGAAAAAAAAAAGAAAAAAAAAAAGAAAAAAAAAAAGAAAAAAGAACGCACGCTGGAGAGAAACCCTTTCAAGTGCAAATATTGTGAGAAGATATTCAACTCATCTGGTAACTTAACCAAACACATGATAACTCTGGATATAACTATGTATTAAACTGTTACTTGATTTAAAAAGACGTTATCATGCACTGCTTTTTATGGTCTCCATTGTGTTAATAGATGCCAGGAAAACATCACTTACGGGGTTCAAATAAACACCCCCAAAAAAATCGGCTCGCCGCTTCGCGGCTCGTGGACGAAGCTCCGCATCGTCATTATTTTGGTCAAACCCCCCCCCCCCCTTAGCAAAAAGCTAGATCCGCCCCTGGTCATATATTTGATGTGAAACCAGATTATAATCGGTCAAACATGCCTTACAAACTTTGTTTTAAATTGTGATTTATTTTATTTAAAGATATGCCACTCCCTGAAATATATATTGAAGGGTATGACATAGAAAGAGATAGAGAGGTGGGAAAGAGTGAGGGGGGAATGGGGAGGGAATGGGAAAGAGAGAGCGGTTAAGGAAACAAGAGAAAGGGAGGGAATGGGATGAAGAGAGAGCGGGGGAGGAAGAAAGAACTATAGATATATGAAGAGAGGGGAGAGAGAGAGAGGGGGGAACAGAGAGAGAGAGGGGGGAGATAGAGAAACAGAGATAATGATGGGAGAGGCGGGGAGCAAGATATACCAGTGAGTTCCGTTATTCACGGCTAACAAAAATAACAAACAACCAAATTTGCGTTTATGTCGTGGCTTTATTAACATTTTGAGATGGACGCTTATTTTGCACATTTTGACTTTCTGGGTGTCATAACAAAATAACACAGATATATTGAATCATAAAAAATGCTTACAAATGCAATGCTAGGCCCCCCGCCTATGAAATCGAGTGATGCCTAGGCTAAACTTATATACATTAAGTCATTATATCAGCCCCCCGCCTATAAAATCGAGTGATGCCTAAAGTTATGCTAGGCCCCCCGCCTATGAAATCGAGTGATGCCTAGGCTAAACTTATATACATTAAGTCATTATATCAGCCCCCCGCCTATAAAATCGAGTGATGCCTAAAGTTATGCTAGGCCCCCCGCCTATGAAATCGAGTGATGCCTAGGCTAAACTTATATACATTAAGTCATTATATCAGCCCCCCGCCTATAAAATCGAGTGATGCCTAAAGTTGTGCTAGGCCCCCCGCCTATAAAATCGAGTGATGCCTAAAGTTATAGAATATAGATGTATATATATACCAGCCTCTCCGCCTGTAAGATCGGATGATGCTTAAGATTAAAGCGTGACACCCTGAGTTTGAAAATGTGTAGGTACAACTAGGTCCCCCCGCATTCAAATCGAATGGGGGCCGGAAAACTAAGAATTGACATGCGAACAAATTCGACTGAATATACATTGGCAACCCCCTCGCATGTAAAAATTGAGTGGGGTCGAAAATTATCGGATGACAATTATTGATCAATAAACTTATCAGTACCATGTGATTAGTGATTTACCCATACAAAACCGGGTAGGGGCGAAACCCAATGGGAAAAATTCCCCTACGGCCCACTTTCTTTGTGCACGACGCAAGTTGATGTGCGACCAGGCCAAATGCCCCCGGCTCTGCATTAACTTCATAAATCACTGACCAATTTATTACATAAACCCTATCCGTACCTTTCATACCTGAAACCCTAAATCCTTTCCGTACTAATACATATACCTTGGCTACTTCGAACCACCAAGCAATACTTAATTTATGCCACTAATATACTAAAAATACTTTTATTGGTGGAGATAATGGGGAGGTGGTGGGAATGTTTTAGACTCCGTAAATTTTTCTTCTTGTCCATTCAAAATGAAAGCCATAACTAGAATGAAAGCCCCTTCGTGCTATTTTTAATTTGCTGGCGGTATTTTCCGCGCTTGCTTGATAAGCGTACATACGCTTGTACATTTCCTTCCAATGTAATACAAAGTATTACATTTCCTAGCGCGTGAATTTCCCTCAAAAATGTAAACAACCTCTTGACCTACATTTTGTCAGCCTGTCAATAAACCATTTTAAATCGTTGTCTACTCTTTAAATTTTATTATTCACGGCTAACAAAAATAACAAACAACCAAATTTGCGTTTATGTCGTGGCTTTATTAAAGGGATTGGATCGCCAGTTTCCATGTGCAGAAGGCCATAATTCGCTGACACCAGACTTGGTGGAAATACCATTAATGGGGGTACAAATTTGCACACAGCAAACCCATAGTCCAGTCAAGAATTACCCCCTAATCTCTCGGAGAGCTCGAGAGTCTTCGGCAAATCAAAGCATTACATAAGGTCCAATGGTCATAAAACTCGAGGCTAACCCTGGTGATTGACAACACCTGTTATTGGGTAAACACCCGAACGGTGTCGAATTCCCCATGAGAGCCGACTACTCAGTGACTTTAACATTTTGAGATGGACGCTTATTTTGCACATTTTGACTTTCTGGGTGTCATAACAAAATAACACAGATATATTGAATCATAAAAAATGCTTACAAATGCAATGCTAGGCCCCCCGCCTATGAAATCGAGTGATGCCTAGGCTAAACTTATATACATTAAGTCATTATATCAGCCCCCCGCCTATAAAATCGAGTGATGCCTAAAGTTATGCTAGGCCCCCCGCCTATGAAATCGAGTGATGCCTAGGCTAAACTTATATACATTAAGTCATTATATCAGCCCCCCGCCTATAAAATCGAGTGATGCCTAAAGTTATGCTAGGCCCCCCGCCTATGAAATCGAGTGATGCCTAGGCTAAACTTATATACATTAAGTCATTATATCAGCCCCCCGCCTATAAAATCGAGTGATGCCTAAAGTTGTGCTAGGCCCCCCGCCTGCGAATTTTTTTTCCGTACTCGAGAGGGCAAATACCCCATGTGCGCATGCGCGTGGACTTGTGATTTCTCTGCTACTTCCCATACGAAATGTACATGTATTCGCATCTACTGTGCACGATTCGCGTTCTACGAGTAAACGATGGCATAGTAGTCTTCAAACACAGACTCTGATTTGCCAGTTTGACAAAACAATTACGCATATATCGTGCGTAGCAATAGTACTAGTATTCAAGTCTGAGTAGTTGTATGATTCAGACATTTTAGTGCTTACAGAAATGCATCCCAAATTGAATAGCATGGTATAGTAGTCTGCAAGCACAGACGCTAATCGGACAGTTTGACAACATAGTGTCTTGAGTAGTGCTTTATATTCAAATATGTGTAGTTTTATGATTCAGACCCTACTGGTGCGTGTATTGGAAATGCACCTCAACTTATAGAGTGGCATAGTAGTATGCAAGCACAGACTCTCCTTTGACAGTTTGACAGAATAATATAGGCCTATTGTGTATTGAGTAGTGCTTTTATTCAAGTTTTCGTAGTTTTCTGTGTTGTGCCACTGCTCTCTCACTCTCTCTCTCTCTCTCTCTCTCTCTTTCTCTCTCTCTAGCTCTCCCTCCAGTATGCTCGCACTCTCTGTATTACTTTTATTTATAATCATGGTCTGCTGAGAGCCAGAAGGATGTTAACTCTTAACACAACGAATGCCCTTCTGGCTCTGAACAAACGATAGTAGGCCTATATATGATAAACCCACACACCATAAGGTATAACTTATACAGTAGATGCGAATACATGTACATTTCGTATGGGAAGTAGCAGAGAAATCACAAGTCCACGCGCATGCGCACATGGGGTATTTGCCCTCTCGAGTACGGAAAAAAAATTCGCCCCCCGCCTATAAAATCGAGTGATGCCTAAAGTTATAGAATATAGATGTATATATATACCAGCCTCTCCGCCTGTAAGATCGGATGATGCTTAAAGAGATGGTTCATTGAAATGTGGAAAATGTGTAGGTACAACTAGGTCCCCCCGCATTCTAATCGAATGGGGGCCGGAAAACTAAGAATTGACATGCGAACAAATTCGACTGAATATACATTGGCAACCCCCTCGCATGTAAAAATTGAGTGGGGTCGAAAATTATCGGATGACAATTATTGATCAATAAACTTATCAGTACCATGTGATTAGTGATTTGGAGGCATAATTTGACAAATTACCGCCAAACGAGAATATATTTATATATGATCGGCCGCCAAATCACAACGTTGTCATCATGAAACGATTTCTGTGCACCAAGGGAATATCTATGCTTAACTATTTACACTTTGGTGGAATTAACATTTCAATTGGCCAAATTAACCAATGTACATGTACAGGCATGTACTTTTTCGCCCTTAGCTAATTTATAACCCTCTAACAGACTACAGAGTATCGTAATAAACTTATCTCTACAACACCGGCACATCATTATGCCTAATTCATTCCCCTCAAAGAAGTGACTAAACCGTTAATGCCCATTTCGAAATGAAGCATTCGCAAAACTGGTCATTTACCAATGTCCACCTAAACCTGCCCCATATAACCATTATTTACTCTCCACAACTTTGTTACTCCCAAAATAAGGCACTCTTATCCCAACAACAAAAACATGATCTTGCGGTGCCGGACTCAAACTTTTTTGCGGGATTTACTTTGCTACCCGAACAGACTTAAACATTGAAATATAAGAACGCTGAAATATAAGAACACTGAACTATAAGAACAATGAAATATAAGAACAAACAACGTGTTTTGTAACATTATCATTGTTTAACTACTTGGATGAACCGAGATAGGACAGGCCCTCCTTCAGGTCAGTGATAAACCTGTCCAAACCCTCATTGGAGAGATGCAATCCGTCCGGCCTATATAAAGCCCTATCCTTATGCCTTATGTCGGGGTGTGGAATGGCCTTTCCCCCATTCCTGCCGGCCAAGGCGCGAGCGTATCGGTTCGTGGCCCTCCTTCTATCGTCTAATTTGTCCTGCTCTTCCGGACTACAGCATTTATATTCTACCCGTTCTAGGATGTCAGACCATATTATTGTCGTCTCAGTGTTCGATGTGATTAATCTGTTCACCGCATTCGCCATCGCCCTCTTCGAACATCCCTCTATGTCATTCGTGCCCACGTGTAACACTAAAACGGTCGGCTTCGTCAGGCCACTGGTAATCGACTCTAGCCATGCGTTTGTTTGGTCCAAGCGAAGGCCCCGCTTTCCAGCCCAATGGATGACCGTCCCCAAATCCATATCGGCGCAGCCAGTCAGCTCCGCCCTGCGATGGGCCCAGAAAACGATAGAGTCGCCTACTATCCATATTTGTTCTGTGGACAAAATAAGAAAAGAGGACTGGGCAGCATTTTGTATTCCAAAGAACATGCGTTAATGTGAACTTGAAATCCCATTGTATTTTCTTGCTCTTGTTCTGCATGTATGTTTGTTGTCTGCTTGACTTCGTTTTCATTTTCATGTTGTAGCACCATTATTATTATTATTGCTATTATTATTATTAGCTTATTTAACCTCTCGAGGCGAGGGACTTATTCCTCTGTGTGTTGTACATATATTCATTCCTGTGTATGCGGCCTCACCCTTACATTATTGGCCCCGGACACGTTAACCTCATCATTCACTCTGTTATATTTTGTACGTATACCTGGCGAATCAAATCAAATCAAATCAACCCCAACGGTACTTTGCAACATTGCTCATATTTAAACAACCATATCAATATATCTGCGATGCGCGGAGGAAGCCCATCGACCCATGTGCTGTATTTGGGCGTCCGAGCAGCCCGCCATAGCAGCGGTTGTAGCCGCACCTATACGAAAAGAATGGGAGGAAAACTTCGCCGCCAACATATCTCTGTATGACATGCATCTCTTTATCATGGCACTGAACTCATGCCTGGTGAGAGGAAGTGAACCATATGAGCAAAAGAAAGCCTCCCCACTTCCCGGGCGCATTTTCAAATATCTAAGGACCGCCTTTACGGGACAACTACCCGCCTCAATTTCGTGTATTGAAATGGTGCAACCGTTTCCCCTCGGATCAGTTTTCGATTCCCTTAAAGGGATCGTTTACCAATGTTAAATCTGAATAACACGGCCCTACGTGTTATCAGTGTCTGTGACATGGTGTAATAAAGGTTTATAATTATCATTGCATCATGAGCTAAATCCAGAATTTTGTTTCAGAATCTGAGACAAAGTTACCGGATCCCTTTAAAGAGAGACTCACCCGGCGATGTGGTGCACTGCCGGTGACTGCCACGTCCGTGAAACGCAGCATTCGATCCCGCCTATGCCGTGATGCCACTGTGTGATGTGCGACCGGGCCAAAATAATGATATGGACTCTCCTTTCTAATCAGGCCCAACGACAAAGGCCAGCCCAAAACCCCGAGTATAATCCCGGTGGTCGCTCACGAGAAGAAATAATTCAGCGTTATATATCCAACTAATTATTCCAGTGCAGTGCTAACTTTAGTATTAATCCAACTCCTCTAATAATGTTTTAGACTCCGTAAATTTTTCTTCTTGTCCATTCAAAATGAAAGCCATAACTAGAATGAAAGCCCCTTCGTGCTATTTTTAATTTGCTGGCGGTATTTTCCGCGCTTGCTTGATAAGCGTACATACGCTTGTACATTTCCTTCCAATGTAATACAAAGTATTACATTTCCTAGCGCGTGAATTTCCCTCAAAAATGTAAACAACCTCTTGACCTACATTTTGTCAGCCTGTCAATAAACCATTTTAAATCGTTGTCTACTCTTTAAATTTTATTTTAAAAAAAACACGAATATCTGACCTTTTGTTGAAAACCAAACACGCGAAACGGTATCCTTTACAGCATTTGTATTGCGGCATCGATCTAGTAAACTATTCTGAGGCGCAGAGGGAGATTATTACTCTGGCTTTGGAGAAAATGAAAGATTGCACTCTAGGATGTCATGTTTATTTTTAGATGCATTATTACATTTGTCACGTCATTTTCCAGTGAAGTAAACGAGGGACTATGCTGAAGACAATTAGACCGTGTAAAATCCTGTTTTGAATTTAGCTGAACAAAACCCGTCTTGAGCAAATAGCAAAGATGAAAACTTAAAATGCCTTTTCTTCGTATTCAGAGCATTTCACTGTATTTACTTTTGTTTCGTTTTTTTCAAGCCCGTCTGCACTAGTTTGGCCAGGGGAATTACACCTCCCTTCAAGCCTCATCAGTATCAGTGCTGTTCTTACAGAGGGCCCTGTATTTATTATTACACCTGCAATTGCCAGGTACTCATTTACACCTGTTTGGAGACAAATTTGAATGAATGTCTTGTCAAAGGGAAATTAGTGCCTAGCTGGGATTAGAACCCTCGACTCTTTGATTGAAAGGCAAGTGGATGAACCACTATACTACGACACTTCCGATTAGCTCTGAATATTTACAATATACTAGGACACCTACCCCCTGGACAACCATCCCTAGGATAACCACCCTATAGGACAACTACACCCTAGGGCAAACACCCTCTAGGACGAATATCCCCATAGGACAACTACCCCCGGATAACTACCCCGGACAATTGACCCCTAGGACAACTTTCTCGGGACAACTACCCCCAGACAACCACTCCCTATGACAACAATCCTCTAGGACAACTACCCCCGAACAACTATCCTAGGTGGTATTTGTCTGGAGGTAGTTGTCCGGGGAATAGTTGTCCAGGGGTAGTTGACCGGGGGAAGTTGTCATAGGGGGTAGTTGTCCTAGAGGATGGTTATCCTATTTGTGGTTATCCTGGGGGTAGGTATCCGGATACTCATTTACACTACCCAACAGGAAGGCAACATCCCAATGAAAACACGAATATTCATGAGTTTTGTTTATATAATTATCTTTTACTTCTAGGCATGAACTTGAAGAATTCAGATATTACATTGAATAGTACTGAACACTTAGAGGGAGATACACTCTTAATGAATTTAATTCATTACTCAAGGTTTTAATAAAAAATCGCAAATATAAAATGTTAAAGTATTCAAGCCACTTGTTTGACCCTGTTATATTTCTGAAAACCTTAAAATCATGTACATCAGAAAACCCAATAATACGAAAAACGAAACAATCATTAAAGTTTTTACAAAAACTGTCAATTTTCAAAATTTGGCCTTATGTCCTCTGATAAAATTGGCCATAGAAAAGGTGTAGCAACATTACTCTAATGAATTTTCAGAGGCATCGTATTATTAACTTGGAATGGTACGATACAACGTGCACTATCAATGAAGGAGTTATTCAAAAGAACATCAAGTTAGTCCCAAAAATCATTTTCTTGATTTGGCAAAGAATTATGGTAAAGAAAGGGAATAAAGGTGATGACGTTACTCCAATTACATTCCAGAGGTACCTTCTATTCATCCCAAAACAAAGATATTTGCAAAATGGTTCCCACTGATTAAATCACTTAATGGACCAACAGCTACGTAGACAAGAAGGGTATTTATTCATCTCTAAGCGAAATCTATACTACCATTTTCATTGAAAAAAGTAGAAATTTATATTGTCGGAATTATACTTCATACAAATATCTGTGTATTGCATATTCTACGTATAATAAGAAAAAAAAACTCACTGATGTACATCTACGCTGAACATCAGTGTTCTCTCCTTTTTTATATTTTTTATATTTTATATTTGATATAGATCAAATAGCATTTTTACAATCAACATAAACATAATACAAATATACAGACATCCATGTACCAACGATAAATCAAAGAAGAAATTAAAAAAGATCTATTAATCAACATCAATGTTCTATTACAACAATAAACACAACAACAAATTACCCAGAAAGTACTTAGAATCTCGCATTATTATAACCAAGAAAATAATATTTTCACACAGCTTAAAATTAATGGAACAAGGGAATAATTTGTTTCTATAAGTTCCAGTTGAGCACTGTAAGCCACTTCCTTAACGATATTCCAGTTTTTCCTTAAAAAATGTAATGATAAGAATTATTTCTATTTAGAGAGTGTAGCTTCTATATGAATATACTCTACTGTGCTTAATATAAAGCATCACATTAATACCCCCTGCACTAGCTAACCGCCATGATCAGGCGCCAAAGCATTACTTCACCAGGATGGAGAGTGGCAAAAAGCATTAGTGCCGAGGCGGGAATAAACCACGGACCATGCGATCCACAGTCCAGTCAGCGGTGATGTATCCGCTAAACCACGACACCATTAATAAACATGGAAACTGGGTTTATATGTTTTTTTATTAACTTTAAAACAAATGCAAATCAATAATTTTGTTAATGATGTACATTTCATTTCAGCGAATTATAATTCCAGTTCATATCAAAGGCCTCTCAAATAAAATAAAAGCATTATCTGAGTTCAAACGCAAACTGAATAAAGGTGTAATCTGAGTAATATATTGTACGTACGCAAACTGAATAAAGGTGTAATCTGAGTAATATATTTTACGTTATGCAGAACGTACCATTATGTTCAGCCAAATAAATGAAGAGCTTTAAATTAACATTCAATGATGAAAGCCCTTGAGGGTGCAATTCTGCTTATTACGATCCATCCATGAATTTCTGTCTGGATTGTTGTGCTGCAGCCAAGATCAATCCGAGACAGTTATTTCTCTGGATACAGAAAAAAACAAAGTAAGTGATGATTATAATGGTGATGATGCAGCTACTTCTTGCAAAACTACTACTTCTACAACTAATACAACTACTGCTACTTCTACTATCTCTATTATGTATTTCTTTACCTACTACATGGTACTACTACTAATACTACTAAGAAGGAGAGAAAGAAGAAGGAGAAGTACTGAGAAGATGAAAAGAAGAAGAATAGGAAGAAGATGAAGAAGATGAAGAAGAAGGAGAAGAGGAGGAACAATAAGAGGAAGAAGACGAAGAAGAAGAAGAAGAAGAAGAAGAAGAAGAAGAAGAAGAAGAAAGGGAAAAGAAGAGGAATAAGAGAAAATAGAAGGAGAGGAAGGCTGAAGAAGAAGTAGAAAAAGAAGATGATGATGAAGAAGAAGAAGAAGGGAAGAAAAAAGAGGAAGAAGAAGAAGAAATTAAATGGAATAAGGAGAAGAAGAGAAGAAGAAGAGGAGGAAGAAGAAGAAGGAAAAAAAGAAGACGAGGAAGAAGAAGAATAAGAAGAGAAGAAGAAGGAGAAGAAGAATGAGAAGAAGAGAAGATGAAGACGAAGAAGAGAAAGAAGAAGAAGAAAAAGAAGAAGAAGAAGAAGAAGAAAAAGAAGAAGAAGAAGAAGAAGAAAAAAAAAACACGTAGAAATGGAAATAGAAGAAGAAGGGGGAGAAGAAGGAGGAGAAGAAGAAGATGATGAAGAATGATAATAATGACTTTTCCTGATTATTAAGAACGAAAACACTTGTAATTATTGCAATATAGTGTTGTTCTTGAATATTGAATAATTACATCCGTATGCGTTTAAAGAGAGCAGAATTATTATATGTATTAGGTGTCTGGACATGGAGATTTCTCTTTTGCCTTTAGATTTACGGTACATATTAATATAAAATAGCACTCACAAGTCACCACCATGAATATTTGTCCGGCATTAGTCTTAAAAGATTTATGAAATATTGCTTGTAAACTTCTTCAAATTTCTGTTTTAAATGAAATTACTGTCCGAATACACAATTTAAGCACAATTATAAAAATTCGTATGATGATTATTCATTATTCAAGTTCTCGATAGGGGAGGTTGTCTAAATCTGCAGAATTGACCCCTAACCTACTGGAACATGGTGGTCCCTGTATTAAGCCAATGGGGATTAGAGAATTCAGTAGTCAATGGCTTAACAGTATCCGGGATAGTATCACTTACTATATTGGTGCTCATCTTTAGAGAATCCCGGGTTCTTCAATCCTACTCCGCGCTCACTGCACAGATAATACAAAAAAGAAATGTTGAATATAATAACCTCACACACACTCTAGTTATACAACTCACTCCTACATCCTAACCAAATGATATGTTAAATGCAGTCATGTGTGATTCATTTACAGAGAAAAAAGCGTGGAGTAGTATACACAAAATGTATTTATTTACGAGTTCAATAGTGCGAATATTTTTATGAGTTGAAAGATTAACGTATTAACAAGTACAGGGAATCGGAACCTATACATTGTTATTGTTTGGTATTAAACCTGACAAGTACAGGGGCCAGGCATCCTGTACCCCGTGATCCATCGGTAGTATGCGTAGCGAGAACAGTATAGGGATCTTGGTCCTGTAATACTTACATAGCAATTGATCGTACGATTAATTTTTGCGATTAATTGCATTGATTCATATGTGCCATCAATCGCACCGAATCAATTATCCGATCAAGTGCTAAGCTTTTTGTTACGGGGTTTAGAACCCTGCACATAATACACCCTTTCACGGTTAAGGCCGCCATTTTAATTTACGAGTAAATATTGCACCATCACTGTTTTCAGATGCGCATATGTATTGTTGCGTCACTGACTGCGCCTCGCGCTCACATCATAGGCGCAACCTTTGAATTACGAGTAAACAACTTATTTTCTCGTAATTTAAAATGGCGCCCATGTCGGCGCATGCGCAGTCTTGTAACCGTGAAAGGGTGTATTACATCTAACAAGCACATGAACCCTTTACCTTGCAATGTATTGGTATTTAATACTCACGTATCCCTTGTGCCTTTTCCCTTGGAGTGCACGAAGACGGCGATGATGATGAAGACGACCAGCGTGACCACTATGACCGCAGCTACGACCATGCCGATGATGGCTCCCTTAGCCAAGCCACCACCCACTTGGCCGGCAGACAGGGAAAGTATAAGAAGGAAACAGGTCAGAAGATGTTCAGCTTATGATGTAATCAAGTTAAAATATGTCGATTGATGTACTATTACCAGTTTCTTTTTTATGTAACAGATTATATCATGTTTTGTGTGGTTTTGAATAAAATGAACTGAACTGAAATGTATTTCAAAAGAGTTATACGTATGGTCTCTATATGCAAAGTTATGTACATGTTTGGAGTCATGATTGATATCTTTGAATCGGGTCTTTTAAAAATCATATTATGAATCAACTCGTAGAGCCTCGTCCAATTTGAAATGCCTTGGTAGGAATCTTTTTATTTGGGGAGTGGAATTCAACTTTAAGAATTGACTGTAGATCCTCTCCAAAAGAGAGTAATTCGATCATTTATTCTCTGGTGATTTCCTTCATATTAGGAAGTGACTCCTGTGATTCTTAAGATCACACTTAGAGTGATGTCACTAGACCAATTAGAATGGCGGAGGGGGGGGGGGAGGGGGTCGTAGTGGAAGGGGGTGAAGTCAGCTTAAACTTGTACATACGTTAGCCCCGTATAGAAATGCAGTGGGGCTTTAATCAAACCGCTCCCTGGACAGTCTATTACCTGATCCTGATCCTTGAAGTGAGGACACTGTCAAGGTATCTCCATCGGAGGAGAGGATGAGAGTGCCGCTGGTAGACAGGTCTACCGCATCCTCAGCGAGAGAATCAGCATCATCCTGAGTGTAGGCATGAATCTCAATCTCCAACTCAGCGATAATGCTGCCAGGGCTGAAAGACGTGGCTACACAGTCCATACCTCGAAGGTCCGATCCTAACTCCCGCCTAAGATGATTCCCTATCTATTAGGAAGGAAAAACAAACATTTATTTGAATTTTGATTTGATTTGATTTGATTTATTGGTTTCTTCATCTTTTTTTCTTTCTTGATCATATATACATTTTCATGAACATAATATGGTTTGACATAATACAATTTGGCCTTTTGTAGGTGACCAAAACGTTTTGATCATTATATGTTGGAATCCCTGTTGATAAATGATATTCAAAACAGCAGGTTCATGTGTTGTTGTTGTTGTTTGTATTTTGGGCGTTCAGTCAAAATTGACTAGTTACGCCTGTCTGTTTAGTAGAAGCAGTAGTAGCAGTAGTATTGTCGGTGACCGTCAAATTATTTGTCGTTGAGAAAACTGTGCGCCTGTGCTTTCGCTTGTCCTCTGCGGGGAATGTACCGTCCCGGCCAACCCTGCTGCGTACGTTGAGCGAGCTTCTCAATCATGTTTATCCATAAGGACAGTATATGTGTTTTACGACAACGGATGATGATAATGATGATGATGACAATGATGTTGATTTTTATTATTTGTATTACTATCATTATTATCATTATTGTTATCGTTGTTATTATCAATAATAGTAGTAGCAGTAGTAGTAGTTGTAAAATAGTAGTAGTAGTTGTTGTACAATAGTAGTAGTAGTAGTAGTAGTAGTGGTGGTATTAGTAGCAGTATTAGTAGTTGTAATAGTAATAGTAGTAGAAGTAGAGTTAAAATCATAACTTGAGGTATTATCATTGTTGTCGTCATCGTTGTTGTTGTTGTTTCACTATCAATGTTTAATCATTGTTTCAAACTTACCACTCCACAGTACAGCGTTTCAAGCTTCTTGAAGCTAGGAGACGCCTGGTTCTTCAGATCATCAGTGAACACAAGAAGCTCTCCGTTTAGACTCTCGCCTGTCAGAGTCATCGTTACAGTGCTAGTAGAAAGCTCTGGGAATCGGAAACAAAATTTTGAGGAAAAAGTGCATCAAATTTTAACCAAATTTGATAATGATAGTCTAATCAACCTAGGAAAGCCTCATCAATAACTGATAATACTGTTCTTCGTCGGGGTCGAAACATTAGTATATCTACTAAAACAATAGTAATAATACAACTACATTAATATCGCGCTCGTATGATCCCATGGGCTGCTCAGGGTGCTTCGGAAGTGTTATTATTACCGTTGCTTTAGCCAAGCTGCCGTGAGGCGCTAGAACATTCAGGGAATAAATTCCTACCAGGTACCCATTCGCATCACCTGGGTAGAGGCTGGCAAAAGTAGATTAATGTCTTGCCAAATGACATGTATATCTTAATAGACAAGGGTAGAGAGTTGCAAAAAAAGTGGGTAAAACATATTGTCTAACGTGTATATGTAAGCGCCGAGAAAGGATCGAACCCGGAACTTCTCATATGAAAATCAATCCTTCATCAATGTTCAACAGTGCTCTCCCACTGATTAACGAAAAAAAGGCTCGAGGAAATGTTATGATAATATTAAGAAGAAAAGGATGAATAATAATAATAATAACAGGACGAATATTAATAATAATAATAATGATAATAATAATAATAGAATCATAATTTCACTTAAGCAAATGCTTGCTATACCATGGGCGTAAATCCTTACGTAATACCTATTGTTCAGGGGGGATGATCTATTTATTCATCCCCCCCCCCCTGAACAATAGGTATTACGTAAGGATTTACGCCCATGCTTGCTACACCTTGGTGGGATTGGCAAATGTAGATTTATGTCAGCTGGCTGAGATTCGAACCCTCAACCCTTGAATATACATTTTAAATTATTTTACGCATACCTTTTAAACAAAAGACTCTCTTGACAACTAAAAAAAAGGGAATGTTTGTCCGACATGGCAACACTTAATATATGCACAGTGAATTCCATCCATAGGAACACGAAATGACTGGTAACCTGTGCTTAGGGGAAATTTCATTTATAAAACGAAATACATTGACCCTCGGTCACAAATACCATTACGAACTGCTATGAACACCGTACGAACGATTTCAGACCATTTCGTAAGATCTTCTTAAGAAGGTCGTACGTAACCAGCGTTCGTAGATCGTTCGTAGACCGTTCGTAAGTTCACAGACTGGTCGATGGTCTTGTCCAAGATTTTTTTTTAAACTCGTATGAAACCCTCTCTTCGCAAGGCGGCCGTACGAACATTTGTGACCGTAGCTTTAAGTAAACCGGTCTACTGAAAGACAGGTGAATAAACTAATATACCTCGAAACCTCCCCAATAATTTAGACTCACTCGTGAAATCTGTCTCCAGTGCCTCGCAGACCTCTTCTACGCCCATGTACCCGGTGTAACGATAAATGGTATAATCGCTGATTTTAATCTGAAGGTTTTGAATCTCAAAGATTGGTTCGATGATGTCATCGATGGCGTCATTGAAGTACTCTGAACACCTGTCGTTGTTTGTATAAATCTCAAAACTGCTCTCGATGATATTCTTGGCAAAAGTCTGACGCTCTTCGTTATCATCTCCTGTATAGATATACGAATATAAAACAATTCGAGATAAGAATATGCGTTTAAGAAAATGTATAACTATAATAAGAAGTATGATTAAATGATGTGGTATTACAAATAAAAACACATACGAATTGTTGAAAGAAACATCCGTACCGACGTCTTCTGCTATCGATTCCTCACTACGACTCTATAATTAAATAAATTATTTAACTTTTGTAAACTAAATGATGGCCGAATTAATGACACCAGTTTGTTTTTTGTTAAAGCTTGTTCTTTAGTTGGAATATCAGAAAACTCTAAATTAACGCCTTCAAAGCTTTGTTAGTATTCGGGAAGAAATTGTTCTATTTAACCCCAATTTATTCATGTAAATAGAAGGCATAGTCCCAATGAATTTCTTGACTTAAACCTGATCGGTTTCTGCAAACCATCAGAGACATCACACTGTAGTTTGAGCTCAATATAAGAAATGCGTAGAGATACAATTAGGCTTACAAGGTTAATAGGGAGATATAACTCTGCAGAAACACTATATAAGGATTTTATCCAGTGGTGTTTTTTGTTGTTGAAATAATTTACAACATTAGCTCATTAATGTAAGTTCGGTTTTAACTTTGTTTTTCCTTCAGAATATTATTTGTCCCCTAAAGACGTCACCTGTTATGGCTAGTACTCTGGTGATTTCTTGGCAGATAGCCTGTCTGCTTTCATATCCTGCAGCCTGGGATGCAATACGAGCAGCATTCTGGACAACGTCGCCCAACGCCGAAGTAGAATCTATCCCCAACGACCTAATTGTCTGGTCCCAGTCTTGACAGAGCATACCATCTATATTGGGTAGATAGACAACCATCAGCTTAGCACTGAATTCCGATATGATATCAGGAATGGACCTGTCCAGGAACTGGGCGATGTTTGGACAGATGGTCGACAGGTCATTGATGTCAATGTTGTAGAGTTCTTTGGTGATCTTCGCAATGATGTCTAGGATATCCATGTATGGGTCTGCCTGCCTGCGAACCCTTTCACCAGTTCCCGGGCCGTAGATCAAGTCGTCGACTATCTTGGTTACGTCTTTACAGAATTCCGTCGCGTCAAATGCCTCCAAGTTACTAGCTGCATCGCGGATCCTCCCGCAGACTGGCTTATAATCCCAGGAATCTTTAACGAGAGACTTAAAGTCGGGTACCATCGATTCGAGCTCAGGTAAGACGTTTGTGCATACAAAGGCCAGGGAGTCGATGAGTCGGTCTTGTTGCCAGATGCCACCAACAGCATTCAAGAAGAACTCAACGGTCAGTGTGGTCCCATAGATGATCTGAACCGGAACAGGGTCTGGGAGGTCTATTTCATCTGAGATTAAAAATGAAATAAAAGCCATTTTACTTATCGCCAAACGGATCAATCTATATAAATGAGCAACCAGAGTCAAGTAAGTTTCAATAAATTCTAATCCACATTGCTCATGAAGTGTCAAGTTAGTTTGTATCATCATTAGCCCAGCGTCTGTTCTGTATATTTTTCACAAACCTTTTGAACAACTTCACTTAACGATGCCCCCCCCCCCTCCCCCACACCGCACCAGTCGCTGACTCAGTAATTAATAAATCTTCATTTGTATATGGCAATTAAACTATCCACGCTGACTCTAAACGCTTTTCTGATATACTACATGCTAACCCTTGTGTTTTAATTTTTGTAAACATATTATCTGCTAAAAAAATGAGAAAAGAATACCAAAGAAAGTATAGTACATTACAACGTGAGCTCTGTTAATTAAAATATAAATAAAAAAAATCCCGTCGGCTACCTGCCAACAAGAAGGGCGTTACAGGTATGTAATGTTCATGGCATTTACTGCCTTATTACGGGCAGCCGACGATCGAATCGAAATCTAATCTCTGAGCGTCGTTTTCATGAAACGAACATATAAAATATGTTTTCTTTTTTCTCTCTTCTTCTTCTTTTTGTTTTATAATAGTACAGTGTATACGTTTAATATTATCACAGTTTATGAACTTACACGTGACAGCGTTCTCCATTGCTGTACAAACAGCTGCCACTCCACCATCAATGCCGGTATAAGCAAGAATCTCTTCGTTCGAAAGCACATAGGCGGGTAAGTCCGTACGTATGAGGGGCTGGATGACCTGGCGAATGACGTCATTAGCCAATGGAGTACATCTGTCAGCCTCCTCCATGGAAGCGAAGATTTCGGAGATGATGTCCATGGAGAACGTTCTCCTTGCGGCGTTGTTATCTCCTGCAAAACAAAAAAGAAGCAAAACAAATTATGAGCAACATAATATCACAAAGACTTTCCAGAAATCAAAGTAAGGACATTTGAATACCACATAAGTTTGCCTCAAATAATCAAGTTCGGATTACGTCATATTAATATCATTATAATGTTCGCCCATCTTGCATGATGGTGGACATGGCTATTGGAAAGTATCTTGTCTTTTCGGAAGTCTTTGGGATCACTGAAAGAGTAAGCTTATATACTGTACTTCGTGAAAACTATTAGAAATCGAGGACGGCTCTGTCTACAAAACAGGGATCTATGTTTGTATCGCCCTTGACAGGACGACACCGGCCGATCAGTAAAACATTGTGACGTCATGGAGGGCCTTAACACATCTTCTTATATACAGTGTTAATGTCCTTCTGGCTCTGAAGTAACATATTCTCAGTAACCAAAACGGATAACTGAATAGAAATCGGTAGGCAAGAAGAAATAAGAAGAAAAGAAGAAGTCTATATTTTAGCAAGACATTAAGAAAAAATCATTATCTTACCTTGCACCGATAGTGCTTGCTCAAGATGTTGACAAAGATCCTCTCTGTCGTCATATCCGACCGCCTGAGATCCGATACGAGCGCCTTCTTGGATAATGTTGTAGTAAGGCGACGAGGAATCGATGCCTTCATCTGCAAGGAAGCCTTGCCAGTCTTGGCAGATCGGGGCTGCCTGGGGTAGAAGGGCACTCATCAGTTCAGCCCCGAACTCAGAGAGGAGATCTTGAAGAGATGGCCTCAAGAAATTCTCCTTGACGTTGGTGCAGATGGTGTTGATTGTAGATAGGTCATTGATGATCATGTTGATGTCGATTCCATAGAGGTCTTTGGTGATTTTGGTCAGGATTTCAATGATACCCAGGGGATCATCCATATTTTCTGCTTGTCTGCGATATCTTCCGCCACTGTCCTGAGATATAATGCTATTGACCACAGTAATTATGTCATTACAAAATCCCGTTCCGTCAAAGGCATCCAGATCTTCAGAAGCTTCGATGACTTTATCACAGACGAAACCCCAATACAGACTTGACTGGTCCACTTCCGGTACCGCCGAACCGACTACCGGTAGGACACCTCTGCAAGCATAGGCCATAGAATCAATGACACGATCCTGCTGCAAGATACCACCAGCAGCGTTGATCATGAATTTGATGGTCAAACCAGGAATTATTTCTCCCGGGTTCTGGAATAGCTCCTGATAGTCCGAGGGAGCCTGGCCTGAAGCCATGGCAACCAGTATTGAGATTGCGAGAAAAGTAAACGACTTCATTGTTGGATCGTTTAACAGCTGGCCTAATATAAGGTCGATCGCACCAGTCGAAAACGAGAAAGTTCAACGTCTCAAGTCCTGTAAGTACATAAATATATAGAAATGAATTGCGAGAAATCAATTTATGTTCCGACTTACCACAGTATTAACTACTAACCTTTACAAAACCCATAGGCCCGTATTATATCCTAATTTGGATAACAAATCACGTTTTACAAAATTTAAACTTTAGACGTCAGAGGGACTTCCTTTTTTTAATCCGATTTTGTTTAAAAGCATACACCCAGCATCGGGCATACAATCCAGCCAATGCCAGATCATGGTCATGTAATATAGATACAGACCAGGGGGGGGGGGGGAGGTGTTTCAAATAGACTACGATTGACTTTAAGTTGGAATTAACTATGGCAAGCAGTTCATGCCACTGTTTGCTCTTACCATTATGATCTTTAGATATTCCTTCAATAATGAATTATCAAAAAAATGTAAATTCTGAAGATGTGTGACATTGATTTGTACGTCCTGTAAGAGACCGATTCCAGTTAATGGTGAGAGCAAACAGTGGCATGAACGGCTTGCCATAGTCAAGCCCAACTTAAAGTTGATTTTAGAATTTGTGAAAGACCCCCCATGAATGGGATTGGAAGAAACGCAATGGGAAATGAAGAAAGGAGGATATAAAACCATAGTAGGGAAAATTAAGAAAGATAGACGATATAAGAGGATATAAGAGAAGAGAGAGAGAGAGAGGGGTAGGAAGAGGGAGAGAGATCAAGAGTAAGAAAGGGTGAGAGAGAGGTAGAGAGAATGAAAGGGAGAGATAGATAGATAGAAATAGGGGAGAGATGGAGGATATATATAGAGAGAGAGAGAGATGTAATGGGAAAGATGAAAACATAGGACAGAAAAAATGAGTAAATGAGATCAATGTGGACAAAAACTGAAATAAGGAAAAATAAATAGAGGAGGAAGAATGGCAATTCAAGAAATACGCAACCATATTAAGAGCATAACCCCCGGACATGTGCAGTGGTCCAACCCAAGGGTATATAGACCCATTATACACACTCATCCCGAAGACGATTGGTACAACCATTCGAAACGTCGATATAGAGCATGAGTGGGCATTTTTCAGGGATAAATAACCCTGTCGAAAGAATATGTGGTGTAAACGCAAACCTCACTCAAATATGAAAATTAAAGTTTACACAAATTTGAAAGACCAACACAAAGGAAATATCCATACGTTTCTGACGTAACCGAACTGATTTTTAAATGCCATTTTTGACTTTTTGGGAGAAATAATTCAGACTTTTGGAAGTGTCAGTGTATGAGGCTACTGGGAATGTGTACATTAATGCAAAACAAAATATAATTTTGTTTTGGAACCGAGCACTTCAAATGACAAAATATGGTTGACAAGATTTGGATATAATATAAAGCAGCAGAAAGTGTACACACATAGGCTACGCCCCCTATCTACACATGCACACATGTAGTTTGAGAGAAGGGGGAAATGGAGAAAGAGAGAGAGGGGAGAATAGAAGAGTAGATTAGTGGGGCATTTGAGTTATAACAATCGGGTACTTATTAACGTATGAATTTTCTATCATGAGCAATGTTCATTTGCCTATTTTGCGAATTATGTTTATTATGTGGATCTGTAAATATAATTTCATTCACTGACATTAAGATATCACTTTATACACAAAGACCCTTTAGAGTTGCCACATTATATGCACATTTATTTGAGAGCACTAAACATGAAATGTCTAAAATGACAATAGCTAATGCACATAGTATGTAGATTGTTATACTTTCCACTAATATTGTTCTAATAACAACAAAAAACAATACAAGCCAGTTCATTTATTTTTTATAGATCCCTATACAATTTGTTATTTCTTGGCCATCTTCCAATTCATTTATAATGGCCCATGTTTTATTTGTGTCCTTTATATTATTTTATAGCAAAAAACCAACAACAAAAATGTCTACAATATCCATGTTTTCAGGCGCATGCGCTCTTTATTCATGTGCGGGAGATCTGGGAATAACCACTTTTAAAGGTGTAGCCCAGTATAACGTCGAATTAATTTCGACAAATGTAGAAAAAACTAACGGAATAGTAATTGAAATAGGAGAATTTAGACAAAAGATTCATGAAGTATAAAATAAGTAGCTCATTTATTTTATAGATCCATACGAAATTTGTCATATCTTGGCCATCTTCTAAATCTTTTTTAATGGTAAATGTTTTACTACATGTAAACTGGTTCATGCAGATGATACTGCGGGGGAGGCGTGGGGCGTGGCGCAGGTGACTGCGTTTGCGTGCCTTGGTGCTCTTTGGGAGCAGGCGTGCATGGGTTTGAATGCATGTTGGAAACTGGATTGTGTCCTTGGCTGCGGCCTATATATTAGTGTATACATTACTGCATCGTGATTGTTCATGTCGACTGCCTCGATCAAGTGACCTTGTTCAATAACCTTGTTTAATGACCTCAATATTTTAAAGTGATTATCGTGTCATTTCTGTGGTAACAAATTAATTTGTTTGCTGTATTTGCTATTTTTTTGCTATTTTGCTTGTTTCACGTTGTATATCATCTTATGTCAAGGCTTCTTGCCCACCTATTAATATTGTTACGTACTTCACCATTACAACCACTCCAATCAAATGTTAGTTTTATTTTTAAGGGAACCTATAATCTACAAGCTGAGCTTTTTAATAGGTTCCTCACATTTCACCCTTAAACCTTCTATTCAATACAATTGATTTCGACGTCTTTTCAAAGAATTAATTTAATGTGACACTTTTAGTATATTTCATATAATGTTCTAATCTTGTCAATAATGTGAATTCTTTTTTGTGAAATGTGAAACAAATACACTTGAAACTTGAAACTTGAAGAATAATAATTCGAGTGATTTATTGATGAAGGGTAAATAAATCAAAAAGTTCATCACCATCTACAGAATAGAACGGCATGTCAGCTAAGTGGGCCATAGAAGTACAGGTAAATCTCAATATGATATTGCATTTCCGGCTTTGGATTTGTAGCAATAAGCAAGCTATTGGGCGATAGTACAGTCTTGCATGGAGACACCTTAACAAGTGAACAAATACAGATACAAAAACACTTGAATACAAAGAACAGGAAACTGACACCAAACACCAGAGAAGGGGTTGAAAGAAGGACTTGACACTATAATATTAAGGAAAAAAGTACATGTAGGTACAAGTAGAGACAGCACAGCACAGCACGGCAGGGCGAGCCAATGAACAATGGCAATAGTGGAGCATCTGAGCATGTTCCTGGCGAGATGCCCAATAAATATAATGGTGCATAATATCAAGGAGGAAATACACGCATTGTAATTAGATGCGCTCATACCAATTATGTGAAAGTATTGGTATATATAAGTCAGCATAAATGCTTGTAAGAAAGTAACCAGACGGCCAACGGCTTTAGGTCCTCTCCGAGGGACCTGGTAATAAGGATTAATGCCTTACCAAAGGGCACTAGCGCATCGCCTTGGCTTCGAACCCGGGTCACCGGATTACGAAACCACTGCTCTACCGACTGAGCTATCGCGCCTCCTCAAGTAAACAAGCTACAATAAGGGAAAGCATGATATTAATGATATTTGAGACATAACAATATTAAAGACCATCAGTTAATTCACTGCTTTCAGTAGTACCGATTCACAACACACATGGGGAAATTGAATACAGGTGGATAATACCAGTGTCACATTTATTTTCTTCCTTTTGAATAAACATGCAATGAATCAGAGCAATGTAGTAAGAAATATTGACTAAACAAATGGGGAATTGAGAAAAGTATAAACGATACAACGCAAAATATGTTTCTTAGTTACTGTCCATACGATAATAAAGGGTTTAACTTATTGAGAGTTCAAATAAAAAAGAATGAAAGGTGAAAGCATGAAAGCAAGATAATTACCCATTAAAAACCTCTTGGAGAAAGGATTAATGCATACAAGATAATAAGGACTTTTAGATTTGCACGACGAGAACGTGGACTGCCACGTGTGACATCCTTTTAAGGCAATGTGACGCTCTTTTATAAAGGCACTGCTGCCTAATAACGTCGAGTACGTTCGACTTAATCGAGAATAAAATTATGAAAGGGTAAATTTACCCTTTCATAATGCACGCAAGACAATTTAACATCGAGGACGTTCGGCTTAATTGAAAACCATAATATGAAAGGGTGAATGATGCAGGACAATTTCACATTTAGTAGTCTTAATTGAGAATTTACACATGAAATGACGAGAGTATGGAAGAAAATTTCCCATTAAATAGTCTAAATTAAGAATTTACAAATGAAAAGGTGAAGGCATGCAACAAAATTCCCATTGAGTACGTCTTACCTCGAGTCTATTGACTTTAATGCCGGATTTCTTTTGAAGTGAGTACCCCTTGTTAGAAAATAGCTGAAGACTATCATTAATTGAGAGGAGATTGAAGAATGCTTCACACAATAAAGCTCCGAGAATGAAATCGATTATTGCTTGCTGTACAAGAATGTTATCGGGCGCATACGCTATTCATCGGGAGATCTGGGAATACTGACTTTTAAAGGGGAGCCCAGCCTAAACATCGAATTAATTTCAACAAATGTGAGAAAAGGGAATAGTAACTGCAGTAGGAGAATTTAGAGAGGGAGAAGATTCATGAAGAATAAAATATACTAACTCATTTATTTTATAGATCCCTACGAAATTTGTCCTACCTTGGCCAGCTTTGATTAATGGACCATGTAATATTTGTGTCCTTTTCATCATTATAAGGCAAATTGCAAGATAATTTTTGGGGGGGATTTTGTTTAGTATATTGGTCAGTACATTTCTGTACTTGTACTTATCAATAAAACCTCACGATGATTTGATTTAATAACTTTTGAATGCATTGTATGTTTTACACAACTAGATGTTATGATTCCTCGAGTTATGCCTGTCAAAGGAAGTTACTCAACTGGCGAAGGGGGCAAAAAACAAACAAAAGATCCTTTAATAGCCATGTTTTTAGGCGCATGCGCTCTTTATCCATGTGCAGAAGTCTGGGAATAACCACTTTTAAAGGTGTAGCTCAGCCTAACATCGAATTAATAAAATTATTATACAAAAACGGTTACTGAAGAATGAAAATTTAGCGAGAAGATTCATGAAGAATAAAATATACTAGCTCATTTATTTTATACATCCCTACGAAATTTGTCATATCTTGGCCATCTTCTAAATCTTTGTTAATGGCCGATGTTTATGTCATTTTCATTATTCAGATTCAGATTCAGATTAATTTTATTGGTCCATTTGGAAATTCAGTTGTTGGCATTACATGAAGCACATGAACAATATACAATAGAAATAATATACACAAATACATAATACATAGTAGCAAATGTACAATGACATATTCATATGGAAACACGGATTTAAATCGTTATTAATATTATTAAATTATATAGCAAATTGCAAGAGTAATTCCTTTTTATTTTGTTTAGTAAAGTGGTCTGTACATGTCTGTACTTGTACTTATCAATAAAACCTCACGAGGATTTGATTTAATAACTTTTGAATGCATTGTATGTTTTACACAAATAGATGTTATGATTCCTCGAGTTATGCCTGTCAAAGGAAGTTACTCAACTGGCGAAGGGGGCAAAAAACAAACAAAAGATCCTTTAATAGCCATGTTTTTAGGCGCATGCGCTCTTTATCCATGTGCAGAAGTCTGGGAATAACCACTTTTAAAGGTGTAGCTCAGCCTAACATCGAATTAATAAAATTATTATACAAAAACGGTTACTGAAGAATGAAAATTTAGCGAGAAGATTCATGAAGAATAAAATATACTAGCTCATTTATTTTATACATCCCTACGAAATTTGTCATATCTTGGCCATCTTCTAAATCTTTGTTAATGGCCGATGTTTATGTAATTTTCATTATTCAGATTCAGATTCAGATTAATTTTATTGGTCCATTTGGAAATTCAGTTGTTGGCATTACATGAAGCACATGAACAATATACAATAGAAATAATATACACAAATACATAATACATAGTAGCAAATGTACAATGACATATTTATATGGAAACACGGATTTAAATCGTTATTAATATTATTAAATTATATAGCAAATTGCAAGAGTAATTCCTTTTTATTTTGTTTAGTAAAGTGGTCTGTACATTTCTGTACTTGTTGTATTTATCAACAAGATCCTGACGATGTTTTGATTTAATATTTGTTTAATACACTGTATGTGTAACCCGCATAAATTGTATGATTCTCCGAGCTATCCATGTCATACAAAGTTACTCAGTCCGAGGAAGCGGGCAAACAAACAAAATGTCTATAATATCCATGTTTTCAGGCGCATGAGCTCTTTATGCATGTGCGGGAGATTTAGAAATACCCACTTTTAAAGGCATCGTTTAACAATGTGAAATCTGAGATGCACGGCCATGTCTGTGATATGGTGTAATATTAAAGCCCTACAAAAATTGCGCTTCAAAATGATAAAGAAGTGCCTCAAAAAAGTAAAAATCTTTGAGTGACCGTTTTTACCATATACGTTTCCCCCATTAGACTGTAGTGTTATAAAACCGTTAGGAAAACGCACAATTTGGTTTCGATTTCCAATCATAAATATCGTGATAACTAGACAGGCGATCGGCTTGTAAAAGTCATGGGGCTCCTGAATGACCCAAATGTTTATAATTATCATTGCAGCATGAGCTAAAACCTTGCAGTACATACCAATACTTATTTGCTAGATGATCAACCCCGAGGATTATCCCGAAGAAGACTGCAGTGAAATGGTTTAATTTGCAAATATTTTTGGGTCGACTGTTAATTTGAGTGGATCATTGCATACACGTACCTCATTTACCTATTTTGTATAGCATGAGTTAGAAAATTTAGAAATATATTTAGAAAATTGCTATATTAGGATTTAAAGACATTCATTTTTGACATATTGTATATTGTCATGATTATAGTGTCTACTTTATTCTTCTATATATTTTACTTTATTTTGAAAATAATCTTCTATTATGTTTCTTCTTTTCTCTTGATAATATAGATATCTGGGATGTAGTATAATAATAAATCCTGGGCCCATGATGTGTTGCGAAAGAAATCATCATAATAAGAATCAGAATGAAACCACAGCTACTAGGCCTACTACTATACTACTGTCATTGCTGACTATTGAATTGAATTCGATTGATTAGGTTTATTGATAACAATTCAAAGTCAAAGCTGATGTATCTTGTATTCACAAACAAAACTGCAACATGTAGAATAAAAGCAATTGGCACCTGTTCCGTGTAAAATAGGTAAATATAAATTAAGATTACGATTATGCTAATGATGCTGATAAAAATAGTAATATAATCGTTATTATTATTATTACAATACATTCCCGCACATAATTTATGTACATTCTTCACTACCTGAGGAGCATTCCAGCCATGCGCCATTTTACCCTTGGATCCAAAGTCATCTCCACGTATTCAATTAGTATAATGATTATGTTACGTTGCTCTAGAAGTCGATTCTATGCATTGAATGCCCTGAAAAATTATAAAAATGAGTCGAATATTGTACGCAATATGTCAATTCCACCGATGACTGTATAATATTTAATACGCTGCATGTTCGTGTATGTGCGAGTGTGAGTTTGATTTTTTTTTTAAATTAATAAACCGTAACACTCCATGCCAACAAGCAAAATGTACACAAATGAAGAAAAGACACACACGCCTATCGGCACACAGATCATTTTACATGTTCCAATGGAAAAGTCTATCAGACATTTTATGATCTGACTGCGATCAAATTTTGACTCAACTTTCAGGCATATGACAAATTAATGATCTCGAGATTATGCTTGAGGAGGCGCGAAAGCTCAGTTGGTAGAGCAGTGGTCTCGTATTCCGGCGACCCGGGTTCGAAACCTTTGGTAAGGCACTAATCCTTATTACCAGGTCCATCGGAGAGGACCTAAAGCAGTCGGTCCTCTGGTTGCGTACTAACAAGCATTTATGCTCTCTTAGCAGCCAGGTAAAGTAACAACCACACACTCTAAGTTGCTACATGATGCATCAAATCGAAATATTGAAATACTTAAACCGTCTTTGTGGTACTCTCACTTCTAGTCATATACATTAAAGACTCCGTCTCCAATTTGAATTAAATTTGGCCATTACTTCGGCCAGTAGGCTTACAATGCACGGATATTGTGAATATTTGGATTAGCATTGATACAAATCTCAACCAGGATGATTATTTTTGCATAAATTCCTATTAATGCAATCGCGACTTTCTCTCACCAATCTAATGGCAGTCAGATCCGCCAATTCTCAGTGAGCTTAACACAGGCCAGAATCGTTCTGTAAATGGAAATCTACCTGGCAGAAATCTACTATATATATTCTTACCTTTTCGAAGAACGCCAAGTAAAGGCAAAACCGTCTCGTAGGTAGGATATGTACTCGAATCCGTGATACAGTATCACCTAACCTTGAATGCTTTAACAATCCTTCTCTTTGGCGTATCGTATGTACATACAAATGCTCCAACACACCTCTAAATGGTTAGTACGCATCTAACCCTCGATGCAAACCATATCATTCCGTTGGTCTGGTATTACAAAAAATATGCGTATTGCACACGTCACTCTGTCACGTGACTCTTCTATTGTTCGACAGTGCCTGACAAAAGCGGTCATGTATATTTCATATCATCATCCATCTATGCGGCAGATGCCTAATAGATCACGGATGGCCAACCTTTTAAAGCTCGCGGGCCACAGCTAACGATTGGCATAACTTGGCGGGCCATAGATAGTCTTCTCCCCCCCCCCCCCCCCCCCCCACCACACACACTCATGCAATACGTGTACACACCTGAAATTTTGCAAAAACAAACAAGCAAACAACATAATCAGTGAGAAAAACAAATCAGGCTTATTTTTAGTGTGATTTCTGGGGCTTGCGCTTTTCTACTATGTTGCTAACCTCCATCACATACTCTGGTGAAAAATGAGGCAAAGTGGTTCACCTTTCTCTTCTGTGAAGAAATACTTTAGAGACCAATCTGATTTAAAGTTTCTGCCTTCATCAGAAACTCTCCTTTTTTTCGCACGTCTCGAAGTCGTTGCCATGTTGGTTGTTATTTCAATCAAAATCATGGACACAGCAGAAAGAATATGATCCTAAAAGTATTACTTGTACACTGTACATCTAATTGAACGGCCGCGGTGTAGAGGGAAGGGGACTGACTATTTAGTTTACGATTAAGATTCATGATAAAATTCTACGGCGGGAGAAAAGAGTTGTAAGTTTGAAGAAAAGTATGGCATTTCAAACATTATTTCTCGATTCGCAACAGTTGTTACTGCGTGCGGAAATTACAAACTGAAATTTACACGGCGAGTGATATTAATGCGGGTACTGATGTCGTTAATATATTGTAATGAGAGGAAATTTGAGGAGTCCGTGTACCACCAAGTATTGAGTCAATATGTTGTGAATGATGAAAACAAATTATGGAAATATTAGAGATAGCTGCGTGTAGATTTTTTACCCTATTTCATCGCTGCTATATGCGGCCGCATTACTTTTATGATGTTTTTTTATAAGTATTGTTTCACTGCTCCGCGGGCCGCACAAGAAGAGCTCGCGGGCCGCGGGTTGGCCACCCGTGCCTTAGATGTACACGTTTTGTTTCCGTATGAAATATTTTGTACAGTGCGTTAAAAAAGAAGTGTATACAACTATGGTAGCTTCTAATCAAAGAGAGTATAACCCTTGTGACCTTGAATCATGTATTGTATTTATTAAACTTCATTGATGTACATCAATGTTCTGTTTATAAACATAATTGTAATAACTTTACAATGTAATGTAACAATCAATATTCTGTTTGGGAACATATTCATCATATAAGTCAATTTACAATGTAATGTAACATATCAATATTCTGTAAACATACATACCGTTTAAATCAATTTAAAATACAGTGTTTATAGCAAAACAAAAGGAAATCCATGTATCGTGGTTTTGGGTTACTAAAATCATGTCTAATGATGCCATATTCATAATTGTGCTGCCACGGATGAATTAGCAGCAGGCTTATCAAAAATATTATGAATATGATATCATTGAGCAGAAAATAAGTTATTCTTCATCATGAAATAGATTTTAAAGTCATATTGGTTATAAACGTTTAATTAAGAGCTATTCAAGTTGTGTAGACTTTTATTTCGATACGCATTGTATTATTATAATTAATACACTATTAGGCAAGGGCATTAGAGAGTAATCCAGTGTTGAGTCAATACAATTAGGTAATTACTGACGTTCCCATTTTCCAATTGAAGCTCTTAACAGTATTCTCTAATGGTTACCACTCATCGATATCTCAACAATGATATCAGTTTAACTTTCTTTCCTTCATCTCTCTCTCTCTCTCTCCCCCCCCCCCCTCTCTCTCTCTCTCTCTCTCACACTATTTATCAATTTCTCTCTCATTCCATCTTCACCTTTCCCTTTTCTGTCGCTTTTTCCACCTTTCTTTCTTTCTCCATTCTCATTCAATTTTCATGTCAATTTTTGTTTTTTCGCTACTGAACATTTATTTCAGTCATTATTGATCTTCTCCTCACATGGGGTTGAACACCATAACGACAAAAGCTGATCTCCACAGGGATCCATCGCCCCTATAATTATTCTATGATCGTTGTTCTCTTGTTTCGTGTGTACTCTATCTCTGCCGTCTCTCTCTCTCTCTCTCTATCTATCTCTCTGTCTCTCTCTGTCTATCTCTCTCAATCTCTCTCTCTCTCTTTGTCTCTATATATCTCTCTCTCTCTCTATCTATCTCTGTCTCTCTCTCTCTCTCTCTACCGTCTCTCTCTCTCGCTCTCTCTCTATCTATCTCTCTCTCTCTCTCTATCTCTCTGTCTCTCTCTATGTCTCTCTCTCTCTCTCTCTCTCTTTGTTCCTCTCTCTCTCTCTCTCTCCCTCTCTTCATCTATCTATAATTCTTTCTCCCTCCCCCCCCCTCTCTCTCTGTTCCTCTCTCTCTCTCTCTCTATCCCCCTCTCTTCATCTATCTATAATCCTTTCTCCCTCCCCCTCTCGACTCGCTCTGCCCCCCTCTGTCTGTCTGTCTCTTTCTCCCCCCCCCCCCCTCTCTCTATCTATCTCTTTCTTTCTCCTTCCCCTCTCGACTCGCTCTCTCTCTCCCTCAATATGTCTTTCTCTTTCTCTCTCTTTCTCTCTGTCTCGCTCTCCTCATCTATATCCATCACTCTCTCTCTCTCCCTCCCCCTCTCGATTCGTGCTGTCGCTCTCACTCTCTGGTAGTCCAGAATCTGCATGGTCCTTTATACATTCTCTACACACTTGATTCAAGCCGTCGAAGATGGCGTTATCAACAAACTCATAGTTTTTTTTATAATGATATTTTATTTCCTTCCTCATAATTTCACATAACAAGAAATTCTATTGACAAGACATTATCAAAATAAGCGGTATAAAACAAGATCTTTGGTACAAGACACTTCATGAGTTACATCAATCAATGAACATAGACAAAAATCTCAGAAAAAAATACATGATTCTACATTTTTTCTTGCATGTAACAGTGTATAATAAAAATAACAGTAGAGGAAGATTTAAAGTTGCATAGTACCATCCTGTCACACACTCTCACATCAGCAAACTCATGACATCCCCCCCCCCCACCCCCTCTAGCTCACCCACACCACACCCCCTTTCACACACATAAACACACATACAACACACACACACACACACACTGCATGCAACCTGTTCCGGAGATTTCCTTCCTCATAAAATTCACATTACAAAAGAATTATCACAGTAGGGATTCGAACCCCGTACCTTATGGTTCACATTCCGGAAACGTATTCACTAGACCGCCACACCTCCATGCAGACCACTACAACTCCGCGCGGCCAAAACACTTCGTGAATTCGTTATGGGACCTTCTATCCACACCATTCTGTTAAGCCTATACGAAATGGAAATTAGTCGGTAATGATGAAATTGTCGGTGAAAATGATATTAGTCGATGAAAACCACCGACTAAATGTTTGATGAAACGCCCCCCCCCCCCCCCCCCAGCTCTCTTCAGCTAAAGTTCCTTCAGATTAATCTCTGTATTTACAGGTTGATAAGCAACTCCTGCAACTCCTCATCTGATGGTGACAAGTTGTAATCTGTATTGAAAACAAATATTTTAAAGTTACTAGTTTATATTAAACGCGTGTTTGTATAACTCTGGAGTTAATAGACCATTTTCGCAATGAAACCAACTTCATACAGAAGTGCCTCGATACAAATTATTTCATTCACAGATACGGATAATTGAATTTTAGTAGTCAGAATTCAAATTGCATGCATTAGTTGTTGCAAGGTAGGACAAACATTATGAGTTTTTGAGAAAACTATTGACATTTATTCGTAGCAGATGAATGAAATAATTCGCATCGAGGCGCTTCACAAAGGCATATGCATGCATACATTTGGTTACATTACGAAAATGGCCCATAATAACCACGCTTCTCTTCCTAACAGCGCCATAGCTATACAAAATAATAGAGTAGATAGTCACGTCACCGGAAGTGGCACCTATCCATTGATAAGTCAAATTCATTGAGCACATTTTCCTTTACTTAGAGCTTGTTTATGGGAAGGAGGTATTTAGGATCTCATTAATCGACTTTAACGTGGGTGCGTGTCTTGATAATATTTTACGGCAAACTTCTGAACATCATGGAAACCCCACCCAAGGTTTATTCCTTGTTGACAATAGAAAAATCAGCTTCGAATTTGACTTTAATAATTGCTTATTGCTATATCGCATCCTTCCCTTCCTCTAGCGGTTCTCCATTCGGTGGTTGGGGTCTTCTTGAATACCTTATCTACTACCAGTACTACTACTTATAATAATGGTCATGATAATAAGATAAAATTATAACAATAATAATAATAATGATGATAATAATAATATATTGTACCCAGGGTATCCTCGTCAGTATTGAAACTGTTCTCCCTGACAGCCCTACAATCATATAATCACCCGGGCTATTCCTCCTGCTACTATTAGTACTACTACTACTACTACTACTAATAATAATAATAATAATAATAAAGATGATAACAATGATGATGATAATAATATATAGAAGAAGACGAAGAAGAAGAAAAAGAAAAATTGAAGAAGAAGAATTTACCCTGGGTAACCACCTCAGTGTCTGTACTTCTCACATTGCAGATGCTGCTGTTATCTGGATTATTACTATCCCTGATCTCTATACATATAGCTCTGCTTCCTGGAGTAGATCTAGAAGGGGCCTCGGTACCTGGCAAGTTTACCCTTCTGTGTCGAGCATTCCTAATGAAAGGGATTGGAAAGCAGAATGGATTAAACACAGGTACGGATGATAGTCATGTCTTATAGGAACTCATATTCTAAAACTGCTACTACTAGTATTGATCATCCTGCTACTACTTCTACTACTACTGGTGCCGCTACTCCTCCTCCTCATCATAGCTGTACTACTTCTACTACTACTACCAGTGGCGGATCTAGGGGGCACCCAGTTTTTTTTGTTGTAAAAACACGTTAATTTGACCCTTTTGGGAGATGGGCCCCCTCCCCTGGCGCTCAAGGGGAGGGGGGGTTCAATTTTTCAAATTTCCGAGGGCTCCCCAAAAAAAATTAGTGCACACAACCCCCTTTCACACTTTGATTAACCAAACACAAGTTATTGGGAAATTTTGGGGCAGAACAGTTACCTAAAATTTACCAATAATAAAAGCTTAGAGCTTGCGGCCCTATAACAAGGCACGACAAAAATTAGGGGAAAACATTATATTTTCGTGTAAGGATGTCATTTTATGTAGTGTTTCCAATTATAGCAATATTTATGAAGTTACCACTCGAACCTTTCGGGAGAGTCATGACCGACATGAGCTCTGGTCATCTGGTTCTGGAGCTTCCTGTCTACGAGCTCAGGAACGATGTACTTCCAGAAGAATTGCTCCGCTTGGATCGCATCGAAATTCCATTGCCGATGACGTGGTCTAATTCTTTGAATGAAGCTCTTGCCGAGATGATTATAGACGAAGAAATCGCACCAAGGAAGTCCAGTCACTGCTAGTTGGGTTTGAACCTGATGATAGTATGTATGTTGGGTGCTGAGTACATTGCGACCACGTGCAGATTCTTTAATGTATCCAGTATTACGAGGTCCCGGTGTTTCACCGGGCTTTAGACTTACAGGACATTTGATTTCTAAAATGCCATATCTATCATCTTCTCTTTTGCAAGCCTTGCAACCAGACTTACAACTTACAAGGCCATCTGGGGATGCACCGATGAAAGTCTTCTCTGGGTGGAAAAAGATCCCGCATTCTTTAACCTCAATCTCTTCGTGGCCCTTGCTTTTCATAACTTGTAAGTATACGTATCTTGCAACTGGCTCCATGGTCCGACCCCAGACGAGGTTTGGGTGATTTGGGTTCAGAACAGTATACTTCATTATTGTTTTCACAAGCAAGTTTGGATCACGACGTCTTGATCCTCTCAATGAGACCACCTCCTTAATGCGCGAAGCGCTGATGCAACCGATGCGATATTGAAACCACAACAGATTGTCACTCTGTCCTCTCGTTTTTGCTTCGATTGTGTTGATATCTTCTTGATTGTACCTTGGTAACGAAAAAGCTTCACCAGTAGATCTACATCGTCTCGCTCTGTCACTCAGACTGTCAGGTAGTACTTCATCATTCGACGTACCCTCAGAAGCCTCCTGAGGTTCTACTGTATTTGTTCTTGTGCTTCTCGCACAACCTGAGGGCTGTATCGAACTGTCTGTGTCTGATCTATTGTTTGGCACACACTCAAACGTTGAGCAAGTCGCAGATGAAGAAACAGGTCGGTGGTAACTTGTTGAAGACGTCGGATTGCTATTAAGAATGCTTTGGGCAATACCCCCATGTACTAGTCCTGGGACTACATGTGTGAGGAAGAAATCCTTGACATGTTCTGCAAATCTCTGCCATTAATTGCAAGGTATTCGTATCGCTCATGCTTACTCTCTGTCGGAAATGACCAGCTTTAGTAAAGCTGAAGAAATCACACCAGGGTCGTCCAGTCACAACTAGCTGTGTCTGGATTTGGATATACACAGCATGGGTTGTCTTGAGCTCGACCTTACCACTTCTTGTTTTAACAAGGTATTCAGTGTTCTGATGCGTTGGTTTCTCCCGACCTTTTACTTTAGGACAATTGATTTGAAGAAGACCGTCGCCACAGTTTTTGCAGCTTACCTGAGCACTTGGCGAAGCCCCGATGAAAATCATTTCTGGATGAATGTATAAACCACATTCACTGATATCAAGAGGACTGTGGCATTGGCATCTGTGTTCCTTGGTGTACATTTGCTTTGCAATATGTATCATCTCCTTTTCAGCCGTATCCTTACGGGGAGAGGTAGGCTTCTTCGTGTAATTCATAACATCATTGACGAGTTCCCTCGTTTCTCCATCGCACCGTACAGGATTCCTTTGGACAGCCTGGTTTTTCCTCGTAGCTACAGCTTTGAAATTCTCTGCCTCGATACATCCAGTGCGAAACTCGATCCATTTCGGATTGTCTTGTTTTCCTCTCGTTTCTCTCTCGATCGCGATGATGTCATTCTGCGTATATTTCGGAAGATGAAAGGCCTTTGGCGTAGAACATGTCCTGGCTATTTCTTTCAAGCTCTTCGGTAGAATTTTCACAGTCTCTGGAGATTCGAACATGCTTAGGTCAAATTGTTTCAGCGCTGGATGTATGATCAAGAAATGGATAGGAAAAAAATAAGCATTAACATTACAACAGATGCATACATATGATATAGATATATTAACAACTGGTATGAAACATAGCAGGAAAGTTGCTGGAATAAAATGATGATAATTATAACGGATATTACTCGATGATACTAATTTCTTTTTGATAAATATATGTTTTTGTTTCTTCCTTTACGGAATCACCTCATGATCGCTTTTGTGCAGACATAGACTTTTTATCTCCCGAATTTAGATGAGACTTAGACCTACCTTACAGTTTACAGACGAAGATGGTACCTGTACCGTCATTTTTTTTTTACAAGTGCTGATGTTAAAGCGTTTCTTGCTAGTATTCTGTTTTTCAATATTACCTCCCAGCATCAGTTGGCCTTACCTTCAAAGACGAATATGACGTCATCTGTACAGTCTTCTTCGGAGGTGATGATGTCGATATGATTGGAATCCTCACCTTCAGCTGCATCACCGTCTGCAAGGAGAGAATTCATTTGGGCTGATGAATTGTCGGTAGCGGTTCCATCTACGTGTACATGTAGCTTCAATGCGGAGCTGGAAATAGAACCGCTCGGCTGTGCATACCGACTTGACAGAGTGTTGTCTGTGGCTACAGCTCTATCAACGAATATGACGTCATCTGTACAGTCTTCCTCGGAAGTGATGATGTCAGATTGATTAGAATCCTCCCCTTCAGCTGCATCACAGTCTATAAGGTGAGAATTAATTCGGGCTGTTGAATTGGCAGTAGCTGTTTCATTGACGTGTAGCTTCAATGTGGATTTGGAGAAAGAACTGCTCGGCTGTGCATACCGACTTGAGACAGTCTTGTCTGTGGCTACAGTTCTACCAACGAATATGACGTAATCTGTACAGTCTTTTTCGGAAGTGATGATGTCAGATTGATTCGAATCCTCCCCTTCAGCTGCATCACCGTCTACAAGGTGAGAATTCATTCGGGCTGATAAATTATCAGTAGCGGTTTCATCGACGTTCAGCTTCAATGCAGAATTGGAAAAAGAACTGCTCGGCTGCGCATACCGACTTGAAACAATGTTGTCTGTGGCGAGAGCTGTACCAGTGTCAGTAATGGTGTGGCAGGGAAATACATCTGTATTGATCTCACGCAGAACAAAAGATGTGTGTCCCATCCTGGATTTGGTACTAGCAGATTTTCTCTGTAGGTCATCAGTTGAGCCAGAATTGCTCCCATGTTGAACATCGGTTACACCACCAACTGGACTCCGAGCCGATTCCAAACCAACAGATTCTTGGTCAGTCCAATTAGATGTAGTGCTGTTTATGGGAAATTTGATATGATGACGTTCAGAATTCTCATGATAAGCAACAGCGATATCATCATTTTGTTCTGCAGATATGTGTCCCTCTCGGAGGCTAATTCCACCAGGGACATTTGACTTGCAGTGCGCATTTGAGTAACTCTCTCTTCTTCCCGTTTGGTTCCTTGGTGGGGTATTGCCAGTTCTCACTTGAACTAGAGCCCTTCCAAAATTATCTTCCCTAGAAATATTCTCTTCGAGATCGACTTTCAACATCCTTCGAATTCGTTTCCTTTTTTCAGAGTCAGAGTCAGAAGAATCAGATGAATCCTGCTTTCGACTAAGTCCGAGTTTACGGCGGATTTCGCTATCCCTTCTCTTTGATGGTTGCTTCCTAGCTGCATCCATTGTTGCAGATAATTGAAAGACTTATCCAACTTTGTTCAAACAAGTAGAAGTACAAATTTATTTTAGTTGTAGCCTAATTATTCAGTCAATGCATTCAACTGAAAAGTTTTTTTTCTGTATTTACCGCTTCGTGCTCTACTTTATAGTAAGTTTAAGGTTCCAAGGGGAGCGGTCGACTTGCTGGAGAATAACCGTTGAGGCTGAAGTGAGTTTTGCTGTTACAAATTTAAGTGAATGAATAACAATTCACGAAGGCTACAACTTGTTGTGCAATTAATACGTAGGGCAATGAATGCCAGCAGCTATTCTTTCTCAGTGGGGAAATTCAACACTTATCAAATCAATAGACATTCACACCTGGATATTTGTGTTGCATGGTATTACAATGTTTGGGGAAGTTCGCAACTTCCTTGTATTGGTGGGATTTCCCGTTTAACCAGCTAGTGATCTACATGTAAGGCATATGCATAATTTAGTTAAAGGAGAGGGGGGTCCATTCCGAGAGAAAAAATATGACGAGCAAGCAAGGAAATAGTTATCCAATTCTTTAGGTGCCTTTTAGGTCTAATTGTCCCTTTTGAGGTGATTACTTTTTTCTGATTATTTTTGCTTGTCAGTTGGTATTAGAGGATAACTTGTTTGTGTCGAATACAACAAACATGTACTTCATTATTTTGTTCTACACACTAAGAAATAAAGGTACAACTCTGTTACAATAGCAGCACCCTCTGCCAAATACGCGTAGGTTGATGCAAATCTGCACCCTAATTTCATTCTTATTTCTTAGTGGAAACATCACGAAATGGTATAAAGCAAGTTTTGTAACAATAATAATGGAATTATATTCTCTTACACATGACAAGGCCTCTCCCTCCCCCCTCTCTCTCTCTCTCTCTCCCTATCTCTTCCTCTATCTCGTTCCCCCTCACTCTACTCTATCTTCATTTATCTATCTCTCTCTCCCCCTCTCGACTCGCTCTCTCTTTATCTCTCCCTCTCAATCTCTCTCTCTCTCTCTCTTTTTCCTCTTTCTATCTCTTCCCTCTCTCTCTCTCTCTCTTTCTCACAATCTTTCCCTCCTCCTCTCGACTCACTCTCTCACTCTCACTCTCTAACCCAATGTATTAAAGTTTGCCAGCAAATATTAAAGATGAACTATAGCTGCTCTGCTGTATATCACAAAAGAACACTTTTATTAATACTACTACTACTTCTTCTTCTTCTACTACTACTACTACTTACTACTACTACATGTACTACTACTACTACTACTAGTAGTAGTAGTAGTAGTAGTAGTGCAACTACAACTACTTCTACTACTACGACTAGTCAACAACTAATGGTAACAATAATGAAGTATTTCTAACAAAAATGGGAAACAGAAGTAAAATAGAGTGAAATACGCAGAAAGGGCAATTCAACTGCTCATCTTTGCTAACTCAATAAGTCTTTTATTCAGCTTAATTGAAAACATGATTTACACGGTCTAATTATCTTCAGCATAGTCCCTCGTTTACTTCACTTGATATATGGAACTTTTCGATTTGCATGTCGACAAAGTGGACTGCTACGTGTGACGTTCAAATGACGTCACATGTAGCAGTCCACTATGTCGGCGTGCAAACCGGAAAGTCCCTAATGACGTGACAAGTATAATGCATCTAAAAATAAACATGACATCACAGAATGCAGTCTTTCTCACCATTATTTATAAGTGTAAATGATACCGATTTGCATGCTTGGTTTTCAACAAAAGGCGACATATTATTCGTAATTCTTTTTTTTCTCTCGAACTCTTGTACTTCCCATTTCTGGATGAAGAACATGAAAATGAATGGAATGGGTATGTCGTAAAAAGAGGCCTAATATAATGTTCTGGGTTGAAAAAGCGGTCGATACATCGACGATATATTATACATGTATAATCATTTTGAGTTGGTCTATATACATTACAATGGCGACTGTCTGTTTTTCTAGTACAAGACAATAGGGGCGATCACACCTACATAAAAAGTGAGATTTAAAAATCGATTTTTGCATCGCGCTCCAAACATTGGGGTTTTTTGCGTGTGTGGACAGAATAATTTCACTAGTCTTTGCGATTCGATTCGATGTAAGTCTTGCGATTTTTCATAATAATCGCGACAGTTTGCCGGGCGCCTTATGTGTGAATGATATTGAGAGTAACAAATCGATTTATTTAATCCCAGGATTCCAAGCGCGCATTCATCGTCGAGATATTCACGCATGCGTAGTTCGGACGATCTTGCCGTCGAGCGAGAATTCTTCCTGTGTGTGAATGTCCCCAACAAAATTAATCTTTGCATCGCGATCCAAATCGCACCAATTGTTATGTGTGAACGGGCCTATTGAAAGGAAATTCCATCCCTTGTAATAAGTTCATGAGAATAAAAGCAGACAAAGAATATACATAAACTATGCGTTGTGGCGTGTGCCTATAATCCAGCTAAAAGTGGAAGTTACAAACTGATTCAGTCGAGGACGCATGTTCGAAACTGAGTCACGTCTTTCGGATGGTGACGTTTAAAGGTCGGTCCCCAGACGTAAATATTCATATCTGATTGATACACGTCTGTAAAAACTCAATACACACACACACACACACACACATGTACACAGAATGGCGAAAGTTGAAATAATTTAGGCCAATATTCAAGTGACTCGTTAACATTGTTGAAGGCTGATGAAAAAACGATGTAATTTTTGTTTGAAATGTTACTTATTATATTACTTTTACCGTACTACTCCTCTAATATGCAAACAATTCTCAAACCACAAAGATATGTATGTTTTCCTTTGAAGGCGCGTCTATATGTGCGACACCCTCTAACAGTAAATTCTCCTAACCAATTTTTGAATTGTCCTAACTGTTTTTCCATGAAAATGAGACGTAAAACAGACTTTAGTTTAAAAAATCTGTCAACACTTAAATGTCTGGAATGGTATATAGAGCCAATTCATTGTTTTGTTACTTTGTATAATAAATAATCTGTTTTCTTTCAAACTTTCAGATTATCTTTGATTGTACATCTTGCATTAATTCACTACCTTAACACCATTTTCTCTCTACTTACCAAGTCCCTTTAAGAAAATTATGAAGGTTAGTAATACGAGATCACTAAGTCTATGCAAATCTCAGTTGGCAGTTTGGTAAGTAAATCGTGACGTTGTCGCGGATAACTCTCGCGTTTGTTGTGTGCAAAAATACAATTATTTTCTCGCGGTTATTAACGATAAGATAAATTACCTTCCTGAGTCATGCATTGCTAAAAAATTGAAATTTTAGGAAAAAATAGGAAATTGTCCGCCACTACATTACAGACATTCACCGATTCAGCCAATTCGAATCGCCAATACCTTTTATAGTGATTACAACTTTTTGAAATCATAATTTCTCTCATGTTATGTTCGATTTCATTCAAACTGTTACAAGTCTACTACTCTGATTTTTCTACTTTCCTTTAGACGGGTTTGCTATTAAGGTTGGATTTCTCTTTAAAATTATGGATATCTGTTTTTGAAATATAATACATTACATTGACGCATATCATTCTGTTCTTTGATTATTGTGCATTATCACAACGACAATTTCTGATTTTGGAATACTATAAGAATTTACGATGACGTTGGCGTAAATTAGTTATTACAATCGTTTTCATTATACAACAAAAGAACATACATTAATATTAGACATAACAAGAATTATAGCAACAATAAGAGAACGAATTTCTGATCATTCAAACTGTACCCCCAAAATATGTTACATTGTTACAATATCAAATTTGGCCTAATATCATTTGCCATCATTAATGCAATATACAAGCAGGCACATTATCAACACAAAATATTTCATATGAACTACCGTTCATCATCAGTGTTCGTATCAATGAACTCTATAGCCCTGCTTCGTGGAGCCCTCAGTGTCATCTGGTTCTCGAGCTTTATGCCTACGAGCTCGGGAACGATGTAATTCCAGAAGAATTGCTCCACTTTTATCGCATCTAACTCCCATTGTCGGGGACATGGCCAGATTCTTTGAATGAAGCTCTCACCGTAATGATTATACACGAAGAAATCGCACCAAGGAAGTCCAGTCATTGCTAGTTGGGTTTGGACCTGATAATAATGTTTATGTCGCTCGTCGAGAACAGTGGAACCACATGCAGATTTCGTCAGGTATCTAGTATTTTGAGGTGCTGGTATCCTACGAGGCTTTACAGGACATTTGATTTCTAAAATGCCACATCTATCATCTTCTCTTTTGCAAGCCTTGCAACCAGACTTACAACTCACAAGGCCATCTGGGGATGCACCGATGAAAGTTTTTTGTGGGTGAAAAAAGATCCCACATTCCTTTACTTGAATCTCTTCGTGACCCTCGCTTTTCATTAGCTGTACGTAGTTTTGTTTTGCAACTAGCTTCTTGGTCTGACCCCGTTTTCGTTTTGGAACAGTATTATTCATTATTGATTTCATAATTGCGTTTGGATAGCGTCTTCCTTTCCATGTGGCCACCCTCTTAAAGCGCGAAGCGCTGATGCAACCGATGCGATAATCAAACCACAACGGATTATCACTTCGGCCTCTTGTCTTTGCTTCGATGGTGTCGATATGTTCCTGATCGTATCTGGGTAACGAAAAAGCTTCACCAGTATATCTACATCGTCTCGCTCTCTCACTCAGACTGTCCGGTAGTACTTCATCATTCGACGTACCCTCAGATGCCTCCTGTGACTCTACTTTGATTGTGCTTCTGGGACAAGCTGAGGGCTGTACCGAACTGTCTGTGTCTGATCTATTGTTTGGCACACACTCAAACGTTGAACTAGATGGAGCGCAATTTCCGGCCACTTTGATATGATGACGCTCAGAATTCTCATGACAAGCAACATCAATTTCATGTTTTTGTACTGCAGATGCATTCGACGTACCCTCATATGCCTCCTGAGGCTCTACTTTGATTGTGCTTCTGGGACAAGCTGAGGGCTGTTCCGAACTGTCTGTGTTTGATCTATTGTTTGGCACACACTCAAACGTTGAACTAGATGGAGCGCAATTTCCGGCCACTTTGATATGATGACGCTCAGAATTCTCATGACAAGCAACATCAATTTCATGTTTTTGTACTGCAGATGCATTCGACGTACCCTCAGATGCCTCCTGAGGCTCTACTTTGATTGTGCTTCTGGGACAAGCTGAGGGCTGTACCGAACTGTCTGTGTCTGATCTATTGTTTGGCACACAATCAAACGTTGAACTAGATGGAGCGCAATTTCCGGCCACTTTGATATGATGACGCTCAGAATTCTCATGACAAGCAACATCAATTTCATGTTTTTGTACTGCAGATGCATTCGACGTACCCTCAGATGCCTCCTGAGGCTCTACTTTGATTGTGCTTCTGGGACAAGCTGAGGGCTGTACCGAACTGTCTGTGTCTGATCTATTGTTTGGCACACACTCAAACGTTGAACTAGATGGAGCGCAATTTCCGGCCACTTTGATATGATGACGCTCAGAATTCTCATGACAAGCAACATCAATTTCATGTTTTTGTACTGCAGATGCATTCGACGTACCCTCAGATGCCTCCTGAGGCTCTACTTTGATTGTGCTTCTGGGACAAGCTGAGGGCTGTACCGAACTGTCTGTGTCTGATCTATTGTTTGGCACACAATCAAACGTTGAACTAGATGGAGCGCAATTTCCGGCCACTTTGATATGATGACGCTCAGAATTCTCATGACAAGCAACATCAATTTCATGTTTTTGTACTGCAGATATATGTCCCTCTCGGAGGTTAATTCCACCAGGGACATTTGACTTGAGGTGCCGATTGGAGTAAATGTTTCTTCTTCCCGTGTGTATGCTTGATGAGATATTGCGTGTCCTCACTTGAAAAAGATCCCTTCCATAATTCTCAAATTTTCCTTCTCTATTCATAATAGCGTCCTTCTCTACTTTGTACGTCCGTCTCACACGTTTGTTAGTTTCAGAGTCAGAGTCAAAAGAATCAGATAAATCCTGCGTCCGACCAAGTCCAAGTTGACGGCGAATTCGGCGATTCCTCCTCTTTGATGGTCGCCTCCTAGCTTTATCCATCGTTGCAGATAATCCGAAGAATTGTCTACCTTTTTGAGCAAGTTGAAGTACAATCTTATTTCAGATGTAGCGTATTGTAGTTAATGCCTTAACTGATTTACTTTTCTTCTCTATTTTATCTGTATCTACTTTACAGTATTAAAGTGTTTAAGGTGCGAAGAGCGGCTCAAATGAGTTTGCCGTGAACAAATAAATGAATGGATAACATTATACATGTAGTCTACACTGCGTTGTGCAGAGAACATGCACGCCACTGAACAGTGGGGAAGTTCCACATTTATCAAATCAAAGGTCATCCACGCATGAACATCGTTTGTTATGCATTGTATTACATTGCGCGGGTGTGGATTCCCCGTTTAACCAGCAAGACATGGCAATCTACCTGTGGAGCTCATCCATGATTTCGTTAAAAACGGGGGTGGGGTAGGGGAGAGGCTCCATACGGAATAAAAAAATTATGAAAATCAAGCAAGGAAATAAAGTTACCACATTCTTCGGGTGCCTTTGAGGTCGATCGGCCCCTTTTGAGGTGATTACTTTTCGGTCTGTGCTGTTGCATTGTTTGTGTGTTGCTTGTCAGATGGTATTAGAGGGAGAGAAATAATCTGACAAATCTTTGTGATCCTTTTCTGACTTGTCAATATTTTTTTTCTAAAACAAAATCCTCTTCCACGCCTGATTAGTTGTGCTCTTGAACACCTTTTACCTGGATGGGTGCATGTAACATTTAATGTTGATTATTTGAGTTCCTATATTCCCCATAGGCTTAACGCTGAAATCATTATATTGGGCTTTTCTCAAGGCTAGTATATGTTATGATTTAAGTGTCGGAATAAAGTCTGTCCATGCAGACTAATACAGGTCAGTGACTGGAACCGAAGGGGAAGAGAATTTACTTTCAAAATTTACCAAAACAGAAGAGGGCGCACTTCAAAACAAAGAAAAAAACACTTTGAAGAGCTGTCAGGGGAAATTAGCAATACGTGGTGGAGGCCTATCATGAAAACATGGTATTAAAGTTGTTTTGATTGGTTGAATATTGTTGTCAGAATTTACCCATTCACATAATGGAACTACCTGCCAGATGAAGCCAGTGGTCCTAGACCCCTGCACTCAGCACTGTGTGGGAGTTAGTTGTGGTCAACTTATTTTATGAGACAAATCCAAGCAAACATTTACATATCCCCCCCCCCCCCCTGAGGACATCTACCCTCCGGAAATTAACATCTAGGACAATCACCCCCGTGTGGGGGGGGGGGGGAGACTCGCACATGATATCTTCTTTTGGCAAACGTCTTAGGGGATAATTAGTCACGGGGGTAACTACAGGGGGGGGGGTAATTGTCCTCGGGGGTGGTTGTCCTTAGGGGAAATTTTCCGGGGGATGATTGGCTAGGGGTTAATTGTCCCGATGCGCTTAATTTGGCATGTATAAGTGTTACCACCGCTTTCGATGCGAGGTTCCCCTACGTTTTGTTCCCACGATTCGTGTTAGTATCGTAAGCTATGCTCAAAGTTTGTAGGCACAAACGCTTGTCATTTGGAGTGCATATCAGAATGTCTGATTTGTGAGACTATCCTGACTGCACGGTCTACTGTACCCCATAGTTGCTCCTGACATCGTCCAGAATATGGCCTCTTTAATTTTGAACTCCACCAAACCAACACAATGCGACCTCCGCCACTTACTTGCTGCCAGCCGGAGATGGCGTGATAATTAAATCAGAACGCCAGGCGAAAAGCTGGGCTGGTGAAAATCACAATGTATGTAAAATTTGAGAGAAGGGGACTGTGTGGATAGTTGTATGTCAATTATCAATAGAAACAATTCAATTGCTTGGCAGCTTCATGTTTAATATATCCATTTTCACACGAACTTATGTAGTAAGAAAACAAATGAACATGATTAAATAAAGAAATAAAAAATGTAAAACACACTTTTAATAAGCTCTTATTGATTTTCTCAAATTCATAGTGTCTCAAGTATCCTGTGTTTGGTAGTCTTCAGTGCCTTATCCGCTTGAAAACGAGGATGATTTTATATCCTGTCTCAGAATATTATCATCATCAGAATATTATGAGAAACAAATATTGCATAATAATTGGTAATTTAAATACAAACCTTTCTTAGACACTATGCTTTCAGACTCATTCATTCCTTTAATCAACAAACCTACACGCATCACGAATTCTTCAGCAAGACTTATAGTCAACATATTTTAAAATCATCAAACAGGATTGCCGTTTTGTACACACCCAGCCCGTTCAGATGGCTTAACAATAATTTCGTCTTATTATATTTGGTCTAATGACCATTTAGTCTACTCTCTAATTAGTCCACTACCTATATTGTCGAATATTGAGTCTAATTCCCAGTTTGTCTAACTCCTATTTCGTATGCTATCCATAATAATCATTTATTGATAACCCCTATTTATGATTAAATGGTTATTAGACCATATGGATAGTAGACAAAAAGAACATTATTTAGACAAACTGAGAAATAGATGATGATGATGATGATGAACAGCATTTGTATAGCGCCATTTATCTGCTAGACCGACTGGAAATTGGACTAAATAAGCAATATACCAAATAGGTAGTACTAGTAGACTTATTGGAAATTAGACAAAATGTAAATAAAACCAAATTAATATTAGACTAAGTGGTCATTAGACTAAAATAATGATAAGTAGACGAAATGATTATTAAACCAAGTGGATAGTAGACTTGCTAGGTGTAGACCACTTGGGAATAAACTTCTTGGGAATAAGACGAACTGGTTGGGGACCAATCGGCAATAGTGACTTTTAGATTTGGACGTCCACATAGTTCACTGCGACGTGTGACGGCCTTTTAAAGCACTGGCAGTCACAGGGCCTTATGAAGACGTCACAAGAAGCAGTAGCAGACCACGAGACCTACCATCCCTTGAATAATATTCTCTGGAAACACCCCCACCCCCCCTCCATGCTCATTAGCAACTCAAGTAAAGAAAACATCATCCTCAATATTCTAGTGCCGATTCATTGAAAGAATAACATGCCGCCGTTCAACTTGCATGACCGTGTAGAATAGACATACAATAGGGAGAATAATAATTTATGAAATTAAAACAACAATAGGAAGATCGAGCATGTATCGACTGAATTCAGCCTAGTCACGTTCGTAATATTACTCTCTCTCTCTCTCTCTCTCTCTATCTCTCTCTCTCTCTCTCTTTATACATGTATATGTTGTATCTCTCTCTCTCTCTCTCACTCTCTCTCTCTCTCTCTCTCTCTCTCTATATATATATATATATTATCTCTAACTCTCTCTCTCTCTATAAATATATATATATTTGTATGTATGTGTATTATCTCTCATTCTCTCTCTCTCTTCCTCTCTCCCTCCATATATGTATGTATTACCTCTCTCTCTCTCTCTCTCTCTATCTTTCTCTCACTATCTCCCTCTCTCCCAACCCCATTCTGCCCATCCTTCAAACCTCTCTCTCTCTCTCTCTCTCTCTCTCTCTCTTTCAACATCCCTCCCCTCACACCCTCTCTCCATTCCATTATCTCTAAATGTATATTCATCTTTATATTAATCGCCCTCTCTCACACATCGCGTAGTTAAAGATAAAGTTGAGTTCTGGTCATGCAATTGCATTGTGAAAGAAACAGTGTGGAATCGATCAGAAAAGGTTGATCATCGTGTATTGGTGTGTACTTGCAAGGTTTTGGAATCATCAAAATGATAAGAAATTCTGCCCAGTCTTGGTAAAGTTACAAGCACTGTACACAGAAAGATGTGATGATGGGACTACACGAACATGTGGAATAAAAATCCGTCCCGATTTTTATGTTGTTACATGCCATATTTAAAATATGAAAGCATTTGAAAAGCCATGTTTTTTAGGAAACATAATTATGTTATCTGATGTTCTTCCACACTTCAATAATAACAATGATAACGCTCACAAATTATTGTTCACCTCTTCCCAGAACTCAACTTTCTCTTTAAAGGATGTCAATTAGCTATATTTTCATTCACTTCAAAACACTTCAAGGATGTTATAACAATAGAGGAAATTCGTATACTTCGAGGTTTCATTAGTAGCGTTCACACCTACAGAAAAAGGTGAGATTAATTAAAAGTAATTTCTTGTAGTTGGCCCGTGTGTTTCACTAAGCTTCGCGATTCGCATCGCAAACCAATTCGCCGTATAAAGTCTTGCGATTTTTCTAAATAATCGCGATAGTTTGCCGGGCGCAGTGTGTGCGAATGATAATGAGAATCAAAAATCGATGTATTTAATCCCAGGATTCGAAGCGCGCAATATACGTCGTCGAGATTCACGCAAGCGTAGTTCGAACGTTCTTGCCGTCAACCGAGAACTCTCCCTTTGTGTGAATGATCGCCAACAAAAAATCAATCTAAATGCATCGTAATTCAAATCGCCGCGGGCTTATTGTTATGTGTGAACGGGTCTAACATCTTTTAGAGTTCACCTTCTTCTCTGTGTGTTTGTGTTGTTACGCAGTGGTATGTATATTCATTGTTAGCCGTTATTGGCAATCTTTTCCCAATTTCTATTATTTTAAAAAACGAGGGCGGGGTGGGATGGTATTGTCAATATCAAGGCTGATGTGGTGTCGAAACTCCGTGTCTCAGTGTTCCCGTTCTACTTCCAGGAGTCAAGTCATTCCCGAGCAGTCTTTATCTTTCTCCTGGAGGAGTCAATGGGTCGATTAACCATGAAGACGCTCTCCACCATCATCGTTGCGACCTCAATAATGGTCGCAATGGTACATGGCCAGAATGTGTCACAACCGATGCAGGATTTTTGGGGGCATATCGAGAATCCAGGAGAGATCGTCCCTGGCACTAATCTCACGATCTCGTTCATTATTAACGCCGCTGGTGGTATATGGCAGCAGGGGCGTGTCATTGACTCGATTGACTATGCTTGCAAGGATGTCCTACCGTATCTAGGTTCGGTAATACCAGAGGTGGACCAGACAAGTCTGTATTGGGGTTTCCTATGCGATGAAGCCGCCAAAGCTTCCAATGACCTGGATGCCTTTGACGCGATTGGACTGTGTGACACGTTAACTTCAATGCTTACAGGCTTAACATCTGAAAACGAAACTCTTGAGATACATCCAGAGCCTTCACAGGGTGGCGATCCCTTCAATATCCTGCAAATCCTGACCAACACCACCAAAGACCTCTATGGAATTGACATCAACATGATCATCAATGACCCATCTACAATCAACACCATCTGCACCAACGTCAAGGAGAATTTCCTGAGACCATCTCTGCAAGACATCATCTCTCAGTTCGGGATTGAGATGATGGGCGCTTTGCTTCCTGAATTACTGGTTCCGATCTGCCAAGACTGGGAACTTTTCGTGCAGCAGTTTCTCGGGATAAACTCTACCTCTCCCTATTATCCAATCATCCTGCAGGCTGCTCTCACCGCGTCGGAAGCGGTCGGATATGACAGCAGGGAGAATCTTTGTCTTGCTATAATAGAGCAGGCTACGTCTCTACAAGGTTAGTTGTTTGTTAAAAGAGGAAGGATATAAATGCAGAATTGAAAGTTTCAACTGTCTGAATCATAGTACCAAAGTTGCTCGGAAAATTAGATCTAGACTTTAATTATTGTTACTTATCTGACCGTAATTAAATGCCTAAATGCCCTATGCTTCCGGGGCTCCGCCCTCTGGACCCCACCAGGACCCTTAGACGTTCCCTAGATGCTAATTTGATCGTAATTTAATGCCTAAAACAACTTTACCCTACTAGAATTAGTGACCTGCATGCCAGTGTCACAAATAAGGTTATCAAAATATGCTCATCCGACCGTAATTAAATGCTTGAAAGCCCCGAGCTTTGGTTGCTCTTCTGACCGCTATTAAATGCCTTAAACCCTGAAAAGTGGTGTTTTCTTTAATGAAAAGGGCTCTTTCTAGAAAAAGGGCACTTATAGTTAGAATTCTAAATAACATTGTTTAGAAAGGGGCAAAAAGACATTATTGCTCACTACCCCCCCCCCCCCCCCCCACCCCCTCCCCCGTCTCCCTTCCACTGAGCGAAATATCGGTCGGCGCGAATTTCGATTTTCAAACACCCTCTTTGAACAAATCCTGCGTACGCCACTGCCCATGTCATTCAAACATCAATCTAGCTTCCTTCCCTTATAAACCAGCCATCTTCATAGGAATTGCAATCCTGAATTCCATGAAGATAGACACCTCTCTTGCATTGTACATGGAAATGGCACCCTCAAATGTTACTTACTGAAAGCTCATACTAACCTGTAACCAAAACCATCCTGAAATGATGACCTTAGTCTAAAGATAAATTCATTAGTAATCACTAGTCAAGTGTGGATTTTAATTCATTTGATCCCTTGATTGTGAGGGTTTACAGAAACATGGGAGGGGGCAGCTTGAGGCGTGGAACTATGAGGACCAGTGAGGTTCTTTTCAGACAAAGTTCCTTATAAAATTAACAAGCTGAAACCGGCTTTCATCGAAAGGGTGCGGTGCGGCGCGGCGCGGTGTGGTGTGCTCAACGCATCCATTCGATAAAAGAGGGGGGGCTTTTCTCGAAAGGGTGCGTTGAGAGCGGAGTACCGTTTTAACACACCCTTTCGATAAAAGCGGGGGGGGGGGGTTTTCTCGAAAGGGTGCGTCGACTAGTCTTTCGCATCAGTCGTTTAAAATGAGGATCTCGGACAGAAGGTAATAGTTGCCAATTTAAGTATATCGAAAATGAATTAAATAAAATGGAATTGTCTTGATTACAGAGTGGTCTCTTTCGTTATTACTATGTTGATGGGGGAGACAGAGAGAAGGAAAAAAGGGGAAAGGGAAAGGGAAGATAAAAGGAAAGAAAGAAGAATAAGATGAAAAGAGGGAAACTGGGGGGGGGGGCGAAGGGCTCTTGCCTCCTCCTCACCCCCGCCCCCCCCCCCCCCCCCCCGCCAAAAAATAAATAAGAGAGAGAGAGAAAAGGGAAAGAAAATATAAAAGGAAAGAAAGAAGAGGAAGAAGTAAAGAGGAAAACGGGGGAAGTGCGAAAGGCTCTTACCTCCCCCCCCCCCCCCCCCGCCAAAAAAAAATAAGAGAGAGAGAGAGAAGGGAAAGGGAAAGAAAGAAGAATAATAAGAAGGAAAGAGGGAAACGGGGGAAGGGCGAAGGGCTCTTGCCTCCTCCCTCCCCCCGCCAAAAATAAATAAGAGAGAGTGAGAGAAGGGAAAGGGAAAGGGAAAGAGAAGATAAAAGGAAAGAAAGAAGAGGAAAAAGAATAAGAAGAAAAGAGGGAAGCGGGGGCGAAGGGCTGTTGCCTCCCCCCCCCCCCCCCCCCCCGGCAAAAAATAAATAAGAGAGAGAGAGAGAGAGAAGGGAAAGGGAAAGAAAATATAAAAGGAAAGAAAGAAGAGGAAGAAGAAGAAAAGAGGGAAACGGGGGCAAAGGGCTCTTGCCTCCTTTCTTTTCTTTCTTTTCCTTTCTTTCCTATTCTCCCTCTTTTTCGTTTTTCTCTTTCTTTCTTCTCTTTTCTTTCCTTTCTTTTCTTTTTTCTTTTTTTCTTTTCTTTTTCTTTTCTTTCCCTTTTCCTCTCTTTTTTCCCCTCCCCCTTTTCTCTGTTTTCCCGACGGCAGCGCAATTTTACCGACAATATCCTGACAGGTGGGGGGGTGTCGCAACCCACACCCCCCCCCCCCCCCTTTGGAGACGCACCTGCCTACGCCACTGTTGGCGACCACAAGGCTATCAATACAAATTAAGACAAATTAATGAAGATTCTTTTTTAATGTTGCAGAGAGATAAGTATTTTCTCTATGAACTTGTTTAATGGACAACAAATAATATTAAAAACATGAATACTATAGCGGTATAATGATGAGAGAGATGATTTAAGTCATACTTTTTTCAATGTGATTGGAGTAGACTTGAGGGTGGGGGGGGGGGGTCCCCCCCCCCTAAGATCTCGGCCGTTTCACAGCCGATCGCCGCGAAAATGCATATTTATGGTAATTTATGCAAACAAGGTCAGAGAATTCACATTTTTACCCATAAATCATAATATATAATTCATATTCAAGCGTTTTTTTACACTACATATATTCGTTAGAATAATAATACAACAAAGTTTAAAGAGCCAGTTTATCCCTATGTTATCCTTTGTTTTGATAATTTGTATTTATGTATTATATTATTTTTGTTGTTTTATTTCATTTCTAACCGCAATTCAACTATTTTGACCCAAAATCAAACACATTAACTTGAAACAAGACCAAATAACCAATGTTTTCTCTTTTTTTAAAAGAATAAATGGTATTTCCATATGTTTGGTACATAAATCACAAAAATGAGCGATTTTAGGGCTGACATGCAAAAACAAAAGGTCACTTGATTCCGCAACTATACGTCCGATTTTCAACAAAAAAATGTTTCAAAAGAAGCGTAAGACTCGAAAGAAAAAAGTCATAAAAGAAAAACTTTATATCTGCCGCGGTTCCGGAGTAGTCGCGAAATTACTAGAGAGCACTAATCTTTTTGGGGGCCCTCGAAAATTTGAAAAATCGTAACCCCTCCCCCCCCCCCCCTTGAACGCCAGGGGGGGGGGGGGGCTATCTCCCAAAAAACGGTAAAATTAACGTGTTTTTTTACACGTTTTTTTCACAGGGCGGAGCCCTCAGAAGCTCAGGGGTATTAAACATCAAAATTAACGTCGGATGAGCATAATTTTATACCTTATTTGTGACAGTGGCAGGACACAATTTGGTGTTGGGTCCAGGGGGCGGAGCCCCCAGAAGCTCAGAAGTTTTGTACATTAAATTATTATTATTTTACACCTTATTTGTGACACAGGGGGCACGAATTGGCGTGGGGTCCAGGGGGTGGAGCCCCCGGAAGCTCAGGGGTTTCGGGCAATAAATAACGGTCAGATGAGCATATTTTTATATCTATTTGTGACACTGGCAGGACACAAATTGGTGTTGGATCCAAGGGGCGGAGCCCCAAGAAGGTGAGGGGTTTTATACATCAAATTAGCGTCAGATGAGCATCTTTATATATCTATTTGTGACACTGGCAGAACACAAATTCTTCCTCCTCTTCCTCTTCTTTCTTTCCTTTTATCTTCTCTTTCCCTCTCCTTCTCCAACATAAGATGCAAGACGGATATATATCGACTCACCTTCTTTCCAAGAACCATACGGGCCTGGGATTTAGTTCCCACAAGCATCTTTGCCTGCGACGCAGTCGAAACCTTCAAAGCCAGACTCTGGGAAGCCATCCAAGGGGTAATATAATCATAGTCCCTCCCCACAACTGCAATGTGATGGGACTTAATTCTAAAATGTTCTAGAAGCAACAAACACTCTCTCTCGAACGATAACGTTCTTATTGGTCATCTTTATATCCCTCTTGAGGATCAGGACCAGGATCAGAACAGATTCTCTCTCTCTCTCTTATTTATTTTTTGGCGGGGGGGGGGGAGGAGGCAAGAGCCCTTCTCCCCCGTTTCCTTCTTATTCCTCTTCTTTCTTTCCTTTTATATTTTCTTTCCCTTTCCCTTCTCTCTCTCTCTCTTTCTTATTTATTTTTGGCGGGGGGGGAGGGAGGAGGCAAGAGCCCTTCTCCCCCGTTTCCTTCTTATTCCTCTTCTTTCTTTCCTTTTATATATTTATCTTTATATCCCTCTTGAGGATCAGGACCAGGATCAGAACAGATTCTCTCTCTCTCTCTTATTTATTTTTTGGTGGGGGGGCAAGAGCCCTTCTCCCCCGTTTCCTTCTTATTCCTCTTCTTTCTTTCCTTTTATATTTTCTTTCCCTTTCCCTTCTCTCTCTCTCTCTCTTATTTATTTTTGGCGGGGGGGGAGGGAGGAGGCAAGAGCCCTTCTCCCCCGTTTCCTTCTTATTCCTCTTCTTTCTTTCCTTTCATATTTTCTTTCCCTTTCCCTTCTCTCTCTCTCTCTCTTATTTATTTTTTGGCGGGGGGGGGAGGAGGCAAGAGCCCTTCTCCCCCGTTTCCTTCTTATTCCTCTTCTTTCTTTCCTTTTATATTTTCTTTCCCTTTCCCTTCTCTCTCTCTCTCTCTTATTTATTTTTGGCGGGGGGGGGGGAGGGAGGAGGCAAGAGCCCTTCGCCCTTCCCCCGTTTCCCTCTTTCCTTCTTATTATTCTTCTTTCTTTCCCTTCCCCCTTCTCTCTCTCTCTCTTATTTATTTTTTTGGCGGGGGGGGGGGGAGGAGGCAAGAGCCCTTCGCCCCCGTTTCCTTCTTCTTCCTCTTCTTTCTTTCCTTTTATATTTTCTTTCCCTTTCCCTTTCCCTTTCTCTTTCTTATTTATTTTTTTGGCGGGGGGGGGGAGGCAAGAGCCCTTCGCCCCCGTTTCTTTCTTCTTCCTCTTCTTTCTTTCCTTTTATCTTCTCTTTCCCTGTCCCTTTCCCTTCTCTCTCTTATTTATTTTTTGGCGGGGGGGGGGGAGGAGGAGGCAAGAGCCCCTCTTTTCTTCTTATTCTTCTTCCTTTCCTTTTTTATTATCTTTCCCTTTCCCTTTCCCTTCTCTCTCTCTCTCTTATTTATTTTTTTGGCGGGGGGGAGGCAAGAGCCCTTCGCCCCCGTTTACCTCATTTCTTCTTCTTCTTCCTCTTCTTTCTTTCCTTTTATCTTCTCTTTCCCTTTCCCTTTCCCTTCTCTCTCTCTCTTATTTATTTTTTGGCGGGGGGGGGGAGGAGGCAAGAGCCCTTCGCCCCCGTTTCCTTCTTATTCCTCTTCTTTCTTTCCTTTTATATTTCCTTTCCCTTTCCCTTCTCTCTCTCTCTCTTATTTATTTTTGGCGGGGGAGGGGAGGGAGGAGGCAAGAGCCCTTCGCCCTTCCCCCGTTTCCCTCTTTCCTTCTTATTATTCTTCTTTCTTTCCCTTTCCCTTCTCTCTCTCTCTCTCTCTTATTTTTTTTTTGGCGGGGGGGTGGGGGGGGGAGGTAAGAGCCTTTCGCCCTTCCCCCGTTTTCCTCTTTACTTCTTCCTCTTCTTTCTTTCCTTTTATATTTTCTTTCCCTTTCCCTTTTCTCTCTCTCTCTTATTTATTGTTTGGCGGGGGGGGGGGAATGTGGAGGAGGCAAGAGCCATTCGCCCCTCCCCCCCAGTTTCCCTCTTTTCTTCTTATTCTTCTTTCTTTCCTTTTATCTTCCCTTTCCCTTTCCCTTTTTTCCTTCTCTCTGTCTCCCCCATCAACATAGTAATAACGAAAGAGACCACTCTGTAATCAAGACCATTCCATTTTATTTAATACATTTTCGATATACTTAAATTGGCAACTATTACCTTCTGTCCGAGATCCTCATTTTAAACGACTGATGCGAAAGACTAGTCGGCGCACCCTTTCGAGAAAAGCCCCCCCCCCCCCCGCTTTTATCGAAAGGGTGTGTTAAAACGGTACTCCGCTCTCAACGCACCCTTTCGAGAAAAGCCCCCCCTCTTTTATCGAATGGGTGCGTTGAGCACACCACACCGCGCCGCGCCGCACCGCACCCTTTCGATGAAAGCCGCTGAAACCTACCCTAATACTAGTCATTACCATGATTGATTTGCTCAATCATGACTGGTTATGTTGTGTGCAGAAGTTTTACAATCCATTGATTGAGTATGTATATTATGACTACCGGAAGTCCAAATCAGGAGGGTAACAAACTCCTTCTTTATCTTGATTCCTGAAGAGCCTTTGTGGTTAGAGATGAACTTGGGAGAGGTACCCATGTTGTTTTGGAGTCATATGCTCCTCATGCTGACTGCTCCTCTTCAGCAACTACTACAGACAAGTCCACTTGCATCAATGTGGCCAATTCTGAAAAGCCAGCTGATCATGAATACAAATTTAATTGAAAGAGAAAAAAAGAATTCAATATTGTACAAGCACTGTAAGATCTAAAGCTGATATCACAAATATACATCTTTTACTTTTTCTTCTTGATGTTTTTTTCTTCTAGTAATCTTCAAAGGGCTATTAGTTTTATAAAAAAATACTATTTTCTCGACAAGAGTACATTCCTTAATATTTGTCATGCTTATTAGCCCAACGACAGATCCCGAATCAAAATAGTACTTCTAATCATGGTCTGAAATAAAATGCCATATTTCCAAACAGGCTTTTTATTACCGATATACTCCGTGTCTGAATAAAATATCTAAATAAACATACAGACCATTTTTTAAAGAATAGCATTCATAGAAATGTCATAGAATTTAATCCAAATAAATTTGAAATCCTTCAACTTTATCTGAAGGGTCGACAATTTACAAGCTCTGCTTTTCAATGGACCTCTCCATTTCCTCAAAATATCAATGCAGTTAAATTTAAAAATTCAATTTTTGTCTTGCTCAAATACATCTTAATTAAACATATGATGTATGTTGGTATATGCCACAGATAAAAAAAGAAAAGATAAGATAAGAAAATGTGATGGATAAGTTATCCCTAATAAATTGATGTCTTTTTACAGGATGCAAGGTTTTAGTAGAGACACACTGTAAATGACCAGATTGTGGCAAAATTCCTACAGATGTATGTGGGATATGTCTTTTTAGTACCACATTGGAACAATACACAATAAAAGTTGATATAAATACCTCAGCGTGAACTTAATTTAGGAGAACAGAACGTATACATGAACACAAATGGTGTCCGTTATCCTTATTAAATCTTCACGACAAGAAACTATAGATATGATGTTGTCTTTACTTTACTTGTCTTACCTTGAAAACTAGGATGGGTCAATATCACACGAAAAAACACAGTGTAATGATAATAATAATACTCTGCATTCATAGCGATTGGTATACATCTGCGCTATTGATCAGTCGATATAATTGTTCCCGACTTTTGCCTTGCAAAATAAGCAGAAAAGGTGTGAGAATTTTGATCACATGACTGAAATTGTATTTACTTTAGCATAGGCGTAGCCACATCAGGATTGATAATGCTGTTCCTGTGGGCCCTGCAAGAGAGGGAATATGTGGGCAAAATATATTTTCCAAGGATGTAAGCAGTAGCACTGATACACACTAAGAAATAAAGGTACAATTCTGCTACAATATCAGCACCATCTGCCCAATTCGCAAACGGGTGGATGCAAATCTGCACCCTATTAAAATCCAAGAGTCCTTATTAATATACCAAAGTGCTCTTTAATGTTTTTTGGATATATGCAGAAGCTGATACATAAAGTTTTTTCAACCTAAGAACATCAACATCCTCTTCAAACTTCAAAATGAAGATAGCATTTGTTGTTATGTTCCAAACTTGTGTTAGGAGGATTGAGCATAGAGGGAGAGAAAAGTGAATATTCTCACGATTTAAACGACCATGTATAATCAGGTTTTTCTGTCCATTTTAACACTTGTTCAATCAATTTCATACTTGTTTTCGTTCAATTTCGTCCCGAAACTTCTTAATCTTGTAAATCTCATAGTCAACTTCATTTCATGTCATTCATATTTGTTATATTACTCTGTCTAATAAATTTCATGATTTCGCATTCGATTTCATCAAAGTCAAATGAAGTTCGTCATACTCAACTGCCATGATCTCAATCTTCTCTTCCCCTCACCCACCCGTCTCTCTCTCTCTCTCTCTCTGCTCTCTCCCTCCCTCTCTCTCTCTCTCTCTCTCCCCATCTCTCTCTCCCTCCCTCTCTCTCTCTCTCTGCTCACCCCTTCTCCCCTTTCTTTCTCTCTCTCTCTCTCTCTTGTGTTATATCGTAGAGGGGAGAACATTCTCAAGTAATGCGATCACCAACATGTTAACTATCCCCGAGGATGCGATCAGATGTACCAAGTTAGCGAACGACACAATCAACGGCATCATCAACCCGACCCTGCAGTTGGAGGCGGCAGATGCCTTCCAACTTACAGACGGCACCATCTACCAAACCACCGGATTTCATGGAGTTACAGATCTCTGTACTAACGTCGAACTCGCTTTCACTAGTAAGCTTTATTACCATATATACAAAGATAACTTTAAAACTCGCTTATTTTAAAATAAAGGGCCACTCTAACCAAAACGGGCTAAAAACGAAGAAAAAAACACGTAGAACATTTTTTGACGGAGATTCCGAACATGACAATGATTTCTCTTAGAAATAATCAATGACGTCAAATGCGTCACCAAGGCCACTAGGCCGTATAACCTTTATCGAAGGGCGTAGCCCAGCAAGCGTGAGAACTGTGAAAATGGATGATTATTATCATTTCGGAGTCAATACAGAGATTTTCTTTACAAAATGAGGCTGGAATATTAATAAGTAGAGGTGTATTCATGTTTTAAAAAGGCTATGTTAGTTGGGTTAGAGTGGCCCTTTAAATAGTGGGAAGTAGTGAAAAATGTAAATTAGTGTAAAACAAAACACCTCAAATTCATTATACACATCCGATATGTTTTTGTGATTATGCTTGGTAATGAAATTAGAATAAAATCATTCCGAAAACTGAAAATACCATGAGCCATGTGTAACAAGCTATTTGCAGTATTTGCTAGGTAGTTTTCGTTCCTCGTGATAAAGGTTGATTTCTTTTCTTCTCCTGACTGCTACGAAAGCATGTATGTGGCTGTTAGTATTAAGCAAGCAGGGAACCGACGGCTTGTTAAAGGTCCTCTCCGAGGGATTACGTCATTACGATAAAAGCCTTACCAACGGGCACTAGGTAAACATATATTTATTCACATTGAAATTATCCTTTTTTATGTCTCATCTCAGCTGTAGTCGAACTCCCAGCGCCATACCCAGTTCAGCTCATCCCTGGAACCAGCCTGACCGTTGAGTTCTTCATCGAAGCCGCTGGAGGAGTCTGGCGCCAGGACAGACTCATCGACTCACTGGCCTTCGTATGTAACGACATCCTACCTGATCTTGAGTCCATGGTACCTGAATTTGATGTATTTTCCCAGTACTACCAACCAATATGTCGTCAGGTAGATGAAGCTGCCAGGGACCTGAGTTCCTTCGACGTGACAGGATCTTGTAATAACATAACCGCGACGATCACCACTTTGGTATCTGGAGTAACCGCTGACAGACGTCGCAGACAGGTGGACCCATTCATGGAAGATCCACTGGGCATCATCGAACTCCTTGCGAACACCACCAAAGACCTGTACGGAATCGACGTCAACGATCCTTCAACTATCTGTCCGAATATCGCTCAGTTCCTGGGGTCGTCCCTGCCTGACCTGCTGTCTCAGTTCGGTGCGGAGGTGATGGGTGCTTTCCTAGATCAGGCAGCGCCACTATGCCAGGACTGGGATGGTCTCCTTTTGATGTTTGGGATAGACAGCTCATCACCTTTGTATCCAATCCTCCAGAGTGCGTATGAATTCGGAGCACAAGCGGTTGGATATGACAATAGGCAAGACCTGTGTGCTGCTCTTGACCAAGCACTTGCTGTTCAAGGTATCGCTTTCAGTTTCAGTTTTATTTTTTATTTCGAACATAATAGTCAATGAGAACATCTGTGACAAGAAATTAATTTATATTTAATTTACTCCAGTGTGCAAATCATGTATTAAATTACAAAAGGAATGTATTGAATGTAATGTAGTTTTTATTTTTTCCCTCTAAGTTAAAACTGCGGAAATATCACCTTAATCAGTTTTTAGCAAAGGGGACATTAGTGTATTGTCTAGGAGAAGATGAAATTGATTATTGTTACATGTATGAATTAACATGTAAAGTATCATGACTACTGTAAATTTATTAGAAAAATTAATTTGCTTTTTCAAATTAAAAATATTATGGAATGTACATACAATGTTAGCCAAAGAATAACACGTTCTCAAAAACAATATGTAGCTTTTATTGAATTTCATCGATCAGAGCATTTCACCAGAAAGTATTAAAATACGCATTCTAATCTTTTTACTTTATCATCACTGTTTAGCATCCATTGTTTAGCGCTGGTAAAGTCACGTTTATCTATTTTTTGTTGTAAATTTCTGTGTCACAATAGATGATGGCACAGCGCGGCGAACATTTGCCAGAAATATCATCGAGAACAGCTTTGACGTCTTCACAAGCAGTAGCATGTGTTCCATGAGAATCAACGGCGTCATCAATGACATCATCGAACCAATCTTTCGTCTCTTTAATGAAGAAGGTCTTCCGTTAACAATCAGCGATTATGTGATCTATCGTTACACTGGATTCATGGGAGTGGAGGGGATATGCAATGCAACGGCGAAAGCATTCACCAGTGAGTCCTACTTTGATTGAAGAAAAAAGCATGATAACAATAATGATAATAGTACTAATATAAATATCTACATTTATATTGCGCATGTATCCAGCCCAGTGGATGCTCAAGGAGCCGACAAAGAAGTATTTTAACCCTGGCTTTAGCCCAGCTGCACTAAGCAGAAAGCATTAAAGGAATAAATTCTTACCATGTACCCATTTACCATACCTGGGTGGAGAGTGGCAAATGTATATTAGTGTCTTGCCAAAGGACATTACTCCCGCGGCACGCCTCGAACAGCTAAATGTTCGATTTGATGATGATGATGATGATGATTATAATAACTTATTGTATAGCGCCGGTATCCCCCTACGACGGGTGCTCAAGATGCTTGCTCTCCAATGTATCACATATTAAGCGTTCTTTTTTTTTTTGGGGGGGGGCAGTGTGTCAAATTGAGAATCTTCTCCATTTATTGTCCATTTGTTAATTTTCATCTTTCATCAAAATACTATTTTGATGTCTTCATCCCGTGGAACATGATCTAAATACCCTCCTTCTACCTTGGCTCCACAGAGGGCCCTGGGAGTACGGTGATGATCACAGTCTCTGTTGAATCCATCAACGGTCAAGTCCTAGTCTATACACCTGACCTAGCTGACAGAGAGTCTGCACGCTTCCAGGAGCTGCAGAGAATCATTTGCGAAGGGGTAAGTGACATGTGACGATACGTGTCGAATCAGCAGTGGGCATCTCTCTGTTGTGGCCTGCAAACCGACTCTAACCTGCTGACAGACCCCGATTTGAAACTCTATGGTGTCTTTTGCTTTGTGACGTTGAAACAAAAACTCAATAAGGTCGTTACCCAGAGGTAAATAATAATATCCGGTTGATACAGTATCTCAAAAAATACACATACAACATTTGTTTTAATTGTTTGTTTACGTGGTTACACGAAAAGAGAAGGACGAAAAGAACACTTCATGAAGAGCAAATAAGGACTTGACCTTCAACATTTTATCAAACCAAAAATGTGTTTGTTTGAAAAACCTCAAAACTATCATAGCAGGAAGGTCACCCTGAATGTTGTGGAACGAATGTTTCAAGAACATCTTCATTTTAATTGGATGAAATTGTTAAACATGCAATACACGGTGCTCGCTTTCATCTTCTTTTGCCTTTATACACTTTATCTGCAAACACGATCGCATAGACTTTCGAGAATCAACCTAATATAATTCCAATAGCCTTGTGGGTTATCACTTGAAAAGTGCAAATATGACAATGACGTATCACCTAATCCGAACATGGTCTTTTTATGAACAATGCAGTAGGGTTTAGTCAGTATATGCCCTAAGTTGATTCCTTGAAAAATCTTTGCGAAATTGCTTTTTTTCGAATCATTATAAAAAACTATCCGTTCATCTCTTCCTCACAGACCAAGAACCATATTACATCTGAGTTGGGACCTGATCTCCAGAGAGTGATCTGTAATGTCTTAGAGTTTAGACCAGGAAGCGTGGTGGCTGACATGCAGGTCGAGGTACAAGCCCCCACTCAAGAAGTCGCCGATTCTCTGGCTCAAAATGTGGTCGACCTCACCGGAAGTGATAACCTGACCCTCTCCGCGAATGGGGAGACACTGTCAGCCTCTGCGCTTGCAGTAGCTGGTAAACAATCACCATGATTATGGTTTTATTGTCAGCATTGGTTGTCATATATTGGTAACTTGTAAAAACCTGTAGAGAAAAGGCCCTCGTTTTATACCGTTTCTTCTAAACCTTACATCATTTGACCCACAGAAGTTGTTTCTTCTTCAGAATACCACCCAATGTTCAGCTTGCTAGCTACATCATATGCGTAAGGTGTAATTCCCGAAGACCCATCATTCTTCGCTATCTAGTTTTCAACATAAAAACAAGATATAATCAAGGACCATAGTAAAACAATCGCCAATCATATTATTCGTTTATTGATCAAAATAGTTTAGTTATGTTTGTTTGTTAGAGGATTCACACTATGTTTTGAGTGCCACATGAAGTCAAGGAAGATGGAGATAATGAGCATTGAAGAGTGATCGGGGGGTGTTTCACACAGATTCTAACTCGAACTTAACTCTAAGTTGCACTAAACAAATATGGAGAGCCATTTGTAGCCTTAAAATAAAATATATTCAAAAAAAAAATTCAAATATTTTAGACTCTTCATAGATTCCACATCAAGAAAATGAAATCTCCCATGATAATAGAAAATCAAATATGAATGATTTGAATCAACATTTTAAGCCTTTTTAAATAACTTTTACAAAATATTTTCAAAGATGCTATCGGCTTTCCATAATAATGTTAAGTCCATCTTAGAGATCAGTTCAACTTAGGATCTTTGTGAAACACCCCCTCAATGATAGCATTCATCGCTATGAAAATGTAGCTATTGATATATCATTACGAAGATATGTACAAAATAAATTGACGAGACGACTAGCTCTTTGTACAGGTCCCCAATATGCCCATGATGTTAGGGAAGAGATCATTATACATTGTTGAAATAATCGTCTCCGGCAACTCACACCAACACAATAAATCGAAAGTTGTCCATATTATTGGTGGTATAATTGATCTCTCAATCACCAACTATCAGCAGCGGTGCGTTTGCAAGATTACTATAATTATTCTGGGGGGTTGTCAACAAACCTAGGTTTATGTGCGTCATATGATGCGTTTCGATGCGTTTCAGACCAAGGTTCAGACAAAACTTGGTCTGAAACGCGACAAAACGCGTCATATGACGCACATAAGCCGAGGTTTACGGTCGACAAACGTCCTTTGTGAATTCGGGCCTATATGTCTTTGGCACAGAACCTGTGGGGAGTATCGTCAACATCACTGTTACTGGTGAGAGCCTGGACGGTGTACAACTTGCCTTCACTTCTGAACTAGCCAATAAGGAATCCGCTCTCTTCCTGCAACGTGAGATGGTGTTCTGCGATGGGGTAAGCTTCTTCTTCTTCCATTTTGAGTACAGACCTCTTTACAGAGTATTATCGTACTAAATTGGAGTGTGTGCAGGTGGGCCACTACACCGGGGTTTTCCCCTACTCTTATACGAATAGTGCAGTGGGTTCTTAACGTGCGAAGGTAGTGACTCTTCTCTATACGGGGCCTCCATGTAACGTCCTATCCGAGGGACGGAGTGTTTTCCACTTAAAATAGCCTGCGTCTATGAACAAGGGGAGGAGCACGTTAACACACAACGCAGGCTTCAGTCATCCGCCTGGTGGATGACTGAGCCAACTCGCCTCCTTGTCTCGTTTTCTTTTACAATATGAATTTTTGTTTAAAGAATTCAAACGATATATATTCTAAACTCTAAAGATTCTCCAATTACGGTGCATTTATGGTAGACTCTTGCAATTTTCATGTCATTTATCGATCATGGATGGATCTTTACCGAAAAGAAAAATGATATGCAGCCGACATTTAGTACTATAATTCTTATTCGTAAGACATGGATGGACGTCATGCAATACATGCAATTCCAAAAATGGAACAACTAGCGTCCTTAACACCTACAGGAAAATTGTTTGTGTCAGTAAAAAAAAAAAATAGTTTCATTTTTGTGTCCTGCCTTTGTTCAGCTCCAATAGTAATTCCTTCTTTTTATTGTCGTGTTTTAAGTGAGGTCTAAAATCTAACGGGGGTGATACGTATGTTTTGTAAGTAAACAATAAATATGTATTAAGTTTGCCCATCGTTTTTCCTTTTGTTTTATCTCTGGAAGGTTCAATTTTGCATGGAAAATATTTGATTTACAAAAGAATATTCATTATCTTTCCAAAACAGATGAAAAACCTTGTCATGAACAACGTAGGGTCATCTCTTCTAAGCATGAAGTGCAATGTTTCCTCGTTTCGTGCTGGCAGCCTGATTGCAGATTTATGGATTGAATTATTCGCTGTCAGTCAAACTAATGCTGACTCCCTTGCTCAAGATGTCACTAACCTAGCATCTGCTACTAACAATACCGCCCTCACCGCTGGCGCTGAGTCACTCTCTGTGTCTTCCCTGTCCCTTACAGTCACCACGACAGGTAGGAAAACTTCAGTTCATATCTGTCCATCTTTTGGAGGCGTCCTCCTACACTGTGCCTTGATTAAAGATATGGCAAACGATGTAAATTTAAATCGAGTACTACCGGGCTCAATAAAGACTATATATAACATATTCGACCAAACCCTACACTGTGAAAAGGTTGGGCAATATTTTTCGACCATTTGCCCAACGTTGTGCCAATAGTCAACCCAAAATTTATGAATATGAATATGAACCATCTATTGGGTAATTTTGTCCCAATAGCCCAACAGCTGGTCAAGATTTTCCCAAGAAGTGGGCTACAGTAGTCGGGCAGTTGAAGGGTCATATCTTTGCCCAAATTTTGGTCAAAATACGAAAAAATTATGTACGTGTGAAATGATTTCGTTTACCAATACCACTGGGCAAAATATTGCCCAATAGATGGTTGGGTTGACTTTTGGCACAACGTTGGGCAAAGTGTTGTAAAAATATTGCCCAACCTTTTCGCAGTGTATACCGAAGTAGCTATCATCATACTTTTACACAAAATTAATGTTTTCTTTTTAACAGAGCCATTTGGAAGTATCGTCAACATTATTGTCACCGGTGAGAGCCTAAATGGTTTACAACTTGTCTTCACTTCTGAACTAGACAATCAGAGTTCCACTCTCTTCATGCAACGTCAGATTTTGTTCTGCGAAGGGGTAAGCAACTTCGCCTTTTTTATGTTTTAACATTAATTCATTTGCAAAGAGACAGTCTATACTTTTGAATTGTCCTTCAAGTTGAATGTTGTATGACTATGGGGTTTCAGCTTTCATATTTCAAACATTAGACATGGTTCGTTATCGAAGAGAGAGGGGGAGAAAGAAAATGCAAGTCGATCGGCCTCAATAGAAGTGATTCTGTATATTCATGTTCATCGTGTTCACTTAAATCTGGATTTAGGAGATGAGCAATGCAGACTTTCATAATAAATCCTTACCTCCCAAAATGCCAGAGATTAATTCTTCCATAAACTCTTGTCGTGTGTTTATCAAAGTCCAAAACATATCGGTGTCTTTGTAAGTAAATGTGAAAATCAAGGGACCTTTTTTTTTAATCTTATGTCTGTTAAAGGTATTTACACAAGAGGAAAAAATGGTTTTCATTTGAATATTATCTTCTCAAACAGATGAAAAACTTAGTCATGACCAACGTGGGATCATCTCTCTTAAGTGTGAACTGCGATGTTTCATCGTTTCATGCTGGCAGCCTGATTGCAGATTTATTGGTGGAATTATTCGCTGCCAGTCAAGCTGATGCTGACTCTCTTGCACAGGTTCTTACTAATATAGTGTCTTCTACCGACTCTACGACCCTGACCGCTGGCACGGATTCCCTCTTCATTTCTTCCATGTCTCTTCCAGGCACCACCACAGGTAGAAAGCTTTCAGGGGGGTGTTTCACAAAGATCCTAAGTCCTAGACTATATGTTCCGTTATGCAAATTCACAAATCCCCCTTCCAAGACCTCACACAAATTTTCTCCAACATAGTCCGTTATACCATGCATCAAAGCTTTTTAATACCCTACCCAACGATATCAGAATTATAAATATCTTTAAATCTTACAACATTGAGATTAGTAACATTCAAGATATTTGCTCACTTCTTTCATCTCGTAGATAATTTTTTTCTTCTTTCTTCTTCCCCCCCCCCTTACTTTGTCACTATGATTCTATTTTGTACTTAAATTTCTGTATATATGTTCACTTATTATAACTTGCATATTTGTTTTTAAATTGTATTTTCATTGTTTTATATTCTGTTCTTATTATATGTAATCACGGCCTCGCTGAAAAGCAGCTTTTGCTGAATGCGGGCACAATTGTATTTTTTGTTTTTAACCGTGAATAAATAAAATATACCATACCATACCATACCATACCAACTTAACTCTAAGTCGGACTTAACAATTATGGAGAGCCATTTGTAGCCTTAAAATAAAATATTTCTAAAAGCAAGAAATTGAAGTATTATAGACTTTTCATAAATTCCACATCAAGAACATGAAATCTCGTTGATAATAGAAAATATGAATGATTTGAATCAACATTTTATGCCTTTTGAATTAACTTTTCCAAAATATTTTCAATGATGCTAATGGCATAACTTAATTGTTAAGTTCAACTTAGGATCTTTGTGAAACATCCCCCAGGTCACATTTTACTTTCTTTCTCTAGAACATGGTACACCCGTTTGATCATCAGATAGTAGATGCCTTTGGAATGTTGGCTTGATGTTTTAACGTTTATTGATCTTAGCGATACTGGTTTAATATCAATCTTTTTAGTCGCAAGAAAACTTCCAACGTAGTCCATTAAAAGTCTTATAACATACAGTTCTTACAAATACTATTAAAATCTTATGGTCAACCTTTATTATATGATGTATACGTATACTGTGCACGGAGGAAGAAGGCGAAATTCCGAGAAAGCACGAGGGTTATGGTGGCGTCGAAATGATAATAGAAACATAATATCACACACTTAGAAGGCGGGTTTGCTCAATCGTTAAAGCATCTGCTCGTCGAACCAAAGATCGTAGGTTCAAATCCAATGCGTTGGGTGTTAACATGCCCCTCCCTGTTTCGTGAACGCAGTCTACGTTACAGTTGAAAACACTCTGTCTGTCGGATAGGATGTTTAATGGAGGCCCCGTGTAGAGGAGAGTAACCACATTTGAATAAGAACCCACTGCGCTATTGGTATAATAGTAGGAGGAACCCCGGTGTAGTGGTTCACCTGCACACCCCTAATCAGTTATACCGAAAGGAGATCAGAGAGCCGAGGGTTACAGTGATTCAGTTCTAGGCACCGGTGACGCCAAACACGTAATAATAATTAATAACATGAGCAGGCTGAACCTTAGACATGCCGCAAGCAAGTCTTTCTACACTGTATAAAGTTTGTTTCTTATTGCGTTTAAAGTCAGTTAGTCTTATAATAAATTCATTTGAATAGATTGAATTTCCCTCCCAGAAAATAGTTGCCACATTTGTAAACGGTTAACATGGTAGTAAAACGTTTCCAAACCTCCACAGCTCCGGACGCAGAAGAGCCCGATGAGGGCGGTCTCTCGGTCGGGGCACTTGTCGGCATCATCGTAGGTGCAGTTTGTTTTCTGATCATTTCCGTCGTGTTTGTCACCTGTTTTCTTATGGCCCAGAACATGAGACGTCTGCAGGCAGAGCAGATGATGAGGGCGTAAGTTATTCAACTTTATTCGAATTTCTCCTGAAATTTCAAAACAAGACGTAACCCCAAGACTTGAGACTCATTTAATACTTATTACCCTTTCCTTTATATTTTGATGAAATGAAATTGTATTCATTTTCATATGTTGATTTCCATTGGATCATTCATTTGAAATTACTATTTTGTTTGCACCTTGAACTCTAGAAATATAATTAGAGGGCGCTGTTCAGCGGCGGCCAGCTCACCTTTTTTACACGTGAGAGAAACAAATATCCATGTTGAACGAACATTCGACAAATAAATACATTGAATTGAACATTGGATTGAATTGAAATGGAAGTATCCATTTTTATAAATATATTTTTGAAGTGTAGAAACGGGGGAAAGTAGTGTTTTTGACGAGTTTACACCCACATTTCAATTTTATTTTTTACTACACGTGTTTAGTATCCACTAAGTTTAATATTATTTTCAAAACAGAAACATAGAGCGAGGAAAACAAAATGGCGGTTTCTCTCATGATAACGGAACCTACAACACACCACGATACGTGTATGGAGTGAATGCAGGGTACGATCGCTCACATCTTGATCGCAAGGTGTATGGATCCAGGCAGGAATGGGAGGTAAGAAATTTAAACACCAGGGGGCGTTTCACAAAACCTGTCATCAGTGACGAATGACAGTTTTTGTTATAAGCTACAGAAATCCTTGCTTCTGATTGGTTATTAGCAGATTTGTCACTGACTTTTGTCATTTGTCATTGAAAAAAAGCTTTATGAAACGGGCCCCTGAACAAAGATTTTCGAAAAATCAACTTTGGGCAATTTCAGTAGCGCTTGTCCATCACATTATAATGATGTATTACGTAATACTATGATGTATATGGACTATTAATAGGTTATTGATATTGTCCTTCAGTTGATTTCTCCAAAACCCTTGAGGTATTATGTTTTCCGTTCGATGATATCATTTGACCCATTGACCTTCGTTAGAGTACAGTGATTGGAACCGACACATTGCCATGTAGTGTACAGTAATGATTTCAATTATTATTTATTCCGAAAAACAAAGAAAATCATTTACAAAACAAGAGTACATTTGGAAAAGAGTCACATGGATGCCAGGAAAATAAAAATAAACTTCCATTACACTGTGAATTACGGACCAAAGTTAATTGCTTTTCTCTAGCGCGTACTCCACCAAGATCAAAATCTGGAAATGTTCATAAAGTTCGTGTAGTTATAGATGTCAATATTATGTGTGAAACTGAGATATTTTGAAAATGATCACCATCGTCCATCACTTGTCTATTGATAGATTGGAATTGGTTCTCGATTGTTGTATCATGTCGTGTCTTTAGCCAAGAAATTTAAAAGAACTGTATAGATTTGAGAGAAAAATTAATTAGTAACCAAGAAGAAATATGAAATGTGTATATGTGTGTCTTATTAATGCTTACAGAAGAACAGCGTCGCACGCAATCCAACTTTCCATAAGTGAATTAATAATGCAGATTCCAGAACTTCCACGGAATTCAGATCAACGTCAACGGTGCCTTGCTCCGCATCCCTCTCCCTCTCTCTCTCTCTCTCTCTCTTTTAAATCCCTCCCTCTCTCTCTAAATCCCTCTCTCTCTCTCTCTCTCTCCCCCTCTCTTTCTCTCACTCTCTCTCTTTCTACCTCTCTCTCTGTATAAAATTCAATCTAGCCATCTTATCCTTACAAAAATAGGTTTATTATATATGAATGATTATTCATCGTATATATGTATGTACATGTATCTTGCAATGCTTTTTAATAACATACATATCTTAATATGCATAGTTCATTTTTACCTTGTATTTATCATGTTTTATATTAATACATATTAAGCTGCTTTTTTATATAAATAGGCTACATAAGTGTAAACTTTAACTTGTTTAAATGTACTTATCTGTGATAAATACATTCATTTTATATTCATTTTATTAACTGTATCTAGAATGTTCGAATTCTCGTTATTTGATTATTTAATATATATTATTTATGCCAGATATATCAAATTAAATAAATAACCAAATGGAATGAAGCTAGAAAGGAAACTGAAACTCAACGTATAACTTGATAATTAAAACTAAGATATGTGAGATATTAAGGATTCGCAATAATGATGCTTTTGTGATTGTACTGATAAGTTTGATTTGTATTATTGTATCTTTGAATGTAAGCCATATATATAACTAATAAATCCTCTGATGAGGCAAAGAATAAAAAAGGGATACGCAAAACAATAGTGATTATCATATAGCTATTTAGGTGTTGGTTTAAATTTCGGGGGAAAGAAAGAAACCTAATTCCGTTATTATATCGCTAAAGAGTATACTTGTAAACTACATGTAAATAGCGTGCTTATGGGTTCGGTTTATGGCATTGGTAATATAGCATTTATATTCGATATTAGAAAATTGCCTCAAATACTTCTACATCTACTGCAAAGAGGATATGTTGTGATTTGCTACGATTTATAACACTATTGAGCAACTAATGGAAGACAAATTTACATAGAAAATACAAACAGAATAATCTGTATTGGTTTTTTTTCTTCTTTTGTAGAGAATAATGTTTGTTTAACTTCGTTTTTCGTTGTTTTTTACAAGAGCCTATGCTATGGTCTAGAAAGGGATAAGATTAAATTGAATATAGGAAGAAAGAAAGCTTGTATGCGGTTTATTTGTCTTGAGTAAAGAATAAGCAGACGAAGGAGGGGAAAACGGAAAAGCATGAATAAATGTTAGGAAATGGGATTGAGAGAGGAAGAGTGAGGGAAAAAATAGAAGAAAGAGAGAGAGGGGTTAAAGCGTATCTGCCATAGTTTACAGGAGGGATTAGACTGCCCTGCAAGGTCACTGGACAGGTGGTTATCTCATCAACTCAGCTCTCAGTTAACATAAGAAAAAGAGGATCATGGGGGACCAATGGTCACCGATTAGGCATGGTTTGTTATATAGAGGGCGCAAGTAGCTACAAGTAGTGCAGTGGGCCTTTAAGAGTACCAAACATAAGTAAAATGGAGAGATAACGAGAGAGAGAAAATGAGTGATAGGAAGAGAAAAGGAGATCTGGGGAGAAATAGAGAAAGAGAGAGAGAGAGAGAAAGTGGGAGAAGGAGAGGGGAAGAAAGGGGGCATGAAGAGAAACAGCAAGTTCATTAGAGAAATATATAGAGAGAGAAATGGAATTAGTGAAAGGAAAAGAACCGAAGAAGAAGGAGATCCGGGGAGAAAGGGAGACTGACGGGTAGAATAAGAAGAGGAGAAGTGGGATTGTGAGCAACAAAACGGGAGAGAGAGAGAGAGAGAGATAAAAAATGAATGAAAGGAAGAAAAAAATAAAGAGAAAGTAGATCCGGGGAGAGAGAGAGAGATTTACCCCCTTCCCCTCTATTCTTTCTCTCTCTCTCTCTCTCTCACTCTCTCCCTCTGTCTTTCTCTCTTTCTGTCTCTCTAGCCCTCTCCCCCTCTTGTTTCTCTATCTGTCTTTCTCTCTCTCTTTCTTTCTATATGTCTCTCTATCTCTCTCTCTCTCTCTCTCTCTCTCTATCTATCTATCTATATATATATATATATATATATATATATATATATATATATCCTTCTGTCTCTCCCTCTCTGTCTCTCTGTCTCTCGGTCCCTCTCTCCCTTCTCCCTCTCCCCCTGTCTTCCTCACTACGTCTGTCTTTCTCCCTATGTTGCCCATCTCACTATAGATTCATCCCTTCCCCCTCTCTCTCCCTCCTTATTTCTGCCTATAAAGAAAATGATACAACCACATGATTCTTCCGAAATTGTCAAGTCGCATTTATTATTAAAAAAGAAACACTATAACCTGATAAAAGATTCAGGGAGAAAAAAGGAGCTCAATTTAACTTAGCTCAATAAGTTATAAGACTGCATTCAAATTTAAAACTCACAATCAAACATTTACAATCAAACATATATTATCAAATATATTAAAAATAATTTGTTTATAAAGATTTAATAAATATACCTCTCGTTTATTGGAAAAGTATGCATACTTTATTTATTCATTAGTTATACTCTTTGAAAACATTTCTACATGATTATCCATACCGTTTACACTTATGAAACAAATTGTACAGCGCCCGTGTTAACGTTTCTATGATGAACTACACAAATAGCAGTTCAGCCTATCCTTCACCAAATACCACCTGATATACTTGCACAAATTACCTTTCTCCTTTGTCTTAATGTCTTTTCGCAATATAAAAATATGAAAACGGTATATTGAAACCGACTATTATCTATGCAGAGGCAATAATTTACATCGTCTTTTACATTACAGCGTTTGATTTATATACAAAAAAGTCGTATAAAAGTCCACTCTATAATTATTTCAGATCATCGCCCGTATTTCCCTAGGTATTTTAAAATTATATTTGCTTAAGATAAGACAATCAAGATACTTTAAATAAGTAAACTTAAAATAATAATTAAAACAAAATTCATGTTGCATATAAAACACATTATAGTTTATCACACCATACTCCCAGTAGAACATGAATTAAATTAATATTATGTATATTAATAATAAAATTGATCTCTACTCTCATTCAAATTGACTATTGTCTCTTGTACTCTTTTGACAATGCTATTTAATAATATCATAGACGACCCCCCCCCCCCCCCAACAAAACAGCAAAGCAAAAAAAAAATTCATTATCCTGAAAATTGTTAAATTTAAATGGGCAATATTCACAAGAACTTCAACAATAATAACATGAATTTACCATTTATAAGTAACTAAGGTCTTTCAAAGATCGTAATAGTAAAATAATCTATGCAACTGTATTGCTACAGAATGTAACGGATTCTTTCGCGAGCTCAATCTGGGCTCGCTGTGGTACGAACAAATAAGACGCTAACGAAACATTCTAAACTGATTCTATGGGATCCGTTATGCGCAATTTCTTAATGCTTCAAGTATGACTATGGCTGCAAACGTAATACATTTTGATAACGATATTGCTTCACAAGTTCACAAAATAGCCGTAGAATCGAAACCCCGTAGCCAAAATTGATGATTCTTGTGTAATTTTACTCGGAGAAGGGTGTTTTATCCAATCAAAATAAACACCAGTGACATTGGAACAGTGGTGTTGGGGATGTGTTGAACTCCCCGACCCCCGTCTAGAACTGTTTCTGTGTAATAATAATAATAATCATAATAGCCATTTATATAGCGCCGTCTATCTAGACAAATCATATTCCGAGGCACATAAATTAATTATTACCCCGGTTTTATCTGTACCACATGGAAGCTACTGGTAACATTCACAGTAAAAATTAACACATATTTATGCTAGTTTCTGATTAAAAGACATGAATGATATTTAAGCCCTATCAATATAAAAACATCTTTATGATGGTACTAAGACACCAAGGTTGAAAGACAAATTAAACTCTTCACCGAAAGCAAAGTAATCTCCTTGTTAACCAATGAAGATTGTCGGGATCCTGAAAAACTTTGCTTTTATCCAGCTTACATCGGGTGATCCATGTTGGAGTCATAGGCATTCTGTATGGACAAAGATGAAGAAGACAAAACGAAAATGGAAAGGTAAAATTAACGGTAAAATATTATTACTCTGCTAACAACGCTGAGTAGGGCCATCCCTCCGTCTTCCTGTTTTAAGTGTGTCTTTATGATTGTAAACGTATATTTGTTGATGTTTTTTGATTGACGGAAACTAAATACAATACAATACATCAACAACAATAACGGTAAACGTAATAACACCATTGAATGGCATTGACTGTTAGGCTTCCTGCGGGTAATTTAAATTTGTAGAGATTTGTTTTATTCCCAAGAAGCTAATAACCTGATGGCGGACTGATGAATATTAATAAGTCAGAAAAAGTAAAAAGTACTGTATGTCTAGAACATCACATATGATACTTATAACCCTCTTTCTTAAGGAACAGAAGAAAGTTAGAAATCATGTTTTGTCTTTTCCCTCAGTTTTTGACTGAAATGTCCTTATAAAGATAATCATACCGGAAATTGATTTATGACCTAACTTATTTTGTTTATACTGATATTCTGCATGTACCTTGAAGATTTACCACCTAGTTGTTCTTGTAAATCGAGAACAATTAATGAAAGATTAAATAAATGAATGAATAAACAAATTAATTAATAAATAAATTAAAACATAAACGTATGTAAAATTTATCTATGAATCATTAAAATATAAACATATACTATATGTATTTATCTATTAGATAAATAAATAAATAGTAAAGAAGCAATTAATATTTCCATGCAAACCTACATTTTCTTTTGGTCCCCCGTAGTGGAGCTGCAGTCCCATCTCCTTATCCGTGGAACCTACTTTCTTTTTCTTCGATAAGTAGAGAATGATGCCGATGATGATGACGACAGCGACCAAGCCACCAACGACACAACCGATAATGATACCGATGTTGGATTCTACGTCAAAGGAAAATAAGAAATGTGAATGTTTTTAATGAGACTCGAGTGAGCATAATGTGTCCTCTTGTGCGTTGTTACTCCTCACGTAATAGATACATTGAAAAATGTCTATAACGGCTATCTAAAGCCTCTGTCACAAATGCCATTACGAACTGCTACGAACGCCGTACGAACGATTTTCAGACAATGGAAATTCGAGAAGACAATGGAAAAACAGGGAGATCGTACGAAATTCTCGTTCGTACGAACCTTTCTGACCGTAGCATGAGGGAAACAGGGAAAACAGACCAATTTAGACAGGTAGGCTTTGTTGACAGGTCTACAACACATGCTTCTACCTTTAGGGTTACCATTATAGACTCTATTATAGACTGTATTTACCAAGAGTGATACATCTAATACATCTAATTATGCAATCTAACTTTGCTAATTAGTTCCAGTCATATTGTATGCATCATGCATTTTGATTTTGGAAAGTATCATTGATACAATCTAATAAGAAGATAAATCAAATAAAGGACCTTAGAGACGATTCGAGGAACGTCTCTGGAACTCGTTGTGTCTGCGGCACCATGTTCATGTTTGACGGTATGGGTTCTAGGACACCTACGCCCTGGACAACCACCCCTAAAATAATCACCTCTAGGACAACTACCTCCTAGGACAACTACCCCCGGACAACTATCCTAGGGGTAGTTGTCTTTGGTGTAGTTGTCCAGGGGTAGTTGTCCGGGGGTAGTTGTCCTAGATGGTGGTTGCCCTAGGGGTTAGTTGTCCTAGAGGATGGTTATCCGGGGGCGGAATTCCAGGGGGTAGGTGTCCGGATATGGATGGTATAATGTTTACTTATACGTACTTTCTCCAGGAGAAGGGCCGTTGGTAGGAGAAGGGCCGCTGGTAGGAGAAGGGCCGCTGGTAGAAGCAATCTCTTCTCCAGCAAGGACACTAAAGGCTGACAGATGATTAGTTCGGCATTCCACCTCAGTCCCTGACGTCATCACGGTCTCCACCCCTGAGGTACTCCATTCTTTGCTTGTGGTGTTCCAGAAGGTACACTCGTAGGTACGGTATTGTTTTGGTCGGGTGATTTCCATGTGGATGCTTATGGGGTCGATCAGAGAATCCACGACGAGTTCTGAAACTGCAGTGATATAATGAAGAATTTAAAATCTCATATTTCCGATGCCTATAATTGTCGTTCTAAACAGAATAAAGGTATCCCATTTGAATACAAGTATTTAAATGTAAATGTTATCACATTTATATCAATCTTTCTTTGATCCAGTGACTGCGTAGTATTCATTCATTTGGAAGAACCCTCTTTGCCGGCCGAAAAACCTCTAATTGTTGTTGTTGTTATAAGGACTTATGTTCCGACCAAAATATCGAGTTATGGTTAATAATAGTATATTATTTTTGCTTTTCACGTTTTTGGAAATAATAAAACAAGATGAAAATCGAAATTCATTGTTTCGGCCATGTGCCAAAACGAAATATTAGCGTGTTGATATTTTCCCTCGTGATCATATTTTCCATAAAAAATATAACCCCTTGAGAAAGTACATTGTATAACTCCCTTCGGCGGTAAACAAAAAAACCAATGTTATATCAAACACCATACCAGTCAATATCTGTCTTGTGCCATCTCTTGATAGTGGTAAGCTCTGATAATGTAGACATTTCGAGAAGAGTTCGCTATTATTTAATTTAATATCTTTGTATGGTATCGGAAGACAGGGTTATATCAAATATTAAGTGTCAACTTACAGGAAGAAGGGTCGAAGAGGGAAATCTGCAAGATCGCGGATGCTCTATCATTTCGATCCTCATCGTTTGTAGAATATGGATCCGAATCGTCAGAGTATTGGTCGAACTCGACAAGAACTCCTACACAGGATCCGGACTCACAGTCCCAGACACCATACCTACATTCAAAAAATTGACGTCAATTTATTCATATCAGATGTCACAACATTTCATGAAATTTCAAGTTGTTTGACATTTTGCTCACAAAAAAGAAAGCGTTCCATTTGCCCCTCCCCCCCCCCAAAAAAAAAAAACACGCGCACACAAAACAACATCGTCATTTTCATTAGCCATAAAAAACTGATGTTTAGAAGTCTCTAGCTGGCCGCTTGAGGATCCCCCCCCCCCCCTCTCCCAAGAAGTTTGTGCGAGGTTTGAGGAACTCGAAATCGTTCGGGTATTTATCCAGTAATAACGAGTGTTGTAAATCAACAGGGTTAGCCTTCAGTTTTATGACCAACATGCTTCATGTACTACTATGTCCTTTTTTTCATTACGGTAAAGTCCTTATCTGACATTCGCATCATCCAAAGACAGGTTTGCTGTGCCCAGACTTGTACACCCATCAATGGTATTTCTACTAAATCTAGTGTCAGCGAATTATGGCCTTCTGCGCATGGAAAATGGCGACCCACTCTCTTTAAGCTCTCACCTTTCAGCAACCTCAGTCCCGAAGTCAACAGTGAGGGCGTCCGCTCCACTATGAGACTGATGAGCGCCTTGGGGGAGAGCGACGATGGCTGATGACGTCACTCCTGAAGACACCGTCTCCACGGCAGTATCCCCAACGGTATCACGCACCAGGCTAGCTCTGGTCAGGCTCCTCACTAGGTCCCTGTGAATTCGAAATAATAGTTTAGTTGATACTTTAACAAATAATAAATAAACTCTTACAGATATTTAGTTGTAAGAAAATAGATAGAAGGAGAAAAGAACTAGTACGGGAAAAATGTATAGTCAAACCTGTCGATAGCGTCCGCCCAAGAGAAACACAAAAAGTGGTCTTTGAAGACACGTGGTCTTTGTAAACAGGTTCCTTTAGTACAAGTTTCAATAAGAAACCATTTTCAAGGGAAACAACAAATGCCCTTGTTGAAGACAGGTGGTCTTTGTAGACAGGTGGTCACTAAAGCAGGTTTGACTGTACATGGATCTATACATGGGGTAGCCAAAGACTCTTGCTGTTTTTATCTTTGAATTTTTATGAGTGCGTTGGCGAGAGCTGTATGATAATTCCTTTTATAAATGATAAACACTAGTGTGAGAGCGCGGGCATGTTGTTCTTGGTCTAGTTTCATACAAAATCGATATCAATAACAAGTTACAAGCTACTGTTATAAGCTACTGAAATCATGGCATCTGATTGGCTGAGAGCAAATTTGTCATAGAAATTTAGCAGTTGTTATAGAAAACAAGTTTTATGAAACAGGCCCCAGATGCATTCAGATTTGTCCAAGCAGTGGACTATACAAGTGACTGGTATCAGAAAGAAGAACAAAAATTGAAATAAAATCATCAGAGACAAGTGTAGATGGAGTCATGTGTCGTGAATTTATCAATGATTAGTAAAATATTGTTAAGTTTAACATTAACAATTTTCATCTTAGATAATCCTTGGGAACATTGCTCGTTCTAAGGGTATTTCAATACTTATTACCCTAGCACGCACTCTTTAAAGCCCCTCTGCACTAAATTGGCCAGGAGGGATTAGACTTCCCTGCATGGTCATTGACAGGTGGTTATCTCACCAAATCAGCTCTCAATTAACATCAGAAAGAGGGGATCATGGGAGACCAACGGTCATCGATTAGGCATTGTCTGCTATATAGAGGGCGCAAGTAGCTATAAGTAGTGCAGTGGGGCTTTAATACACCAGTGTCGAGAGGAACAAAATGCACCACGCAACGGTCGTCGCATTGCCACAGCTAGTGCTCGTCCTAACGGCCATGCAGGATGATTTCCCTTGGTGAGTTGGTTCATAAAATTCTTTTTGATCGTGATGATGAATAAGTAGGAAAACCCAAACCATACCTGAGCATTTCGAGAATATCTTCATCCTCGGTAGCCTCTCCAATCTCCACGGTGATAGGAACAAGAGCCTCATAAGTGGATGGCGGTAGGACCTCCATTTCAGAGAAGAAAACCGAGACGAGAGTTTGGAGAATGCTAACGAACGATTCTGCATTGGGTAAAGATGATAATAACAATAGTAATAATAATAATAATAATGATGATGATAATAATAATACCTGTTTCTTATAAAGAATTTGACCATTAACTGACCAAAACACTTACAATATTAGTATTATCGCGGTCACTGGGTTCAACAACGAATTGCCAAACTCTCTCAACATTCCAGAGGTGTCTGAAAACACATGTGTTGTAAATCTCTTACAATTGCTTTTTCTTAGTAATTAATACACAGGTAGTATAAATGTGTAGGAATTAATACCTTGAAATGGTTAAGCCCCATAATGGCAGCCATTCTAGCGCCGGGGTATTAACGGTGGAGCGCCAGGAGTGCCAAGTCTGACAGAACCCACTACCTATCATTGATATGTTTTTAAAGCGCCAATGTACTTCTTATAGCTACTTGCTTCCTCTATATAGCAAACAATGCCTAATCGGTGCCTGTTGGTCCCCCCGCCCCCCCCCCCCCCCACTCAGAGGTCGGAATGACCGCACGCGTGTTGCCAAAATGTCCGGTAAAGGGGTACTTTTCGTGCGACAAAGTCCGGCCCGAGAATTGTAAAAAAAAAAGGGGTGTATTTGACTTTTCACCCGGAGATTTCTTTAAAAAGGGGGTGTTTTTCTTTTTTTTCTCTCATCTCTTTGGACTCCTGAGAAATTATTCCGAATTTAGGGGGGTACATTGAGCATTTTTCCTGATTTAGGGGGGTCTCCTAGGCAGGAAAAGCCAGCGAGAAGCCCGCGAAAGGGGGGTTCGGAAATGTTGGCAGTCCTCAGATAGGGGGTGCTTTCAAAAAGAGGGTACGAGCATATGCGTACCCTAAATAACACTGAGTGGGGGGCCGGGTTGGTCCCCCATGATCTTCTTTTTCTTATGTTAATTGAGAGCTGATTTGATGAGATAACCACCTGTCAGTGACCTTACAGGGAGGTCTAATCCCCCTGGCCAAACTAGTGCAGACAGGGTTTAAATGAGAGGGTTCATACCTAGATCTTCCTCTGATAGGTCATTGACCTCGATGGAAGGGCATTCATCCAGCAGGGTGGTTGCAGAGCTTACATCGAGGACTGTCCCATCGACAGCTTCTCGTAACAACTCGAGTTGATCCGCTGTTTGTTGACCGGTGGACGTTGCTCTTTTCTTTCGTCCGGTTTGTTGGTCCGAAAGAACCCTGATCAGAGCATTGATGTTGCGTAAAGCACTGATGAAGTCACCTGCAATTAATTCAGTTGATTAGGTGTTAACAAAAAAAGATGGTGTATTGCCCTTTGCGACCGACCCAAAAATCGTGAAATCTACGATCGGCTTTTTAAACATATTAAAAAATTTAAAACAATTTTTAGACAAAAAAATTAAAGCAATCAAAACTAAAAAATATCAGCCCAAAGAGGAAGAAAAAAAAATCGTTAAAAAAAATTAACAAATCCGACCTACCGACCCATGTTTTGGTACCTAAAGGGCACTACAACATGTTGTTTTGTTTAAGGCATTATGGAAACATTTAGCAAATGAATGTATACCAAGCATTGCTGTTACAGAAAGCACTGATGAAGTCGCCTGTAATTAATTTAGATAATTACCGACAAATTTAGCAATCGAATGTATACCAAGCAATCCTGACTTTAGTTGCGCTTACAAAATAAAGAAATATTGGATCAAAGAAATATTGGATCAAAGATATAATATCAAAGTATACACTCAATAATAGATATCTATTATCTGGATAATTCAAGGTGGGTCGGGAAAATTGTGCTTGGAACCAGCGGGATTGTAACCTGGATAAACTTGTAATGAAAGACACAATTCCAGTGAATATACAAAAGTCAGCACTTTACCTTTAAAAGCCTCACCGTCGACGATGGCCTGCTTCAACTCTTCATAGTTGAATGATTGACGGTCCTGTACAGAAGCCGTTATTATGTATGAAGTACAGCTACTGTGCTGGTTACACACCTGAAAAAATGGAAAATTGATATCAATATAATACTTTCTAATGATAGTAGTGAGTATTTGTATAGCGCTCTTGTCTGTCAAACTTGACACTCCAGGGGAGTGTTTCACAAAGATTAAGGTCGACTTTAAGTCGGACTTAACTATGGCAGGCCATTCATGCCACTGGTCGCTCTCATCATCATGATCTGTAGATAATGTGTTCCTTCAATAATGAACTATCAACAAAATATGTAAATTCTGTAAATTTGTGACCATGATTTGTACGTCCCTTGAGAGACCTATGCCAGTAAATGGCGAGAGAAAACAGTGGCATGAACGGCCTGCCATAGTTAAGTCCAACTTTTAGTTGAAGTTCTAAGTTGACGGTTCTAGCATGGCTGTCGTTATGGTGCTCTAGAATTGCAACGAAATTATTCTTACCAGGTACCAATTCATCTCACCCGGGTCGAGAGCGGCAAATATAGATTAAAACATTGCCAAAGGACATAAGGGCCGTGGTGGGACTCGAACCGCGAACCATGTTATTAACAGTCCTGACGTATCCAGTAGACTACGAAACCCGCCACATTGTATGGGATAATACCGAGAATTAGTGAGAAGCAATAAAATAAAAACAAATGTAAATGATTTTTCGAAAAATGTGCCATACCTCAATAACAAATGTATTCTCTCCGTTGCCATTACGTCTGACAGGGGGACCTCTGACGCTGATTCTAGAATCCCCTCCAGATCGGGTCAACGACCTTGTATTGCCTGCCTCATTTCGCGTAACAAATAGCTGATAGGTCAACGGATAGGCGCCCTCATCGGTCACACAGTTGTCAACCAGGAATGCGATCTTGAAACAAGAATGATATGCACATGCAGTTATTGCCGAGTGTAGAATGTGTACTTCATCTTTACATTGTATTTATTTTTCGTTTGTAGGAGGAACGGAGGGTTATTTTTTACCCCCTATGAAAAAGGAAATAATAAAACAAACAAAAAATATAATAATGCTATGCACAGTAATTGTGCTGTTACAACATTTAGAAGGCCCGTTTAGATATGACGCGGATTAAACCACGGCAAATTGTTTATGATGACGAAAAGTGTAAAAGGGCTTACTTTTCTGTATCTTATAACACGGAGCACAGTGAATACGGGAAAGTCCTTTGTTGTTGGCAGTTATTATTCATTGCCATACACGTAAAAAGAAACCGCGGCGGCTTTTTTGCAGCCGTTTGCAGCAGTTTATCGCCCCATATCTGAACAAGCTTTTAATGTGTACAATCATGAATTAATGTTGCAGCAAAGAAATCGTTAAAACAACAAAGCTGTTAACTGCATTTTCATTTTCCATATTCATACATATTTCAAATAGTAAATGCTAACATTTGTTAGTAGAATAATACTCTACATTACTAGCTGATTGTCTAAAATTTACTAAAACTAGCTCTAATAGCTTTCACCGGTTTCGAACTCTCTCTCTCTCTCTCTCTATCTCTCACTCGCTCTCTCTCTGTCTCTCTCTCTCTCTTTACCTCATCAAGTACGGTATATGTGTCTCCTGACTCTAGGGATACTTGGCACGATGATACACCCTCAGCTACATCCAGAACTAACTGGCCATAAGCGGTTTGATCCGACCCATACGTCACAGTGACATCTACCGTGTACATCTCACCGGGCTGAAGGATGCCTTTGCAACGTAAGAAAATAAAACAATACCAAAAACATTTCATAATCAAGATACAAATTTTGTTTAAAAAAAGAATTAAGGAATGAATTACACTCGCCAGTCATCGCCCGAGATGTTTTGATTTCAGTGAATGTGGGAAAGGAGAATGATTGAAGTAATACATGCATCAGGATAGTAGAATTAACGTCTCAATATCATCAAACACAATCTATCTTACAGACAAATGAAGAATTCACTGTCGACGATGACAATGTATTTTGCAACATTTTATCGGCCCCATATTCAGGCGTACTGTACATGCAATGATATCATACTAATTTCAAATGGGGCGTCATTTTAAAGAGAAATACGTAAGCTTTTTGATGATACCAAATTCAAGTATGATAATATGTTCTCAGAAGAGATATCAATGCTCAATAGAATGAGTTTATTTCATGTTAGGGGGAGGGGTATTATGTCAATAGATATTACTATCACTATTACTGTATTGTTAAGAAAATAACTCAGAGGCCATTCGGGATAGTGAAAACTCTTTCGTATTGGGGGTGGGGTGTCGTTTTAATAGATATTGCTATCACTATAACTGTATTGATATTAAAGTAGCAGCAGTATTAGTAGTAGTAGTATTATTATTATTATTATTATTATTATTATTATTATTATTATTATTATTAATAGTAGTAATAGAAGTAGTAGTAGTAGTAGTAGTAGTAGTAGTAGTAGTAGTAGTAGAAGTAGTTGTTGATGTTGTAGCAGTAGTAGCAGAAGTAGTAGTAGTAGTAGTGGTAGTAGTACTAGTAGTAGTAGCAGTAGTAGTAGTCAGGCGCGTACGCAGGGGGGGGGGGGTTTGGGGGTTAAACCCCCCCCCTTTGGTATTTTTATGTGTATAAACCCCCCCTAAAAAACCCTAAAACCCCCCCCTTTGGGTAAAAAAAAAAAAAAAAAAAAAAAAAAAATTCCCATGGATGACCTAAACAAGTGACCTCACCCCCCCCCCCAACGGAGCAACATGTCAAATTTTCAAATTTCGAGACAAAAAAAAAAAAAAAAAAGTGTCCTCTTACCCCCCCCCCCCCCCCCCCCCCCCCCCCCGCTTGTTCAGCGGTCGGCTGAGTCGTTGCGAAATTTTCGGCCCGATTTATAAATGTTAAAACCCCCCCCCTTGAAAAAATCCTGCGTACGCGCCTGGTAGTAGTAGTAGTAGTAGTAGTAGTAGTAGTGGTAGTAGTACTAATAGTAGTAGCAGTAGTAGTAGTAGTAGTAGTAGTAGTAGTAGTAGTAGTAGAGGAAAGTAGTAGTATAAGTGGTAGTAATAGTAGTAGTGATAGTAGTGTTAGCAGTATATTCTTTATACTATTATCATTATTATTACCTGCATCTATGGAAGTGAAAGAAAGGGTCTGAGATGGAATCGGAAAATCTCCAGCATTCCCGTCAAGATCGTAGTCAAGATCTGCAAAAATAAAGGAAAGGTGTGTGATATTGCGAATGGTGATACCATAACACACTAAAACAAGCAGATATATGTCGTAGTAGGATAGCAACATTTACATGTACGTACTTAATATCCAATATTCGTTTAATTCTGACAACTGGCCTAGCAAATGTGTTTGAGATTACGAAGCAAGTATCGTGTGTTGTATAATTTTAGAATCACAAAAATTCATATGAGGATTTAAAATGACAGAAATAAATCAAACTGATTTTTTTTTAAATCCTCCTTGCAAAGGAGACAAATTTAGAAAATTTGCTGAAAATCACAAAATAATGAAAAGCAAGAACTTACGAACAGATAAATGTATTTTGGACTACCATAGCGTTCCATCGTGATTTAATCCCAAATTTCAATCATATCCACTCATTTTTAAATTTAAAAGTAATCCATAAGCAATTTTTTGGGGTGATATTGCAACCATTTTCCTGTTTGCAATAAAGTTGATTTTGTATTGTTTTCTAAGTTGGTAGTTGTTACCTATATCATGGCCGGTGATGGTCCATGCGATGACGTCCGGTGAAGCATGACCAATCAGTGCTGTTAATGAAACTGGTTCGGTGGATAGCACAGGTCCCTCTGTCGATCTGAATACTAGTATCTATATAAATAGAAAAGAAATTTAGCCTTTATAATGTTATCCTACAGTAATCCTTCAGTTAACACTAGGGTCTTTTAGATTCTGCACGACGAGAACGTGGACTGCCGTTTTAAGGCAATGTGACGTCACTGCCAGTGCCTTAAAAGGACGTCACATTGCCTTAAAAGGGCAGTTCACGTTCTCGTCGTGCAGAATCTAACAGTCCCTAATTGTACGCCTTGAGCACTCCACAGAGTGGATTTGGCGCTATCTAAGTTACATTTATTTTTATTATAACTAAATTAATCATACTCTTATCAAGTTTTGTGTTTTGTATGTGATGAATTGGTTTCTATGTCCCGGGTTATGTTTCTTGAGGATATGACATAATGACGCTTAGAGACTTCGGTGGTAAGCGCTTTATAAGTAACGTTTTTTTTATTATTATTTATTTATTTATTAAATCTAAATGTATTCAACTAGTCCACCTTTCATTCTTGAGTACGGAAAACATATTTTAAAAAAAATCAAATCTACAAGGGGTATAAACGATTCAGTTGTTAAATTTATGTCCTTGTAATGAACCTGTAACAGAAGGTTTGCGATCAATTGCAAATTTTGAAATAATTATTCTGATTGGGTATACTTTCTCCTTTATTTTCAATTTTTGTTTCTTGTTCGCAATTACGTATTGTATTCATAATCGTCATGTTTTGTAATATTTTCTTAACTGGAGTAATTAAATTAGTCTACATATTGACATAATAGTGCAATAACCTATATTTTTAATGTTCATCAGATAAGTGTGTTTTGGTGTGTGTAGGAGAGAGTGTGTGTGTGAATGCAAATTATTTCCTTTTGTCTTCCTTTTATAAAAAATAAATAATTTTAATAATGTACTTAGTTTATTATACAATTATTGAAGATAGACTTTTACATAAGGCCAGGCCTTCCTGTCTAGTCTCCAAATACTTTCATTAATGTACATGTTTAAAATGTTTCCCCCTTGTTCCTGATGTCTTCTCTACTTGTGTTATTCTCATGTTATATATTGATACGTGTATTATATTTTAACTGTTATATGTTTGTTTTCCTTTGTATGTTTTTAATGAAGTATTGAATAAAGTGAACTTAAACATGAACTTGAAAATGCGTCTTACCAACGGGGGGTTTCCCGCCACTGCGTCTATCAGCGCACTTGTCGAAGCCCTCCTGTTTCCGGATGCTACATCCAAAGTGAACTGGTAAGTCTTTCCGGGGGTCATGTCATCGGCATCAAAGGTCAAAGTTGATGATGATGTAGCATTGTCAGCTGGGAACATGGATCCGTCTTGCGCGCTTGCACAATATGTGGCATCTGTCGTCTGAAAATAACATCAAATTAACATCAAATAACCGATCGGGTCAACATGTTATGTCGTCATTGTAACTTCTGCAAATTTGACCCCTGTTGACCCTTAATTTGGAGGGGTGCGGAAATGAGGTTTAAATTTGCTTTTGCGCAATAATGAGACGGTAAATGCTTTGTATTCCTTTACATTTGTATTTTACATTCATTCAGTTTTCCATTTATATCAAGTTGTATTTTCATTGGATAGGGTCTTTAAAAAATGAGATATGAGTTGGGCTAGCGGCACGTTCACTTGGTCAGCTTTCTGTCTTTGCCTACACACTGGCTCAGCTAGGCAACGCTGGTTCAAAACTGAGTCACTTCTTTCGGATGGTGACGTTAGGGTTGGTGCATGTCTAGGCGTAATTAATAATATCTGATTGATACACATCTCTTCAAACTCGATTACACACACATTTAAAAAATGAAGAAATGCATGGAACAACATACCTGTTCGCAACTCCATTCGTACGTCAAATCAGTAGAGTCTGACTGGTCTGAACCGGTTGGTTGATCAGGGTCACGTGACAGTGAACCATCAAGAATAACCGTCCCACTGTCCACTCCCACGCTTTTTTCACTGCCCCCTCGTATCGTAGCAACAAGCTCAGATGATGCGAAACGTATTGTGATGTCACTCGTAGGGCCTGACGTAGCACCGGCCCGTCTGGCTTGGACAGTAAATGTGACGTCAGAATCACCTTATCGAGAGGAAAAAAATGTAAAGAATGAATCTGTTAGTAGCTCATACAAATTCATATACTATTACTTTCCATCTTTTTTCGTTTCTTTTTAATCAATAAAACTGAACGAAACCGTCCAAACTTAATCTTGATTGTCGAGTTTACAATTATTAAAATGTTTATTTTTAAGCATTGAAGGTAGAAGTATAAATACATCCAAATATTTGGACATATTATCCGTAAAAGCTATTAGCCAAACATGTAAAATGGTGAAATGAGTTAAAAACTTTAGAATGGTGGTTTAATTACTAGCAAGAAAGGAATGACCAGAGAATGTATGTCTGAAGAAGGGGAAGAAAGGAAATGGATTTCGGTTTATGTGTCTGGGTTATTTATTTTCAGTTAAAGGGTAGTTTATTCTTGGAATGACGTTTTATATGATCAGGAACAGACCTGCTAAATGGCCCTCTTTAAGTTTGTCGACTTTATACTGGGCGTCATCATCGGTAATAATTCAGGTGACCTACTACCGTTTTAGTCCTTATAATCCCTTCTATGATGGTCAAGTATATAGATACTAGGGGAATTATCATAAGTAATTTTGTTTTTTTTAATTCCCAAGATAACAAACCAAAGTAGAACGACAAAGGGTGGGCTTTACTCACCAGGGAAAGAGAAGGCCTTTATGAACAGAGTCCTGGAGGTTGCAGTCCCCGCATGAATACTCTCATCAAAGGTTTCACTATTGGCTGTCCATACGAAATCTGTCTCCTCTGGACCAGCGCCCTCACAGTCCGAATAGAAGGTCACGTCGGCATCAAGGAAGAACCTGAAAGACATTGTAGAGAGGGGCGTTTCACAGAACTTGTCATTAGTGACAAATGACTGTTTTTGTTATAAGCTACTGAAATCCTTGCTTCTGATTGGTTATCATCAGATTTGTCAGTGATTTTTGTCATTTGTTATTGAATAAGGCTTTGTGAAACGGGTCCCAGGTGAAGTTTGTTCGACACATTGCTCCAATTTCTAAACCTTTTCCAACTTTAAACTTTGACCCAACACTATTCCCGACCCTAACCCTATAGGCTATCATCATGAATAATGTAATACATATAAATGTTATCTCACATAATTTCTGCTCTCCTATCTTACTTTTTAAATTCAATAATGCACCTCGGAACAGCTTCATGAGGTCGAAGGCGCACTATATTAAAGCGCGTTATATTTTTTCCTTCTTCTTCTACCTCTTTCTCAGATTTGTATTATTATTCTCATTATTATCGTTATGATCATTATCATCATAATTATTTTTATTGCAGCGACCGGTCGCCACTCAAGTATGAGCTATGCTTCAGTTGATTCAAAGTTTACCTTTGGGACACAGGTACGTTCTCCGGTTCTATGCCGCGCGGATTGATCCCCAGGTCGGGAACCTGCTCTGCTGACCGCATCACAACTATGGATTCGGAGCCTGAGCCGCGTAAGAAGTTCACTGCCTCGATGGAGAATGTGTAGGCTTGATTCGCTATGAGGAGGGCCCCATCTACCGTCAAGTCTGCTGTCGTAATTGCTAAAGATGAGAACGAATAAAAAATGCATGTATTGCGTATGCAAGTATGGTATTATTGTTATTATTTATTTTTATTTATTTTTTTTGGGGGGGGGGTTGATCTCTTATATTTTTTTTAATGTGCCTCGGTTAATTCATTTAAATTCAAGAAGTTTTTTTTTAGTTGAGGGGGCATTCATTTTGTGTTATAGTTTGAATTTATGCTCTTCTTACCCTCAACAGAATGCCGAAAATAACATTTAACTATGGATAATGCAAATGTGGTCTATGATCTCAATATTTCTTCAAGAATTTTCGAAACAGTTTTATTGCAATTTAAAAAACAAAATTCTAGGAAATGAGTAATATTCGAAATAGATGTTTTAATCCAGAGAGTATATCGAAAGCTATTGGGAGCGGAAAGGTGGGAGGGGGGCATTATTACCAGTAACTGCTGCTTCAAGATCGCTTGAAACATCCTCTGATTGGACAGACCACGTGAAGGTCAAAGGTCGACCAGCGCCACCTTTTGTTCCTCGAGCCGACAGCTGTACGTCTCCACAGCTACTGATCTTTGAGAAGCCTCGCAAGACCACTTCCACTGTGGGGATTTCCCCGACCTCAACGGTTAGGACTGTCTCGGGCACCGCTCGGGAGAACTCGGATCGACTGAAGATGACATCACCGTGTAGTGTAAGCGTGTCATCTGTGGATACATGTACAAAAGTTGTGTTTTATTTCTTTAAAAGGTACGAGGATCAGAAATCTAAAGGGTTCCATACACTTTCATTAGACCAACATCATTTGGCATAGAGAGAGACATAGCATTTAGATATGTACGGTCATTATCATGACGTATGACGTAATACGAACATGATTTATATAGGATATATAATAGGATATTGAAGATTACTTGAGTTCATTTTTCGAAAATGCTTGCAATCGTATTAGTATTACGTCTACATTTTGTTTATCTAACCCGGGAAAAGTAAAAGGATGCCGGTAGGAAACATTTCCATGAATGCTTCAGCCAAGTAAAGGAGCTGACTACAGGTAGGCCTAGCAAGTTTAAAATAGTATTTGTAACCGCGAAGGAAAGCACCCAGGGGACCGACAGCTTTATGTCTTGTCCGATGGACTTGGTAATGAGGATTAATGCCTTACCAAAGGGCACTAGCGCATCGTATTGGTTTCGAACCCGGGACCTCCCAGTAATACGAGATCACTGCTCCACCACTAAGCCACCTTGCCTCACTTACTCAATTAAACTTACCTGGTCGAATAAGATCATCCCCATCTCCTAGTGTGATCATGATGACGCTGTTGCCTCTGATGATCATGCAACTGCTTCCGGTGCCTAGTAGGTTTCTAACAACATAGCTATTGGTTTCGAACTGGGGACCTCACAGCTACGAAACCACCGCTCCACCACTGAGCCTTTGTTACTTACTCGATAATAAACTTACCTGGTCCAATAAGATCATCCCCATCTCCCAGTGTGATCATGATGACGCTATTGCCTCTGATGATCATGCAACGGCTTCCGGTTCCTAGAATCTTTCTAGCGATGCCATTCTCCTCAGGAGTATCTTGGAATAGGGTGCTGCAGTCCTCCAGGTCGTCGACTCGAACTCCATCCTCGAAGTCAAGTAGGAGTCTGTTTTCTGCAAATAAAACGAAAAAAATGATGATGAATATACCTTCAATATACCTTGAAGGCCACACCTCGCCATCGTGGGGATGAAGATACAGTAGATCGTGTGGTGTGGCAGGGTTAAAGGGGTCCCATGGGACCCATTTAAAAACCCAGGTTGGATAGTTGTCGTTTGAAACTGAGTGTGGGAGCATCAATGGCAGTTTGTTGCAGCTTGTTGCATTTGTTGATGATGATTTAATTGGCTAAACCTAGACATGTTATACCAGACCCTTGGACTTCATATCCTTAGTGAAAGACGGTGGCGAAGACTTTCGAGAACTATACAAAATCAAATTTAAAAACCTAGATTTGATTAACATTTAAAATTGTGTGAACATGATAGCCTGTTACATAATTCGAAAAATGTAATTTATATACTTGATTTTTTGTTTTTCTTACTTGAAGGGAAAAACGTGAGTGATCCGATTGTGGGTGCTGGTGCAAAGAATGTTACGGTGAAAGGTCCGCCGGGTAACGGGTCTATTCCATTCAGAGACGGGGAGACAACCAGCTGCATTGGCGTGGGTGGGGATCGACGGGTAAACGTGAGCTCCTGCATTGAATCACCACTAATCTCTCCAGCAAGCAGTTCCAACCCTAATGAGAAATGATCATGAGACATTTTTTTCAATATTATCTTTGAGAAAGTTAAGTTATTCTTTTAATTTCTTGAGAAAAAAGTCGCTTTTTCCTTCTCCTTATTCTTGATTGTAACATTCGAGAACACTCCAGGGACCTGTTTCACAAAGCCTTTTTCAATGACAAATGACAAAAATCAGTGACAAATCTGCTGATAACCAATCAGAAGCAAGGATTTCAGTAGCTTATAACAAGTACTGCCATTCGTCACTGATGACAAGTTTTGTGAAACATCCCCCAAATCATGTATTTTAACTCATCTAACTCTGAAACTGTGTGAATGAGACAATGCTTGTGGTTCTTTGAATCTACTATTAATGGTTGTTACAGGTCTGGCTTTACTGTTACAACAAGAATGTAATATCAAGCCTTGCTTTACTGTATAGGTCCGTCCACTATACTTCATACAATGAATGGTAAAACGTTTAAATAAATAATGTATGCTCTAGTATTTAAATGATTATTCTATTGTTGGTTTATTGATAAATAATATTCAGAAGGGAATTCAGCTATATATATGAAGAAGAAAAAATATGGGGGGGGGATGGAAAGAGTTCCCCATACGTCATTAAAACAATAAATTGTCAGGTTGATCAATCTGTACCAAATATTATGTTACATTTCTGATCACATGCAAAGCATTTGAGTTTGCTGAAGATAAAATACTTTTGATTTCAGAAATTATCCATGACTGCTTGCTTGTGTTGTTTATCATCATGATGATTGTACATAATTATCTCTTACCATTCTCAAAAATGAGGTACGGTGTTATGCCCTCAACGGCCTGGAAGTTGGAGTCGGCAGCAGCGGTAAAGGTCAAGGTGGCAAGTGATGTTGGATCGAGGGTAATCTCTTCCGGTGCTACTGACGCTATGGTAATGGCTGTTGATTGGAATAATAGATATTATGAAAAAGAAGAAGAAGACGACTAGGTAGAAGAAGAAGAAGATGATGATGAAGAAGAAGATAATGAAGAAGATAATGAAGAAGAGGAAGAAGATGAGGAAGAAGAAGAGAAGAAGAAGAAGAAGAGGGAGAAGAAGAAGATAATGAAGAAGAAGAAGAAGAAGAAGAGGAAGGAGAAAAGGAAGAAGAAATAGGAGAAGGAGAAGAAGAAGAAGAAGAAGGAGAAGAAGAAGAAGAAGAAGAAGAAGAAGAAGAAGAGGGAGAAGAAGATGAGGAAGAAGAAGAAGAGGAAGGAGAAAAGAAAGAAAGAATAGGAGAAGAAGGAGAAGAAGAAGAAGAAGATGGAGAAGATGATCAAGATGATAAAAAGAAGAAGATCACAGAAGAAGATGAAAAGGAAGAAACAAAAGAAGAAGAAAAGGAAAAGAAGAAAAAGAAGGAAAGAAGGAAGGACAGAAGGGAATACAGCTAGGTAAAGTAATTGAATACTTTTATACAAAACAATTTCACCTAAAATTTCTTACATAATTATAAATGCATGATGATAACAAATCATATGAAGTACCTAAACATTCTATTCAGTAAACTTGACAACTCGAGTTTTTTCGTGAGTTTACTCCATTCTGAAGAAGTAAAACATACAAATATGGATTTACGTTTTGCTAAAGGATAATAGGTGATGGGCTGGGAGTCGAACCCTCATCTCTTTGACAGAGAGTCAAGCTAATTAACCACTAAACCACAACCTAATAAGTCATTAGACGTATTGCTCCGAAATCTTTATTGTAACAGCTGGACTTATACGGTGGATACTTACGGGCATAGACTTCGAGTGTAATTGAAGTTTCCACGGGCTCGGAGTTACCAGGAAATATTAGTAAAAGGTCGTATGTGCCTGTAAGAAAACATGTAACCGTGTCAATGCAAAAATCCATTCAGTTTAAAATGCCATTACCTCTACAATGAAAGAGGGTGAGCATACACACATTAAAATGTTCACACATGGTACACACTAAAGAGACATTCTTTTACCTCCTCTGTAAAGCCTTGGTCACAAATGACATTACAAACTGCTACGAACGCCGTACGAACGATTTTCAGACAATGGAAATTCGGGAAGACAATGGAAAAACAGGGAGATTCGTCGAAATTATCGTTCGTACGAACCTTTGTGACCGTAGCAGTATACCAACCCCCCCCCCCCCTCTCAAAAAGGAATAATGTCATTCTTATCTAACGACATCTCCGCAGATAGCATTGCCTGTGTATTGATGACGAGTTTAATTTGTAACAGATCTGTCTGAGGTAGGCTAATATATCCATTTAAATTGAAAATCGGTGACGTTTTGGGTGCCTCTCATCCAGCGTTTCTGATTTGACAAGTATTATTAATATTTGTAATATGAACATAATCAATGTTTTCTCCCTTGTTCAAAACAACACTATTATCTCTGTCATAGCTCATTTATTTCTGTTTATTATTAATTATTAATATGTTTAATATGAATAAAATCAATGTTTTCTCCCTTGTTAAAAACAACACTATTATTTCTCTCATGTCTCGTTTATTTCTGTTTCATTGATATTTCAGAAATGATGACTATCTTATATTTTGTGTGAGCAAACAAACGGGCTATTTTTAGTATTCAGTTTTAGTATTCATGCATAAAATGTACTTTTTAAACATTTTACTTTGATATATAGGCCTATATATTTTAAAACAATTTGATATATCTTTGCATAATTATGATCTCCAAAATAGTCTTCATATTTATGTTACCTGCTGCTGGAAGAGTGATGGTGCATGTTCCTTCGGATGCACTGGATGTCGCCATGGTAACCGTCCGGCTCTCAGGACCCCCTTGGTTACTGAATCGACAATCTGGAGCTGGGTCAAATCCTGCTCCAGAAATAGTGATCTACGAAAAAAGATACATGGCCATCATGTTTGAAAGAACAGCTTTTTAAATGATAAAACAATAGTCATTTCCTGGGTAATTGTAAGGGTTGCAGCTTGGGATGTGACCCGAATTGACCTTTCTGACGTAAAACACCGGCTTACTAACATTTTAAAAGATATGGATTCAATTAATAAAGTGAAGAAAGTTTTCAAAAACTTTGAAAAATTAAGTGGATTGAAGATAAATATGGATAAGACAAATTTTATGTGGTTAGGAGAGGAAAGTAATAGGCCGGGTTTGCCTTTTTTTGGACATAGGGTACAACATATAAAGATCCTAGGGGTATATTTCGCACGTCATTCCAAAATAAAAGATGATTTGAACTATAAGGAAATTTTGAGCAAAATCAAAAAACTAATCGGTTGGTGGAAGCAACGAGATTTAACGATGTTTGGCAAAATTAAATTGTTGAAGATATATGTATTTTCAAAACTAAATTATGTTTCGTCTCTTATGACAGTCCCACAAAACATTTTTGAAGAAATCGAAAAGATTTCTTTTAATTTTATTTGGGGAGGGAGAGACAGAATAAAACGGAAAATATTATATCAAGATTACTGCGCTGGGGGACTCAGATTAACGAATTTTAAGATATTTATCAAGACTCAGATAATAATGTGGATCAAACGGTTGCTCTATGGAGAAAAGTATTCAGGTTGGAAAGTAACCTTTGACCACTTTTTCAGATCACTGGGGGGTCGAATTATATTTCTTTGTAATTATGATATAAATAAAATGGACTTGAAGGGTATACCATCTTTTTATAAAGACATGTTGAAGGCATGGCAAGAATTAGATAAATGCAGACACTTTGGAGAAAATAAGAATAATCCGATTAAATTTAGCAATAAGTGTATATGTCTCAGCAATAAAACATTTTTTGATGTCGAACTATTTCAGAAAGGTATACTTCAAGCATCAGATATAATTGTCAGAGGTCATTTAAAACCGATCTTACATTTTTTAAATTTGGGTTTTGCAACTAAAAGCTTGCTTAGAATTCAAAAGATCTTTTCAGCAATCAGAAACGAATGGATACAAAGTGATTTTATGGAAGTGGACACTGAAAATTTTGAAATAGAATTGATGATATTTGGACGTTTACAGAAACTATGTGATATAAAATCTAGGCGGTTATATGATTACTTCATTGAAGACCTTCAAAAAGAGTATACATTACATGTTACAGATGGCAACTGTCAATTTGATCTTGGAATGACGGAGTTGAAAGAAACATTCACAAGGATGAAATGTGCAATGCTTTGTAATAAACATAGAGAGTTTCAATACAAACAATTACAAGGGGCTGTATATACGAAAAGAGAGCTCTTTAATTTTGAGTCAGACCATTTTTGTTCCTTTTGTAGACTAGAAGTAGAGACATACCAACATTTATTTTTAGATTGTCTTAAAGTTAAAAGATTATGGCAGGAGGTAATTCAAAAGTTACATTTAATCGAAATTGACATTGATGATTGGAAACCCATTTTTATGGGAATATCCGGCAATACTGCTAGAATATTTGTAATAAATTGTATCAAATTTTTAGTAAAGTATATCATTTTTATTTCTAGAAAAGAAGGAACTTTGCCATCTGTACAGAAAACAGTACATATGCTTAAAAATTACAGAGACGAGGAATACAAAATAGCCTTCAAAAAGGGGAAACTGGGGATGCACTTACAGAAATGGGAACAAATCGATGCATTTTTACTTTAATGGATGTGGGTATTATTATTATTATTAGTATTATTAATTCTCTTTCGTGTACAGGTGGACAAACCGGAACAGGTTGCATGCAGTGTGTGTGTCGGCGTGAAGGGGGTATGAGATGGGTGTTCTAGGGGGGGGGGGGGGGGGGGTGAAGAGTTTGTGTGGTGTGAGTTGAGGGAACATGTTGCATGCAGTGTGTGTTTGTGTTTGTATGTGTGTTTATGTGTGTGAAAGGGGGTGTGGTGTGGGTGGGCTAGAGGGGGGGGGGTGTGAGAGTGTTGTGATAGGATGGTAATATGTAACTTTAAACCTTCCTCTACTGTTATTTTGATTATACACTGTTACATGCAAGACTTTTTTTTTTCCTTTTTTTTCCTCTATGTTCATTGATTGATGTAACTTATGAAATGTCTTGTATCAAAGATCTTGTTTTTATATTGCTTATCTTGATAATTTCTTGTTTTGTGAATTTCTTGTTATGTGAAATTATGAGGAAGGAAATAAAATATCATTTAAACAAAAATTTAAAAAAAAAAAAAGAATTAAAATACACATTTATGGATTTTTCTCTCCTGGGGACCTAGGGACGAATTATTAATTTAACATGTTATTAATGAATGAACTACAATACTTGTAAACCAGTCTGCATACAGTACTTTTTTCTATGTCGGGAAACCCTCGGGTAGGCTCTCAGGTTTTCAAAACAACCTTTGTTTTAAACGTATGCATACAATTTTAATAAATTAGTAAACCGGTCTTTCGGGTCGTAAACATTAGGAATATGTGTAATGTCCCGGTCATTTTTTAGAGATAATATAGTATTACCAATACAGATGAACGTAAATAGTTGTATGGTCATCCCTTAAAGATTTATATCGGATTGGTGGTGATCATGGTCGTTCACATCATTAAAGTTTACCAGGCCATGTTGGTAATCACTATGAACATGACGGACAAAGAAAGAGGACAAAATATACTGTTCCTCATTCTACCCTCAACTATTTGCTGTGGTAGACAAAGGATCATCTCTTCATTGCTACTATGTAAAAATGTGTTGAACAGGTGAATATGCATGTGACACCAGGGCCCCGTCTTACAAAGCTTGATATTGATATCAATATCAAGTATCAATATCAGCTTTGATTGATATCATCTTGCAATTAATCGCAGGATTCCGTCTTACTAATAATTGTAATATCAATATCAACTTGCGATCGATTTTAATAATTGTATAACACTGATCGAGCCTAAATCACGTGATCTGCGATAAATTTGTCGTCTGCGCTAGCAAAATAGCGCGCCCAGCCTGCAACATAAATCTGTTCCGTGTTTGTTGTGATCTGTGCCGAAGTAAGTACCTCCTTTAATTTGACTATATTTCGATTTTTATTGTATAATGTAATTAAAAGTGGATATTTTCAGTGAAAATGTAATGTTCGCATACTATTGACTGAATTTGAAATTATAAAGCGAACTGTTTTTGTAATGTTTCTTAACTTGAAAATACGTAAAATTTGTACTGGCGATCGCAGAAGTGTATGCGGTAAGAACTGTGTCATGTCCCCAGAGCTGCGGGGGTGATGCCAGTCTCTCGATCGCTCGCAGAGATATTGTGCGGTGACTTGACGGTGTATTTTTGTCTTGTCTTTCCGCGGCGCGGCGAGCTAAAAAAAGTTTTAAAAAACTAGGTCTACAAATGTGGCAAGTGATAAACTATTCCCACATATGACGAACCTTACTTGTAAATTACTTTTGGTGTTTGCTGCAGGATATTTGATTTTGAATTTGATGCGGCACGTCATTGACTTAACTTTTTTCTTTGATTTTAATCATTCAAATTTCAATGTCATGATTGTCGCCTTTGTCGGTGAATAAAATAACCAAACACTTTCGAAATAGGTCCTAGTCATTTCTTAAATAAATTTAGAACTAGACTGTCTAGGTCTAGAACTAGAACGTAGAAGTCTAACAGTTAGATCTAGATCTAGAGTCTAGACTATAGACTTCTAGATCTAGATCTAGATTTAGGTCTAGATTCTAGACCTCTAGCTCTTCTAGTTCTAGATCTAGGTCTACTCTTACTTGTTAGATCTACTCCAGCGATTTTCAAACCATTTAATTTATTTAAGCTACGGTCACAAAGGTTCGTACGAATCTCCCTGTTTTTCCATTGTCTTCTTGAATTTCCATTGTTTGAAAATCGTTTGTACAGCGTTCGTAGCAGTTTGTAGAGTAGATTCTAATGTCATTTGTGACCGTAGACAGAAATAACCGTTTGATATTAGACTAGATCTATGGGTCATTTCTTTAATAAAACTGACATTTGTTGACATTCGTTTGTAATGTCATTTGTGACCGTAGACAGAAATAACCGTTTGATATTAGTCTAGATCTAGTCTATGGGTCATTTCTTTAATAAAACTGACATTTGTTGACATTCCATCAGAGGAGCCAGATCGGCAGATGCAATCTCAGCGGAACAACCGTCGATATCAGAGACTGAACTTGTCTGAAGCTTTCGGTCTATTGAGACCGAGGCTTTACTTAGCTTTGACTAGAGTCTAGGCCTAGTCTCATCATAGTCATACTAGGTCTAGATCTAGGCCTAGAATAGATTCTACTAGAAGTAGAAGTCTAGACCATAGCCTAGATCTAGACCTATATTATATTATCAGGGTGTCTAACTTTTTAGAGCCTTAGAGGTTCTAGAGGTAAATGATTTTTCAATTTTCAATTTAGAAGTCTATGATCGTTTTTCACCATTTTTGTTGGATATTTGAATAAAAAATGTAATCAGAATAGATCTAGATCTAGATCATTTTGCTCAGAATGGACAAAAAAGGGGTTCACGCCAAGTTATCATTTTTTGCTAAACAGCTGCATTCTAAATTTCTAATGCATTAAGCGATAATATGCAAATGGTGGGGGAAGGGTATTTTCAAACTTAAATCGCATGTGATCCCTTGGGGCTAGCGGGAAAAAAAAGAACATCAACATATTCCTTACGACTTGAACTAATTATCCCTCGGGGGGGGGGGGGGGGGTCGATTCTCAAAAGCGGGAAATCTACCGAGTTGCCATGGAAACAACATTTAAATCGCTGTTTCGACAAGATATTTTTAGAAATCTGAAATGACACCCCTTTGGAAATATGGGGATTAACCTGCCCTTTCATATGACACCTCATTTATTTAGTATCACCTTCAGGATCACAACAGATAAAGGTTTGAATCTAAATTTATTTTTAAAAACGTTGACCAATTTTGCAATGCACATAGACTGCATAGGGATGTGTTCAATGTCTATGGGAAGGGTTTCAGCACACAAAGCCTGGTGCGCGATCAGACACCTTAATATTATTTTGACATAGGGTCGGGTCTAGTCTAGTCTAGATCTAGAACTTTAACTTACATTTAGCGCATGACAAATCATTCAACCGATCTTGGCAAATAGCAGCCTCGGTCAATCACACCCCTCTCCCCTCTCGTAATCATTTTGTGTGAAAATTTAACTTCCAGTTTGATATGAGTTTGAGCATAACTATGTTTGCTATCAAATCTTAAGAATGGTTGTATCTGGTATTTTCATGCTGTTTTCTTTTCATGTCTCCCCTTTTCAGTCTAGCAGTGGTATGTCGGAACAGCCTCAAACAGCAAAGATGGTTAGTAATAGTAGATTGTGTTTACATTATTTAAACATTGATTTTGACAATTTTAAAAATAACACTCTGGGAAGCAAAAAGCGAACCTTGGGTCTCTTCTCCTGGTATAACTACATTGATGATGTCTATTTAGATTTAATGAAGGCCTTTGATAAGGTACCGACAGCTTTTAGCCAAACTTTAGGGGATTCGCTGATGGAACAAAGTTTTTCTTCATGTGCCATTAATAGTACATTGAGTTCATAATTTTTATTCCTAAGAGTATTAAAGAATGGAACAATTTTATTATCAAAGAACAATGGTGTAAATATGTTTTATAGTCACATTATATCAATGTTCCTCTATGTATTCATAGGCAAATATGCAGTATAAAAGTGTTTCTAGTGTGACAAAAATTGTGTAGCATTATGTTTCATGTTGTTTCAATAAAATGATAATTAATAAAATTGCACGCATTTGTAGTATACACTCACTGTTTAAATAATGTTATTTTCACTTACATCTTGTTTTCAGGGAAGGAAACCAAACTGGACCTACGAGGAGGTTGTGGCCATGTGCGACTTCGTGAAACAGCACAGAGAAAAGCTCTTTGGTCGAGCAGGACATTGCTCCGCGAAGGTACGTTAACTAAACGCCTCAAAAGAAATTTTGGAAACTAAAGTATGATATATTATGTTTCTCTTAATCATGGCATAATCATTCCCTATGTTTAGTAGATCTATACATGTGCATGTAATTAGAAAGTGTTTTTTTTATAGTTTTTTTTTTAATGAGACCCCCATTGTTTTGATTTTTCAGTCATGGCAAATTTGTCCCAGAGAAGGGAGATGTTTTCACCCAAAGTTCGCTTTTACGGAAGTGTTATATTGATTGAATGTCATTCAAGGTCATTGTATGGCTTATAAGCTTTCTGTAGATATGAATACCTTGCTATTTAGAGATCTCCTATGAATATAAACTTTTTAAAAAAAAGGAGAAGATTACTTCTTCATAACAAAGTACAGTGACAAATTTTGACTGCAAACGTTTGTACTGTTCAGGTCGAATCCAGGAAGGCAAAGTACTGGGGGAAGTGTGCGGAGGTGCTAAGGCTCCAGTGCGGGATGGAGAGGAGCGCATCCGATGTGAAGACGAAATGGGCCAACATGAAAGTCAGGGCCAATAAATACCAGAGCCGCAAAAATCGAACAGGTTCGTCTCTACATCCAGCTTCTTTTTTGGGGTCTCAAATTCACATTGAGGATTTGATAAAAAATAATATTAAAGACAAAGTATTGAATTGGTATTTTATTTGTAGTATTGATGTTTATTATACATTTTTGTTTTTTTTGAGAAAGTAGAATCGTACATTTGAAAATGACCAAGACCGGTCAACGCCTTCATCACTTTAATTTCTCACATGCTATTTTTAGTTGTATAATCCACTTGTGAGTTATAATAAAGAAAATAAGGAAGGTATGGCCGAAATCATGAAACCAATGCCCGGCTACTATTTATTGTTCTTCACACAGGTGGAGGGCAGGCACCTACCAACAACCCAACTTTCGAGGTGATCCTGGCAGCACAAGCTCCGCAGGCGAGATTTGGAATCATGGGGGAAGAGATTGAAGCTGGATGCAGCCAATCATCAGCGGTAATTTTGCTCCTACAATTAATTCATCCTAGAAAATGAACCTTTACACATTATGAATAGCATATTGCTGCAGGCTATTTTGTAAAACGACACGATCAAGCTCGGTCTAAAATGTCTGAAATTTATTATTTCATTATTTATATCATATATATGAGATATATAAATATGTGTACTAATTTGCATTTTGAATAGTTCTTCTTCTTGATCCTCCCCCAGATCCTGTTTGTTTTGCTTGTTTACGATTGCTTACTAGGGCCCTTATTATATTCCAAGTCATTTCGAATTTTGTATACACATTCTTTAGCATTCTTTCATGGTCACTGAACTCTTATGTTTTTCCAAATTAACGTTGTAGCTGTGGTAGCTAGAGTCGTAATAAACCCCCAAATGAATTCAGAGGACACAAGTATCAACTGGAGTTGTCTATAGTCTATCTTTATTACGTTTTCGTATCCATCCTTCAACTCTGCGAAAACTGTATGACAAAGACAGAATTGCAAGAATAATAAGCACATATGCAAATGAATCTGACCCAACAAGTATGTATATCGATTAGAACTTTGATCGATTACAGCATCATCTACGCAAACAATCTTGGCTATAAAACCCAACATATAGAGGTGTTTGCCAATCATTATACTATGTCATACAATTCATAAGGCTCCTATATGGCTCCTTGTAACTTGACAGCCTAACTAAATTAAATCAACTCCAACATCAAAAGAAGAATGACTTTTCATAACCCCACATATATGCCTTTCTATGTAAGTAGTAAGTAGAGATTCTTCCTAGCTATCTTCATTTATCTTTGTCCTAAATGATCCCAATTTGAGTTCTTTCATATCTACGATAAATGAAACCTGTCTCATACGGTCATAAGTCGTATATTTCGCACCATATCAGTCATTACTCTTCACCTTATACGATATTTCAGAAATGGTTCTACGTCAATTCCTACACAGTTGTATGTTACTTGCAATTGTACATTAACGAATTGTTACATACAGCTAGACTTGGCTTTATATCCAAATTAATCTTCATAATCCTTTACATGACAGCAATTAATTGCAAGAAAACATCAAATATATAAATATACTGACCTTTGTGCCCTTTTGTGAACTGAATATCCCTCAAAATAAGATTTGTGACAAATCAAAACAATCGGTAACAAACCAAACCCAGCTTGCTCCATTGAACTAAAAATCAGCTGCCACTAGAGGGCGACAAATTTTTGAGCAAGTCAACGTCGTCAACAAACGTTGTTGTTTATCCCCCTAATTAGCACTAAAACTTATATGTTCAATGACATTTACGTAAGATTTCTTTTGTTCTTCTTTTGTTCTCAAATATACTTCTAAAACAGAGCACCAGTAATGGAGACGAGACAGCAGAGGCGATGCTCATGGGCATGAGCGATCAAGTCGCAGCTCCATCTGACCCTTCCACCATTGTAGTTGCAAGTTCAAGAACTGCTAGTAGTAGTGCTAGTAGTAGTGCTAGCACTAGTGCTAGTAGTAGTGCTAGCACTAGTGCTAGCACTAGTGCTAGCAGAAGTGCTATCCCACAAGTAGCTTCCACACCTTCGAGCACCTCTCAGGGTGATTTTTTAAATATTGAGAGGCAGAGGCTGCTCGTGGAAAGGGAGCTTCTTGAGCTCAAGAGAGAAGAGGTGGGGCTTTTCAGGGAGCTCGTGGGTCTCGTAAGATCCCTAAAAAATAATGAATCCTAGATTCCCCCACTCTTGTCTCTTGGGCTCATGGGGTGGCATTGTTTAGTTGGAATGTTTTTAAGGAAGTTCTAAATTAGTATTATCTTTCAAATGCCATTGGAATTTAACCTTTTCATTTTTTGGACTGCAAATGGGACATAGTACCTTAAACTGATAAATGACCTTTGAATTCAATTTAAATCAATTTAAATTCAATTAAATTTATTTCACTCATTAAAAAAGAATGAACATGTTCATCATTCAAATTTTGTGAAATGTAGTTTTTGTAATTAAAGTCCCTCTCATATGTTGGGAACCCCAACAATTTTATGGCAAAATGTATAAGAAATCAATATCAGGCTTGGGTTGCCAAGGTGCAGCCAATCAATTACAATCATGGCTAGCTTTGTCATTTAAGACACATTTCTGCAAGGATTTAAAACAAAATGTGTTTGAAGTTATATATTGATGAAAGAATACAAAATCTAGGTTTTCTGTGTACAACACAAAACCTAAATTATGTATTCTTTTATCAATATTTGTCTTCAAACACATTTTTTTAAGGAAAATCTTTGCAGAAGTGTATCTAAAATGATATCCTCTTTCACATTATGATACAATTTAGAGGGGCTTTAATGGTAATATATTCTACCAGTCACCTCTTGATATAGTCCTAGTAGATCAGATGGACCCATGTAATTGAAACACTGAAATGCTAATAGCAAGAACTATGACTCACAAGGCACCAGGCAAATTGTAGATAGGAAGATTTTGATCTTTTCTGACTAACTGTGTAACGATGTATTACATCTATGTAAGTTCATATCTATACAAATAAAGTAATTCAAGATAATGATAGGCCTACACTGTACTGCTCCAACTGGAGATGTCCTTAGACAAAGGTTGCAACGATATTCGATCGGACAGCTACACCATTAATGTCATTGTCTTGTTCCACCTCTAAGGCATCCTCTTCTGCTGCAGGTAGTGGGACATCCTCACCCTCCAAAATTGGTTCTTTAAAATCTTTTGCAAGATTGAATAGTACACAACACGCTGTTATTACCCGACATGATCTCACAGGGATGAAAGGCAATCCATGGCCTAGTAAGCATCTAAACTTATTCTTGAGCTGGCCGTTAAGTTGTTCAATGATCGATCTTGTTTTTGCGTGTGCACTGTTTTGGAGTAGCAGAAAGGAAGAGAAGATCGAGTCTTTGAAACATTTTTAATGCTTACATGATTAATGGCTCCTTTGGCATATATGAACTGGTGAAAGTATATGAAGCATCAAAGTGATATTTATATTCTCTGAAGAATTGTTATACATGTAGTAGCAAAACAATCTTTCTTAAATTCTATTGGTAGTGGAAATTGACGTAAACGTATATCAAGGGGCTTCATGTAAGATGGTTAATAGATGTGTGAACATCTATCATTATTTAAAAAAACAAATTAATACATTTTATTTGTTTTAAATTGTTTATCATCTATGTTTTTAAATAATAATAATAATAATTATTTTTTAATGGGGGGGGGGGGGGGGGAAGTATATTAATCAACCCATCTTACTTGTTGTAGGCATTTTCCTGATCTGTCCTGGGATGAGATAGAGGGGTCATTAACCAAGGGAAAAGGGGATACCCTGAGTCCCCCAACAAAATGCCTTTGTACTGTCCAGCGGTGAACTTTCGAGCCAACTTACTGTTCTGTTAAGAGAAACGGTGATTAACATTTTATTTTAATTTTTGAGAGAAAAAAAAGAAAACAAGTTAACATGTACAACATAGAGAAAACTGCACATACTGTTAAGTATTGGTTTACGGTCATATATAAATAGATATTGACACTGATGCATCTGCATGCATATTGAAGTTAATATGAAAGATGATAACACTTTTAAAGATATTTTGGAAAGCTTTGATGTTTGGATGTTACAAATTTTGCATTTCATAACAAATTGGTGAAGTATTAATATGTGTATTTTTCCAGGGGCATTCAATTACCACAATAATGGACTAATGTGTACAATGTATCAATGTTTTTTGAAAATTAAGAAGAGAGCGTTTCAAATTTACCTCCAAGATGCGACTGTCGTGTGTACTGCCTGCCCATCTGGCTACCACGTTGGTAATGCGGAATTTTGCGTCGCACACGAGTTGCACATTGATCGAATGCCTGCTTTTTCTATTTACGAAGATATGCTCGTCAGGCTTAAGGCAGCAACCATGTAGGCAAACATGTGTTCCATCTATTGCTCCAATAATTCCAGGCAGGTGGGCGATTCCATGGAACTTGGTCATGGTTTCATTTACATCTCTAGGGTTCTTTGGGAACTTGATGACCTGTCGCAAAACAGTAAAATGAAATTGTATTAATAATGTAATTACTTTTATTATTATTATAGTTAATATATATGATTAATTTAATGGATTTTCAGGTACCAGTGTATGAGGGTGATGTGTATATATGTACAGGTTTTCAACTATATATCTATTCCTCTAATATATTTAATTTATCTATACAGCTGTAAGACTAGTTCAGATATTTATGCCTTATTAAAGAATAATCTCATGGACGAACATGTACCAGTGCATAAAATGTGAGTACAGGGTATGTCTTATTGTGATTGCAATACATGTATTTGACAATTTTCTAAGCAGGTTTTTAAGTATTCATCTGTACATAAAATCAATGAAATTTAGCTGCATGAGTGTTTCTAAAACTATATTTGTGTGAGTTAGTATTTATTAGTATTTATTTCATGTAATGAATTGATATAATCTCAAGATATTTATTCTTATGAATAAAACATTGTTTCAAAATTAAACACAAACTGTTTATAAGTTTGAATTATTGTTGTCATAAACACTGAATTATTTTCTGTCTATATGAATATGTCTGTTCTTACCTTAGTTTAATTATTAAATCTACGGTGGAGTAGTCCCATGGCAGATTGCAATAATAAGATTTGTTGACATATTGTGTTGGTATTGTTTGACCATGCTAGCTTACCTATTCTTTTTTTTCTTCTTTTTTTCAGTTAAATAACAAAACAAAAAATATATTATTGAAAAAAGACAAACTCTCAAACATTTCACTTACATTTACATATTTACAATAAAATTAAAAAAAAACTAAACAAACTTATAAACATATAGGCCTACACTGAAAAATAAATTTTAATAGTTCATTAAAAACCATATATCCATATGAGACTGCATTCTTTTTGTTATTGTCATATGACCCGCAAGCCGGCTAATTGTTTTAGAAAATGAAAATAAAAACTAACAAAATGTTAAAAACTTTAACTTATAAAACATCATAAATTCAGTAGCTTTCTGTATCATGTACTCGTTTATTATTTGCCTTCATTCCTCTGTTCTCTAACTCTCCTCCATGAAATAACATGAGGCCATGCCCCCCAGCATATGTTGCAAATTACTAGTAGATCTCTAGATTTGAAAATAACTATAAAAAAAAGTATAATAACGAAAACAGTGTGATCGGTACACATTGATTTGAAATCTAATAAATGAAAGCCATTAAACTATTTAGAAAGCATTAAACTATTTAAACTATTGTTTAAACTACATTCATACTGATTTTTCTTGAAACAAGCTTTGTTAGGAATTAATTCATTTGTATCAAATTGGCACATCAAAATTGTCCTGAATGTATAGCTAGCTTCCTATGATGTGTATAAACAAAATTGTAGAATCGAGTGTGTATAGTACGCGGGTACGGTATACGCTACGTGTACGACGTGTCTGCAATGATCATCTAATGTCAACTCGTTGACTACTATGAAGAACTTAATTAGGTGAAGAGAGTGACAGGTAATCATGACTTTTTTGGTAAACCAGCTCCTAATCTACTTCAACTCTTGTTTTGGCTCGATAACTAACAATAGCTTCAAGTTAGATCTATCATATCATAGGCCTAGCTAGTACTATAGCTCCGGACGGTCCTGAAGCTTAGCCCCTTAGTTTCGGCGAGCACACCCTCCCGAACTCGTACGCGGATAACAGTCGGCGGCAGACGACCGATGTGGTCCCACTCATAGAATTTCTCGATGGTTCGGGACAACTTTTGTTATTCGCTTGAATGTAGAAACTAGAAACCAAGTTTGTTTGAAAATTGAAAACCAAACGTCTAACAGAGAATCAGATATTTGTCCTAACTTCTAACCTGCTTTTGTCTTTTTTTTTACTTGGTTAAAATTAATGTTGCAAGTGTATGAGTCTGAGACCGAGCTAGTCTGCATCTGACTAGAAAAAAAAAGAAAAAAAATGTGAGTGTTCAAATGATCTTTAAAAACAAGGACACTGTCACTGAAGCCCGAAGGAAAGTAAAAAAGTCTGTATTTTACTTACCGTTTCTTTCATGTCACATAGGACTTCCGCAACACGGTGCACAGTGCAGGATGCAGTGTTGCGGTCCACACCGTGAGTGGTTGCGGTGTCGTCTAAAACTGCTCCAGTGGCGAAGTAATTGAGGGCTACGAAAATTTGTAATTGTGGTGGTAGAGCCCTGCTTCTTTGGGTCTTGTGACTCAATTTGGGTGTTAAAATGTCTATCAAGGTTATACAACCTTCTCTGGTAAATCGATATTTTCTTTCAATATCTTTATCCCCAAATTCAAGGGGTTGTGTCCTGTCGCGAAATATTCGTGGTATCCTTCTCTGCCTCATCTCTAGTAGCTCCTCACCAAACATCAATATGGCAGCCATGATTGAAATTGATTGGGTGCACCATGGCAACCCAAGCCTGATATTGATTTCTTATAAGTTATGATTGATTGTGAATCAATCGCAACTTTACACAGAGTTACGATTGATATCAATTTTAAAGTTGCGATTGATATCAATCGTAACTTTTCATAAGATGGAATCAATATCAATTTTAAAGTTGCGATTGATTTAAGGACTTACGATTGATTCGGATCAATATCAACTCTTTGTAAGACGGGGCCCTGTTCTACACATTTTTACATAATAGCAGTGAAGGGATTTTCCTTTGTCTACCACAGCAATTGTTGAGGGTACAATGAGTAACTGTATATTTTGTCCTCTTTCTTTATCCGTCATGTAAAAAGTGAATGTAATCAAATGTAATGCATACGCCTTTTAAAAAATGCCTCGTCACGAATTATTTCAATCACCTGGTTCTTACTTATTAAGTCAGCATGCAAATTGCATATATAAGAAGTCGAACACTATTCATGGCCATAGAAGAAACTTCGAAATCATCTACATGAAAGCAGAAACATCAGTTACGGAGACTGGTGACGGATTTAGCGAAATTGGACAAAATAATCAGAAGAAAATTGTGTCATCACAATATAAATGGGCATTTTAAATTGGCTAAATGTCACTGTGACGTACTGCCGGACAATTCAGCCGAAAATCTGACAGACACATTGATTAATCGCTTACCTCATGTTGTGTTGCTGTTGGGATGACATTAGGATAGATAGAAGATACCTCAGTACACGATGTGCCGTCCCCACCGCACTCCATACACGCATCATATACCTTGCCACTGTTAACAAAAGGTAAATAGGTCATTTTTGTAATGAATCAAATTTAATGAATCGAATAAAATGCACAAACTTTTTAAAGTGCCTAAAATCCCTAAATACAAATGATTTCATTCATCTGTTACGAATAATGTATTTCAATAGTCAGAATGTGCAATGCATACACATTCCGTGTTGTGTAGGACAAGCCATAATGTATGTCATATACATACCTAACAACAATTAATGTATGCAATTTTCTTTCTGACTAAGTATTGGTATGCACTTATTACATATACAAATCGGATAAAAGGAAATCAGTAGCCTATTTTTCTATGTGTTTTTGCTTCTTGTTCTTCCCAAATGTATTGTGACACATTCATGTAATGTGTAACGCACTATATAAGGTTATAATTACTGTCAATGTTATCATTATCAATATTATTATTATCATCATTAATGTACTGGTTTGTATAAGTGTCTTAAAGTATAAAGTGATGACATGCCCTTTTATGGTTTCTCTTTTTTTCTTCTTGTTTTCTTTCTCTTTAGAGAAAACTGTATTTGCATGTTTTACATTTGAATACATTATGCGGCATGCCATATTTATGTTTAATCTTAAACAAAATATTTTGTTATAGATTTCATTCGACAAAACTATACCTGTTTATCACTCCGTCGCAGCCGACACAGGAACGGCCACCAAGGTACCCGCAGGAACCACATTCATTCATGCCTGCGTCAACGGGTCGTCCGGTTGCCCCCACTACGCATCGTCCACAGTCATTCAAGATAGCACCGTATTCGTCATCTGTTACGAAACAACGAAAAACATGATAATGATAATGTGAAAAAACAATAATAATTATTATTATAGTTATAATAACAACAATGTTAATGATAATAATAGTGATGATGATAAGAATAATAGAGTTCTCTCTCTCTCTCTTTCTCTCTCTCTCTCTCTCTCTTCCCATGCCCGATTTCTACTATTTCGATTTTGACAAGTTTTGGCAACTTAGACCCTCTTGTGGTGCCTGGGACAGTGGAAACACATTCCGGTACCCGGAATCTTGCGGGCATCTCACTCATGAACTATTAACCGGTACTGGCATTGTTCGTTTCGCTACGGGAATGGCTAAAATCCCGACTCCAATTTCGACCAATCAGATGGCTAGATTTCTAAAGAGAGGTATATATGAGAATACATGTTAATGACACTCACCTCGGGGGCATCTGCCTGTGCAATCTCTCTCATCAGACGTGAAGTGATATTCAATGCTTCCTGCGAGCCGTGGCACACATACTCCACAAGCATCCAAATCAAAGCGCTTCGGGCATCCTGCATCAGAAGTTATCATAATAATAATAATGATGATGATGATGATGATAATAATAATGAATCAAAAAAGAAGTGGAAGCAGAACAAACAAAACAAAAAATTAATATCAATAATACTAGTAATAGTAGCAGCACTTATATTGCGCACGTACATTTCTCATGTGATGCACAAGGTACCAGCAAAGTAAATGTAGTATTATTATCCTAGCTTTATTATACCAGTTGGCCGAAGTCAATTTAAGTTTTCAACGGCCTTTGGCGGGCAAGCGACTTTATATCCTCAATACTAATATAAGAGACATACCACCCCCCCCCCCCCGATTGTGTGTTTGTGTGCTATTGATTGTTTTATAACTAAGTCTGAAAACTTGCTTTCAGCTGCAAGTAGTACATGATATAGGACAAAAGAGAAACACATAATGTGGCAAATTAAAAATATAACAAAATTATTGATTATTCATTCAACTGTTCTACCTATCAACACGTAAAGTATGTAATTCGCATCCTGAATTTTGAAATAAAATCATCCTTAAGAAATAATTTATACCGAGGCACTTACAGATAGGTGCATTGAATTACAAAAGATATGCGCATTACATTACGAAAATGACCAACTGTCGTTTCTATGGGTTATCCACGAACTTAATAGTTTAATGACGGTTTCGAGAACCATGTCCCGCGGGTTCTGGAGACAAATTTGCACAAGTGTAAATACATTAGTAAACAGGCTTGGTGCCCTAAGTTGATTTTTTCGAAAGTCTTTCCAATCGTATGTATGGCAAATAGGTGATTTCGAACCTCTGAATGCGGAGGCCAAGGCCCTACATATCGGTTGCACTCCCATAAATCCTGTGTACTGATGGATGATATCATCAGTGATGTTAAACCTCTCTCCGGGATTGCCAATATTGATAAGAGGTTCGATGACGTCATGGATGATGTCATCGGCTATGCTTCCGCATCTACCGACAGCGGTCGTGAGAGACAGTAGATTTGAGATGAGACCCCTTGTAAAATCCAGTCTCTCCGGGGCATCGATGTCTAATGAGAATAAAGAGAAACAATGAAAGAGAAAATACCTCGGGTTAACTTCTTTATTCGTCTTAAATTTAGATTTTCTAACATTTTGTTAGAAATTACCTTTATTGTAATTTATCAGTCAGATTGATGGCCCACGCAACAAGCTATTACATTACACATTACTGGATTAAAAAAAATAAGAATGTTTGTGTATTATCATTGTATATATTGGTGCGTTTGGCGAAATATAGGGCACTAAAAGACGCATTCGGAACTAAAAATGCGTAATAGTTAGTATTTTTTAACATGTCTGAATGGAAATTTAACTATCATTATGCCTCAACTAGACGGTGCATGTAAAACCAGTTCCATTATACTACGGTGTGATAACAATTATGGTTTGTAACAATTATCCAGTTTGCGTTCAGGACGCGTCTTTTTGTGCTGCCACATCGCTAAGATATGTCTATTTAATACCATAACTACCTTCGTTTTGAAGTACTTGATTCATTTGCTGACAGATGGCGTCTATGCTATCATATCCTACGAGGCGAGGCGCGATATCAATAGCATCCTGAATGACTTGATAGTAGGGTGAGGACGAATCAATTCCGAATGGTGTCAGGGTAGCATTCAGGAAAGCATCGACGTCTTCACAGATCGGACTGGCCTGCGGAAGGAAGAAACTGAGTATCCGAGAGCCAAAGTCAAGAACGAGGTCATTCGGGGAAGGCTCTAGAAGATCACTGGCTATGGAGCAGACAGTGCTTATGTTGTTGATATCGATCCCGAAGATTTCAGAGATGTTCATTAGAATCTGCACGAACGGATCGACAAACACCATCGGTTCAGACGTATACGACCAATTCCCGCCACCATAAGGCGGCTCTCCTGGGTATGTCGTATTATAAGGCCCGCCACCATAAGGCGGCTCTCCTGGGTATGTCGTATTATAAGGCCCGCCACCATAAGGCGGCTCTCCTGGGTATGTCGTATTATAAAGCCCGCCACCATAAGGCGGCTCTCCTGGGTATGTCGTATTATAAGGCCCGCCACCATAAGGCGGCTCTCCTGGGTATGTCGTATTATAAGGCCCGCCACCGTAAGGCGGCTCTCCTGGGTATGTCTCTTCGGTCACGAAAGGACCGATTAGTGATGAAACCCTGCGCTCAAGGTCATAGCATAATCCAGTGGCGTCGAATCCATTAGAGTCACCAGCTGCTTCGACAATAGAGTTGCAGATTGGCTTCCAGTATCTCTCTGTCCCCCGGAAGTCGGGGATGGTCCTTGCTATGATTGGTAGGATGTCGGTGCAGACGTAAGCGTAAGAGTCGATGGCACGATCCTGCTCCCAAAGACTACCAGCCAGGTTGATGAGAAGGGATACGGTGAGACCAGAATCAGGGAGGAGTTCCCCGTAAGCTGGTCGGACAAGTGGCACCTCACCTGTAAAAGACCAGAGAAATTATGTAAGTTCATTTGCTGTATATACTTTTCCTTCTCTTTTGCTATATACACTGCATTGTAAATTGATTTATATGAGATATATGTTTACAAACAGAATACTGATTTGTTACATTGCATTGTAAATTGATTTATATGTTTATAAACAGATTATTGATGTCCATCAATGAAGTTTAATAAATACAATACAATACATCTCCTAGCCAAAATGTAGTTACCTGTCAGCTCTGTATATTGTTTAAACAAGAATGTTCCTTTTTTGGTATTTTTGTAGACAATAACAAAACTTGATATCTATCTTTCACTCTCAATCACGAAGCCATTACTGATGTGACTTTGGTTTCAGTAGTTTTCATGAAAACATGCTTGCAATCCGGGGAAAACAGCCTTTAAAACACATCTCATGGGGATGGGTGTAATTCTACACGCGCATTTTCTAATAGCTTTCGACCAACATGATGTTGAAAAGTAATGAGGTTGGCTTACTTGTGAATGCTGTCTCTACTTCTTGACAGATTTCATAGACATTCTCAAAGCCGGTGTATCGGGAAATCAGGTAGTCGCTAATATGAACGGAGGGTCCATTAGGAAGAATATTCTGGAGTACTGGTTCTAGGACACCTTCAAGAGTTTCGCTGATCAGAATTGAACAACGATCTGCATCCGTCGGTAGCTCGAACATTCTGATAATGATATTCCTGGAGAATGTCCTGCTTGCTTCGTCTCCTAGATATTAAAAAAGAACACATGATATTTTACCCCGAGTCACATCAAAGACACCTTCACTAGGGTACCGTTTCACGAAACTGCCATAAGTACAAGTTCACCGCCATCCCATTGAAATGCGTGTTAAACTTAAAAACACGCGTTTCAATGAGTTGTAGACGAACTTGTACTTACGACACCTGTACCACGGTTTCGTGAAACGCTGCCATGACCGACAACAGACCGAAGTTGCTACTAATTTAAGCCTCGGTCACAATGCCATTACGAACTGTTACGAACGCCGAACGAACGATTTTCAGACCATGGAAGTTCGGGAAGACCATGGAAAAACAGGGAGGTTCGTACGAACGTACCGATCGTACGAACCTTTGTGACTGTAGCTTTACCCACATTCGCGAATAATTGGTCGGTTTAGAGCCATTTGAGCTGTGTATCCTAAATATCTGAATAATGGAAAAGATTGGGACAAATGAAATTAAACTCAAATTAACTGAAATGAGGTATAAATTCAATGGTTAACGGGTGATTCGGGCAATTACGCAATAAACTAGTTTGTAGTAAGCACATGGTCCAAATGATCCGAAATATATAGACGGGTATTTTAAACATAGTGAAGTCCTGCTTTCAGCAAAGTGATGGAGGTGCTTCATGAACACCTTTTTTGTTGCTCTCTTGAGAAGAGTACCTCCAACTGTGTATCAAGGAATGCGCGGTCGGTGAATAAATGAATAATGATTACATAACTATATTAGCATGCATCCAATAATCATCTCGATGAGTTTAACAGTATTGTACACATGACACTTTGTTCTTTGTCTGAACTACCGTCTACCATTCGAACCATGGTGACCATTAAAGTGAAATTACGATTGTGGTTACCATGGTTTGAATGGTGGATGGGAATTTGGACAAAGAATCATGGTAACCATGCTATTTTTTTATAATGGATATGCCTACCTTCAGCAGAGATTGCTTGGACCAGATCTCGACAAAGTGCCTCTCTACTATCATATCCCACAGCCTGAGATCCTATACGAGCAGCGTCTTCGATAATTTGATAATATGGCGAGGATGAATTAACTCCAAACCCTCCTAAGAAAGCATCCCAGTCGCAGACTTGCTCTGCTAGTGGCAGTAGCGAACTCATCAACTCAGTCCCAAACTCTAAGATGATCCCAGGAAGAGGCTGATCTAAGAACTGATGGACATTAGGACAAATCGTGGAGATGTCATTGACGCTAATCCCGTAGAGTTCTCTGGTGATGTTGGTCAGGGTTCCAATGATGCCCATGGGATCTGGTATGGATCCGGCGATATCGTAGGTTCCGTTACCACCATCAGAGTCACCAGGAGATATGTCGCTAATCATATCCATGATGCGGTCGCAAAAGCCAGTCGAGTCAAAAGCCTCAAGGTCTCTTGCTGCTGTCCTGATCTCCTGGCAGATAGGGTTGTAGTACTGACGGTAGTAACCCACGACAGGTACCATTACGGTGATTGCTGGCAGGACATCGGAACAAGCATAATCGAGGGTGTCGATGAGTCGGTCCTGTTGCCACAACCCCCCGGCAGCGTTGACGAAGAACTTAAGAGTGAGGTTCGTTCCTGGAATGAAATCGACTCGAGAGGGAGGTAGTTCCACTTCGGCTGCATAAAGACGACAAAGAAATAAAAACAATAGATTATGATGCTGAGAAGTGAAGGGTTAAACAATCTGTATGGACTAAGAAAGCCTAAATTATTCTTCCAGAAAGAAATTCTATCCAACCGAGAAACAAAAAAACAATAATCAAGGCATTTTCACTTCAAGAAACAAAAATCGAATCGGATGTTCAATTATCAAAGTTAAGAGTGAAAGGGGGAAATGAAAAGGGACAACCTGGGAAATATGACAGAGAGAAGAGAGGAAGGAGCTTTGCTTAGAAAGGGGAAAAATTAACAGTGTCATTACATTTGCTCATATTTTACAATTGAATTCTAGTATAGGCATGTTAATTAGTGTTGAATTAATTAATATAGATATAAATACATGTACTATGTCAGTTGAAAGGTATAACAGAGTGAACATTTCCGTGAAATAGATACAAATGATTAAGTTTGAAACTTTAGAAACGTTTGAATAAACTCACTAGTAAAAGCTTCCTCCAATGCATAACAAATGTCCTCGGCCGACCCGAAACCGGTGTAAAGATAGAGTAGATAATCAGATGGGTAGTAAGAAGACGGGTAGTAATCGATGCCGCCGCTGTTGTCATCGAGGCTGGTGATAGCAAAATTGCCCAAAGCTGTACATCTTTCTCCGTTCTCCAGGAGGTCGATGACACTCTCGATGACATTTCTGGAGAATGTTCTCCTCGCGTTGATGTCATCATCTGCCAAAAGATCGAGGAATGAAAAAAAAACATACGGTAGGCTTACATAATGAAGGTATTGAATCAAGGCAGGAAACCCTCTCATGTGAATACAGTAGAATGAACAATCATGGGCCTATTACTAGGTCCATGGTACAATCATGTATAGGTCTTCCTCAATTGACCGATCATGCGCAAGGATACATGACATATGGTATCAAAAGAGGTGTGCAGTATTTTGTAATACATGGACATATCAAAATATATCTATATATCATTTACCACTAACTGACTCGCACTGTATTATATCCGTGATACATTAGGGTGTATGTGTGTGGGTACGCGTGTGGGTGTGCTTGTTTGTGCGAGCTGGTGTGTGTGTTTGTGTGTGTACGTGTATGTGTGCGTGTGTTTGTGTATGTGTGTGTGTGTGTTACCTACCTTCAAGGGTCTGGGTGATGGCCACACATAGCGCGTCAAAGTCGTCGTACCCCACGGCTTGAGATCCGATATTAGCAGCCTGCTCGATGATATGATACACTTGAGAGGTGGAGTTCAATCCTAAGTTCTCGAGGAAACCTTCCCAGTTTTCACAGATCGGGGCTGCCTGGGGTAGAAAGGCACTCATCAGTTCAGTCGCGAACTCAGAGATGAGCTCCTCAACAGATGGCCTCAAGAAATTCTCCTTGACGTTGGTGCAGATGGTGTTGATTGTAGATGGGTCATTGATGATCATGTTGATGTCAATTCCATAGAGGTCTCTGGTGATGTTGGTCAGGGTCTCGATGATACCCAGGGGATCTTCCATGTAGTCAGGGTATTCCATGGTTGGTTCCGCTTGTCTGCGATATCTTCCGCCACTGTCCTGAGATATCATGTCAGTGATCACAGTAATTATGTCATTGCAGAATCCCGTTGCGTCAAAGGCATCCAGATCTTTAGAAGCTTCGATGACCTCATCACAGGCGAAACCCCAATACAGACTTGTAGGGTCCACTTCCGGTATCATCGAACCGACTACCGGAAGGACATCCTTACAAACATATGCCATCGAATCAATGACCCGATCTTGCTGCCAGATACCGCCAGCAGCGTTGATTAGGAATTTGATGTCAAACCCAGAGCCAGGAATGATCTCTCCTGGATTATCGAACGGTTGCGGTTCCGGATCCGGGTAGTCCGGGTACGGGTACGGGTTGTCCGGGTAGTAAGGTGTTGGATATGGTGGGTAGTAGGTCTGTCCGGTTACCATAGCAACCAGCAATGCTGTCCCAAGAAAGACTGTTAAGGCCCTCATGGTGTATTAGGCGTAGCAAGGAGTTTAAAGACTTTTGTATAAATATCCTGATAGCACCTGCACAGCTTCGGAAGAATTAGAAGTTTTGTTTCCTGCGAATAAAAAGACAAAAGAGGTTATGCACATTTTAGAATCTTGTGGTCTTTTAAATCAACAACGTTTACCGTTACGAATGGTCTGACAATTTTGTGCCATTGGTCACCAGACGATATTGGAAATGACCTTTTCTTCTTTTTGCATTCGCTTCTCCATAAGACACAATCACATCACCGTCTAAAAATATATTATATTCTTCGCCTTGACTCTCGACTCAATCTCTTCCTCAATCTTTTTCTCCCTCATTATACTGATCTAATTTCCCTTTTCTAGAGCTTTTGCAACCATTCATTTTCCCTTTTTTGTAGCTTTCTTTCTTTTTGTTTTCTACTCACTTCTTAGCTACATATTTGTCTATTTATTGATTTCTAAGCATACTTTGTTCATGTTTTATTCTAAAACAGCATCTGAGGAACTAACACCTCAACAAGCTCTGCTTCAAGTTAGTTCCCCTTTTCTCGTGCTATTTCCATTATATTTATCGTTTCATTGCATATTTGTTGTGATATCATTATTCTTGTATTATGTTTTTGCATGAGAAATAAAATCATTTGAATCATTTGAATTAATACCATATAAAGTATCTATACTAAGACCACAGACAGGGGGGGGGGGTGCTGGAAGGAACAAAACGAATGAACGAACGTGCAGTTGCCAAACACGTCTTCTTTGTTTATTCGTCTTTTAAAGGGAAAATACGACTTCTAGTTAAATATTTGTTGAACTGAATTGAACTGAAGGACTGTATAATGCAGTGGAACACGCTCCCCCGAGAGATCCGTGAATAGCAGGAGTGAGAAAAGGCAAGAGAAGGAAAGATAGAGAGACGAATCGTGACGATGGAGCTTCATGAGGTAAATGGAATGGAACGATTCGTGACCAAAAAGTGCGGGAACAATACCCTAAAATAGCTCTGACGTCTAGTTTCATTTTAATTGATGACCATAAGGTTGAGAGAGAGAGAGAGAGAGAGAGAGAGAGAGAGAGATAAAGAGAGGGAGAGAGAAAGAGAGAAGAAAGAGGGATAAAGGCCTTGAGAAAGAGAACGAAAAGTGGAATATTGTATCGAATTGGGGAAATCGTTGATCGTGTGACAAACGTCGTTAGCATATATGATCTTGTATGATAAAGAGTTGTGTGAAATGCTTTTTTTTTCCAACTGTATCTCTATCTCTCTATCTCTCCCTTCCTTGATTAATCAATTAATAACGCAATCAATCATTGGCAAATATCAAAAGATGATGCACAGCAATAGTGAAAGGAATGAGAATAATTAGATTAACCCAGCTTTTTGAAAATGGTCTCTCCACCCCTCCCCCCCCCCACTCTCTCTCTCTCTCTCACACACACACACACACACACACTCTCTCTCTCTCTCTCTCTCTTTCTCTCTCTCTCTCTCTTTCTCTCTTTATGCCTCCATGGTCAACAATTTGAAGAGGCACATTTTGGGATGGGATTAAAATTGCACGGTTGTTTTTTTTAATGATTGCACGCCCCCCCCCCTTCCACCTTCTTCATTAAAATCTTTTGCAATTTAATTTCATTAATATTTTTTGGTTGTATGGAACTCGATTCTGGAACGTATCTTATTATACCGCCATTATCGAAGAAACTGTAGTAGGTTGCAGAACATTGCAGCACTTTGTAGGATTATAATGGCGCTATTTAATAGCAAGAACATTTTACTGATTAATTTGCAGAGTCATGTTGACTGTTTTACCCCCCCCCCCCCCCCAGGAACCATTTGCTCATTATTTGCTGCCTGTGTTCATGCTCTATTTGTCCAAATACTACGGTATAGCAGCCTCTATAATTATGAACAGCGTTTCATTTCTTATTACTTGGTAAACATTGTAAAATGTGTATGCTCGCATAGCATTATGATCCTTTCTGTGTAATACACAGAGCGTCCATGAAGCATAGAGAGGTTTCACTTTGTGCAATATCATTCCCTGACTTCCCTGTCTAAAGGGATGGATAACCCATTGCTTACCAAAATCTGGTGGTCCCTGTGATAAGCCTATGAGAAATAGAGAATTCAGTAGCCAACGGCTTAAGAATTGAGTCTGTTCCTCTATATCTGAAAGGAATACTTCCGCGTACGCATTATGGAATACAGGCTGTTGTTGCATAGATGAATAGTGAATACAAAAAAATGAGTCTCTTTGTGGTATTTTTTGCTTAAATGTGCAATTTCAAACTATACTTCAGGTTATCACGCGATAATATCTGACAGCTATTCATACCAGCGAATCCCGTCAGTAAATCACCACATCACGCACAAAGACCGATAGAATTGGTTCGCACAGATTCAGGTATTCACTAACAATTAGGTTTTACAATTTCATGCAAAATGAAGTTTATCCGGGGAATTCTGACTTTTAAAGAGCACCTCACCCTCCCTAAGAAAAACCCTGGGCCCACTCCTGTTGTTTTGCTAAGTTTATACAAACCACTTGCATTAAATATATATAAATGTTCTTTCTTAAATACGACTGCACTGATAATATGACTTTATTGTCAAATAATACACAGACCATACCATTTTCGTAAGATATCTAGATTGAACCCAAAGCAGTTTAGTGTCACCGACATGAGCAAAATGTGCATCAATCACTGAGATTTGTAAGCCCATGGAAGACTGTGTTGAGTAAGAGCGATGTAATCGAAAAATAATCATCATAAGTCTCTAAATAATATCGGTAAATAAAGGCAAAACGAATTTACAATCACTGTGTAAGAATTGGCATTTCTTCTTTATTTGTTTGTAATTTTCATTCAAACTGCTTCATTCAATACACATTGTTCTTTAGTGTAATTCTGGAAAAGTGGAAAATAAAAAAGAACTGTTGCCAACTTATTTATTTACGGATTAATGCCTGCAACTTTGTCAAGGGCCTAGTGACTGATCATTCCTGTCACCCGTTAGTATTACTTACCTGGATTTCCTTATCTTTCCATGGTCATTACTCAGCCACTATACAATTTCTACCAAAATGGCACATTCAAAGTAAGATTCGTTGGATTCTGTGAGAATTTATTTTCTATAATTCCCAGAACTCAAGTTTATCTTGAAACTTCCGTAGTATTTCATTCACATCCTGTCTCATTAAAGTCGGGTTGCTGTTTGGAACGCCCGATTCTCTGATAGCTAAGTTACAAAGAGTCCCAAATGCATGTGCAAGACTTGTCTATCGTGGGTCGGCATTCACTTCAACCACACCTCTTCTGAGAGAACTCCACTGGTTGCCAGTCCGTTAAAGGATCTCATTCAAAATATTGTTAATTGTCTATAAATCATTGAGTGGTCAAGCTCCTAATTACATCACTGAATTACTTCAACTCAAAGTCCATTCACACAGTCGTAGCCTGCGCAGTTCCACAGATAAATTATTGTTTCAGATTCCCCATGGCAAAACTAAAGTAACTCTTGGGGACCGTGCTTTTGCTTTTGCTGCCCCAAACTATGAAATAGCTTGCCAATAGAAATACGAAGCACTCCATCTCTCAATGTTTTCAAATCCAATTAAAAAACGTGTTTGTTCAACTGAGAGATCTTATTTTGTAGAATTTAGTAAAAAGGAGCTCTTAACCAGCGCAGCTGAATATATTTTGTATAAAAGCTGCGCTATATAAATTTATTATTATTATTATTATTATTATGAAAGCGAGAAGAAGAGCTGTTAAAACTCACGAAGATGCATTGTTTAAGTCGAAAAGAGAAGAGAAGGCGACTTAGTGAGGTTTATCAACTTAACATAAGCCACAATAACGATTTTTAACTATTAACCTTCTCACCTTCTTTACATAAACAAGGTACCTAGGTCAGTTTTAACAACTCGGCTTTCTTACAAGGCGCCTTGGTGAGTTTTAGCAGTTTTAACATATCGCTTTCTCGTCCTCTTGGCATAACGCCTTGGCGTGTTAATCAAGTCGCCTTCTCACTGCACGTTAAAGCCATGCTTCATGGCTTCTTGGCGAGTTTCAACAAGTCGCCCTTTCGCTGCATAAGCCATGATGTTGCAACCATCTCATAACAGCTGTTTGCAACTAGTATTCTGACTATTGATATAAGAATAAACCGAAACAGATGATTTTGTTAAGATTTTTAGGCCAGAATATATTTTTATTTTGCTTCGCAAAAAGAAAATGTAAACTCCTACGATTTTGCACATTCACGGAAAAATAGAGAGTAGCATTGGGGGAAATGATTTTAAAAAAAATCAGCAAATCGTATTTAAGTCCCTTTTCGTATTCAAAGTGAGCATGTGTTGTCCATGGGACATAATGGATTGATAATAAAGGATGAATGGCTTTTTCTAACGATGCATTCTTTAGGTGCACAAAATAATTACTCATTCATTTGAAAGGCGCCTGGTACGGTATCAAACGGCTCCAGCACTGTAGCGATTCCTATCTTCAAAACGAACTATGATTATCGTCATAGGCAGTGCGCAGCGGCCAAACTACGTGGAGCTCATGATGGGGCATTTACGTAATTGCCATAAATAGAGCAGATACAACAAAAGTGAAACGAAAATAATAAGACAGAGAGAGAGAGAGCGAAGGAAAGAAAGATGAGGAAAAGGGAAAGTGAAGATAAGAGAGAAGATAAAGCAGTTTCTCTCTCTCTCTCTCTCTCTCTCTCTTTCTCTCTTCATCCCGCTCTCATCTCTCTCTCTCTCTTTAACCTTGGCATTGGTTTCGTTTCAGTATAATTTTCATCCATAAAACAGGTATAATGTCAAATGCGCCCCCCTCTCTCTCTCTCTCTCTCTCTCTCTCTCTATCTCTCTCTCTCTCTCTTCATGACATCAGTGCCCCATTGAGATGATCAATAGTTGGACCAACGCTATGCCTGCAATATGAGAGATAAAGAAAACAAAGTGATTGTGTTTTATTCAAAATAAAACGATACACTGTGACCGCGTTCTCAACGAAGGCATTGGCCTCAGTATAAATATAAATTATCTGCTCCGTAAATACATGTTTAATGTCCAATGCCCACCCCCCCCCCCCCCCCCTTCGTCATGACATCAGTTCCCCCATCAACATGGTCAATAGCTGCACCAACCATGGACCAACGCTGTGCCAGCTATATCCTGCTACGCTGAGAGATGGAGGTTTAAAATAAAAAAACTGATTGTGATTTATTCAAAATAAAATGGTACTGTGGCCTCGTTGTCAACGAAGGCATTGGCCTTCGTTTTGTATCAGTATAACTATCATCTCCATAAAACATGTATAATGTCCAAAGCAAACCCCCAACCCCCCCCCCCCCCCCCACCCACCGCTTCCACATGACATCAGTGCCCCCATCTACAAATTCAAATTCAATAGTAGGACCAACGCTCTGCCTAGTAAATCATGCTACGATGAGAGATGTAAATAGGATAATTAAAAAACGCCGATAATGTTTTATTCCACCAAAAAACTGTACAAACTGTGACCGCGTTCTCAGCAAAGGTCAGGACGCTTAAATCAATTTTCGGACGGTAAAGCATGCAAGCGTCACCAGGACAACAATCAATAAAGATAGGGTAGGTGATTTTTACATCAAAGATTACGGGCATGATCAATTTCTATGGCTCTGGGGTGTTTTAGTTTCACTATCACTTCTGATTGGATGTAATACATGTATTTTTTTTTATAGCAATGGGCCTTTGTTCACACCGCTTATATACGTTCTGCGGCATCTGGTGATATTTTAACGATTGTTAGTTTAACAAGTGTAATAATATTGATAATGATAATGATAACAAACGAAAGAATAAACCATCATTTAGGAGTGCTAAAAACAAAAGTACCATTATGATCATAACGCGTACAAAATAACAGAAATTAAAGAAGATAAGTGAAATACAAATACAAATACAATAAGTTTCTGAGGGTAGAATCTGTTTTTAGGGACTTTTTGGAAGATTTCATAACCTTTTTGTTTTAAATAAATGTAGAATATGAGATGATTTTGTGCTTATGTGTCCGGTAGGAACAAACTTCTTTATTTTGGTGATTGGAATAAATACCATTTTTTACACTCGTTGAACTCTATATAAAAATCATTTAACAATGTTTGTAATGCGTTAAATACACCTGATGAGCCGGTGCAGACATAAGTCCCACCCTTCTCCACCCTCCCCGAAATTTGATAAAAGGCCAAAATAAACCAAGAAAATGCATAACAATTAGTCAGCACAGACATAGTGAAATGAATAAAAGCAGGCGGGTTATATATGTTCAAGATTAATGTAATGCTGTTTAGTGAAACCTTTCAAACGTAACCCGAAAACATGTTTTGGAGGGGAGTCGGGGTGGAGCGTTTGTTTAAAGCTAAAGACCAGTTATGGTCATGCGATTGCATTGTGAAAGAAACATTGTGAAATCGATCAGAAAAGGTTGATTATCTAGCATAGATGTACTGCAAGGTTCTGGAATCATCAAAATGATAAGAAATTTGGCCAAGTAAAGTTCATAAAGTTAGAATCATTGTACACAGAAAGGTGTATATGGGACTATACACACACGTGCGTGACACGTGCATTTGTATCTCTCAACAGGCGAGAGATACACTAATTTACCAAATATATCAATTAGTAGGCGGTTTCCCGTCAACATTTTTATCATCATGTATTATTCAAAACATATTCTTTCACATGATTGGTAATAAGAGCTTGCATTTCATTTTTTGAAATTGGGGCGTTTCCAATACCGGTCTTTACCTTTAAGGGTGCCATTCCCAAGTGTTACAACGTACAATCAACTAGACCGGAAAACGAACAAACATTACATTATGTTATTTTAAATTCCGTTAAAAGTCGGAATAACGTCATAACTTAGATATTTCTACCAAAGACCAACCATTTCTGCAGTCTACACTGTAATTATAATTGTGATTGCTTGACCTTATTTACGGGATAATAACGCTGTATACAATTTACCAATACATTTGTGCGATTATAATGATATAATAATAATGGTGATAATGATATTATGCCCTTTTTTGCACCCAGTGTAGCCTCATCACTTATCAGTATTAAAACTGTGCTCCCTTGGGGCCTTGTTATCATACTATTACCCCGGCTTTTACAAACGAAAGCCATTAGAATAGTTCATAACACATGCATGCCTAATGGATCATCCAGTAACCCTATAGTCATGGTAGTTTACGAATCAACATCCTGGGGTTCCCAAATAACACAAATACCAATCAACTGCAAATGGATTGCTTCTTGCTTTTATATATGATTATCTGTACAAGAAGTAGTCTCGTACATTACGAGTATAGCAAGCTAGAAAAAATCTCTTTCTATAGAGTACCAAAGTGCTAACGTCATAATTATTCTGGTTCTAAACAACAGAGCTTGTGCATGAGGTTCACCGCGATATCATTCAAGCGACGGACTGGAACCGGCAAATTCAGTGTTTAGGCTGGTGTGATCACCACACCATTGTTTAGCTCAAAATTGTTTGTAACCAGCAACCTTGACAACTTGGACGGAATCGGTACTGTATGGATCTCACTTAGCAAAGATGAACATGACGTTTTATTTATTCATGGACGTTTATTTCCTGATTTGGACCTAGTTGACGAGGTATTCCATTAGCCTGATATATTGATGAATTGATTATTAATGAAACCCCTCTAATATATTCAATTTTTTTTTTTGCTGGGGACCTAGTGAGAAGGTATTCCACTAACCTGTTATATTGATGAATTAATTATTAAGAAACTCCCAATAAACCGGTTTACTAACATATTCCAATGTATGGATGTTTCTTTCCTGGGGACCTAGTGACAAGGTATTCCATTAACCTATATATATTGATGAATTGATTATTAATGAAACTCCCAATAAACCGGTATACTAACATATTCAAATTAATAGATGTTTCTTTCCTGGGGACGTAGTGACGAGATATCCAATAATCCGCCACGATCTTTGTATTTCAAGTCAAGTGTTTAAACCATTAAAATACGACATCTCATTTATCAGGAAGATTTATACAATTTCCCAACCAGATCATTTTAACATAGTTTCGGGCAATGCAATATACATGTATAAGGATAGCCTGTCCTATTTATTTCAAAGGATTATTTATCATGGATTTCATGACATGACAAATCGTATATTGTTACGTTGTTGATGCTCAATTAGCAGGGTCTCGGTGCATAAAGCTTTCTATTGATGGTAGCTTTGCCATTAATATAATTTCTATATACCATGGCAACATCACTTAACAGCCAATCAAATCAAGGTTACCTGGTCCATAGAAAATTACCACTAATGCTATTTGTTATGCAATGTGGTTTTGGTAGTTAATATCAATAACAAAGTTATCATCATTGCTAAGTTTTATGCAATGGGGTCATGGTAGTTAATATTAATGGCAAAGTTAAAATCAATGCTCAGTTTTATGCAATGGGGCACAGTAATGTCATTTTGTTACGTTATTCAAGCTATGCATTATCATTTGAAAAGGGTAAACAAATTAATCTAAATTAATTAAAATGCCAAAACACCCTGCTCATATTCCGATTTGCACTCGAATACAACTTTTCACTATTTGAAAATGAAAGACAAGGTCATTATCATCTGAACTGGGTAAACAAATTAATCTAAATTAATTAAAATGCCAAAACACCCTGCTCATATTCCGATTTGCACTCGAATACAACTTTTCACTATTGGAAAATGAAAAACAAGGTCATTTAGCTTACTCAGTCTGTACGTTCCGTCTCATAACTTGACAGATGATCTGTTCGCCGTGAATACCCGGCATTTGCTCAGGCGACAATAATTGTTTCGGGCTTTACTTCAACACATGCATAGGATAAGATCATTAAGGTTCGGGTTGCAATTGGATTTTAGGTAATGTTTAGAGTCAGGGCAAGGGTTATGTGTATTGCTGGGTAGGGGTTGAAGTTAAGAATTCGGTAAGTGTTGGAAATTGACTCGGAGTAATTTTCGCAGGAGTAAAAAGAAATAAGAGCCGTGTAAGCGTAAAAACATGCTCGGATATGTCGGGGTACATAATGTGCTTATTCACTTAGTTCTGTGTTGTGTTATTATACGAAACAGAAATATGAAGCGTTTTACAATTACATCATCAATTAAAAGCAAAACCACCACGTTTTATCTCAACGAGGCTGGAACCTAGGGAGAGGTTAATACGAGAGAATGACACCTCCCGAGGTCTAGACAACCAGGCACAGCCAACGCTTCGCCAGTATTGTGTCAATAGAGGAAACAAAATAAAACTTGATAATGAAAGCTTGGTTAAGTTCATGTTTATAAACAGTTCGTCTAGCGTTTGTTCAGTATGAGTTTCATTGTGGCAACATCGGAATATTGTGTCTTGAAAAAGTAGTAATAACATATTATGTTCAACACCTTTCTCATTTGTTTGTTGTTACTGTCTTGCAAACTAAGACAGTAAAACCAAACTGAGAAAGGTGTTAAATAATAACAGAATCTACTGACATTTAACACAAACGAATTGAGTCTTTTATTTATCTACCGCAGAGGATCTAAATTAATATACATCTAGTTTGAATATATTTGGTGGTGCATGGTGATGAAGTTGTAGTAGGAGCAGTAGTAGTAACAGTGTGTCTAGTGGTAGGGCCTATATACAGATAGAAGTAGAAGTAATATGAATATTAATGCCAAAAGGCGGAATAACCATCGATTTGCCTTTTGTTATTTCGTAACTGCATATAGATATTTAAACATACGTACACACACTCATACACACACATATATATGTATATATATACCCATATATATATATATATATATACATATGTAGGCGTGAATAAAATATATGTATATATAATTTTTTTTTAATAATTAAAACAGTTGAAAATAAATTCATTTTTGTCATAAATATATCATAGATATCATATATCAGTAATATATACATTTGGAGTGAAAAGGCGAGTTATTAAAGGGGGACAATTTCGTGTCCTCTTAACGTTTGTAAGATTTAGTTCTCATAGAAGGCCTATTTTGTTATATATACCTCTCTCTCTATATATATATTATTTTACTTCTGGCGTCATTAGACGGATATTTGGAGTGAAATAGTCAGTCATTAAGTAGACATTGTCATTAGGACAATAATTATACATACATTTTTTAAGGTTAGGGTTAGGATTTTTATGTCCACGTAATGTACCCGATAGGGTTATATATATGCGTGTGTGTGTGTATATACCTGCGTATTTTATAGAGACTTTGCGGTATTTGTACTGTAACCCCCAAAACTCAGGGAACATAATGAATTACCAAGTGCATTTATAATTGATTTTATCAGACTAATTAGATTTCGACGCCATCAGGAGCACATGTCATACCATTCATCTAATGATGTTTATATATTATGAGCGCAGGGCAGAGACTGTCACAAGAAGATGACATTATTTTGTTGTTATCATATCATAAAATCACAACTACACAACAGGAACAATAGTACGAATTCAAAACAAAAACAATAAAATACCTGTGCAGACGGTCTTAGTTTTATACATTTACAAAATTTGCTCTCCCTCACGAGTCTCCTGCTTATGCGCATGATATACACATGGATATAGACGTATATTGACGCTATACAGGAAGTCACCACCATCATCACCATCACCATCAGAATTATCTCCATCACCATCATCATCATCCTCATCATATTCTTCATAATCATCATCATTTTGTCGCCTATCCCTTGACATTACTGATCTAAGCGCTTTGGTATGCACGAGTACTAACACCATGCAGTGACATTCGCTCATTATTTATACGTATGTAGATGTATCTACCAGTATATCACAGCTGAAGTATATGCTATTACATATAAAACAAGTGAAAATTAAAACCATAGGCCTACGAAAAATATACTGAGTATAATCAATAAGCAATATGTTCTTACCTTCAACGTGGAGCTATCAATCGTTGTCCGCAGCTGTCATCTAAAAATATGAACGGCTCTGAATGATGACAATACGCACTGAGTATATGGAAACACATCACACTGGTCCCGAGCGATATGATTGGTTCATGCACGATTCACATTTAATCAGATATAGTTCATTAATTGCACAGGCTATACCACGTGATAGCAGTTATCATATGCGCATATCAGAATGGAATAGGAACAGCGAATCCGAATAATAAGCGAAAGAATAATGAGATTAATATCTGAATTGATTTATTATATTTGCGGTTGGGGGTATAAAAACTGCATTCGATCAATGTAGGTCTGTATAGTTCTATAAATTGGAGTATTGTGGGGTCTCCTGTCTCTGGGCAACCCCGGGATGTGTCATTTTTTCCCCACGAGAGTACCGGACCTCGGCTGATGTGTTTTACGTCATTAGCAGCTTGGAAAGAGGTCACAAACAATTAGACTTTGATTATGTATTGCTTTGCCTCACTATTCCTAAAGGCAAAACAAAGAACTGAATAATAAATACTGAGATTCGAATGTTTAAATTAATGTGGGATCGCGTATAATAAGGATTGGTGTGATATCTCGATTGATCGGTAAAAAGAAAATAAGAGAGAGGTAGAGATAAAACTGTCTATATATATATATTTATACTTAAGTTTGCTCTATCCTTCCGTACCTCAATGCCTATAGGCAGAGCAAAATATATGTTGAATAAGGCAGACTAATGGAACATGGTTGCTACTCCGAGTTTCACGCCTTGCGAGCGATCATCAGGCAACTGGTAGCATTCATGTACTTCTAAGAATGCTACCCGAGTTGCCTGATGATCGCTCGCAAGGCGTGAAACTCGGAGTAGCAACCATGTTCCTTTAGTCTGCCTTATTCAATATACAGTGCGTCCCAGAAAAAACGAAACCGAGAAGTATCGATGTTTTATCATAACTTAATCACAACCATAATTAATGAATGATACATATTTGGAAAGCTTAGAGTCTCCTCTTTCAGTTGATGCTACTCACGTGATGCATATTGTACGCATGAGTGATTAAAAGCAATTTGAAGGAAGGAAACCAAAAAGACATTTGGCGGGCGGTATCTGAATTTCGAAGCAAAATTCATATTTCTAGAAAGTTCATTTTCTGCCCTTTCATATGACACCTCAATCAAGAAAAATGAGCTAGGAATAACAAAGTTCTGTTTGTTTAAAGTAGCCCTTACATTTTCATAATTTTAACAAACGAATTCGTTTGTTAAAATTATTTTTGGTTTTTTTTTTGTTGGTTTCCTTCCTTCAAAATGCTTTTAATCACTCATGCGTACAATATGCATCACGTGAGTAGCATCAACTGAAAGAGGAGACTCTAAGCTTTCCAAATATGTATCATTCATTAATTATGGTTGTGATTAAGTTATGATAAAACATCGATACTTCTCGGTTTCGTTTTTTCTGGGACGCACTGTATATATACACACATGCCGGCCTTATGGAGAAAGAGAGAGAGAAACTTTTGTTCAAGAGCTCTACAAAGAATAAGTAGTAGACATAGGTCTCTTGAAATGTCGCCTCCTATACGCAACGTACGGGCTTAGCGACAACTATTGAAACTATCTGTAAATATTTGAATAACAAGTTTCCGGGAGGTTAATAATTCTATTATGCCGAGGCCGCGGGTTTCATCCATGAATAGGTCAATAACAAAAAATAATCCTATAAAAAAACGAATCAACATGTGGCTGAATAGATTCTGGCGATACCGACATAATAATACGAATTTTGATAATGAATAGCGGTGTATCGTCCCATATTTGGTATTGTATTGCGTATAAAGTTCCAAAGCATTATATGCGACTCTGACGTGCATGTGTGTACATTGATTTGCTGGTTCGCTGGTGCAATACAATTTAATTGTTATCCAGGATCTCCTGCGGTCTAGATTTGTTCCTCTTCCCTTTTTGTTTGATCAATGAGATATTTGATGACTTGCATGGAATATAGAAAAATCAATGGTTTCTCACGCGTTATGACCTGTGTAAAAAGAACGTACAGCGGCCTGCTTAGAAGCAAAGAAAAGTCTCGGGCATTACGTACAACCTAAAAATATCCCGAATAGATTATTGTCATTCTTTGTTTGTATTTTTTTTATTTAACAGTATAATAACAACTACTGTGTAGTTAAGAGTCACGGTAGTTACACTGCGTCATTAATTCGTAATCTAGTGTAAAGGAATAAAATGAAGGCAGCGCGCCCCCCAAAAAACATGGGGCATTACGCACGCGCCTAAAAATAACCCGTTTGCGCTTTTGTCTATCTTTTTAAATTGTATTTCTTTTTATTTATAAGGCATATATTTATTCAACTGTTTGCAAGTTTTTTATTATATCATCACAGTTAAAGTTGAATTTTGGTCATGCGATTGCACGATTGTGAAGGAAACGTTGTGGAATCGATCATAAAAGTTTCATCATCTAGCATTAAGTATTGGTGTGTATGTATACTGCAAGGTTCTGGAATCATCAAAATAATAAGAAATTGGCCCAGTCTTGGTAAAGTTACAAGTATACTGTACATATAAAGATTTATTTCAGAATACAGGAACATGTGGCATCAAAATCCGTTCCGATTTGTATGATGTTACATGCCATACTTAGAATATTAAGGCATTTGAAGAGCCATGCTTTTCAGGAAACATTTTCTTTCTGATGTTCTTCCACACTTGCATAATACAATGATAACCCTCACAATTTATTTTTCACCTCTTCCCAGAACTCAACCTTCTCTTTAAGACCCTTTAAATATTCAGGTACAAATGTTGCTATTGATAGTTTCTTTGCATTTTCTTTAATCTATTTCAACAGTATAAACGGCTGCTCATGCATTTAATAATCGAGACAAAGATAAGATTCAGCGATTCATAAACTGCGAAAAATGTGCATTAAAAAAAAGCTATTATTTATTTTATTATTTACACATTTTTTATTGGAGCATTTATAGACCCTTGAAATATTCAGTTTCAACTGTTGCTATTGATCATTTATAATTATGCATATTATTGTATCTATTTAAACAGTTAAAATGTAAACTCTCTATGGTACTTTCATATAGCGCTCCTAAATATTCTATATTATTATCATTAACGGCTGCTATAAGTTCGGATAAAGTCAGTGTTAGGCGCTATGTAAACAAATATAATTATTAGTATTAACTTGCATGTAACAATCGAGACGAGGCTAAGTTTCAGTGCGTCATGATCTGCTTTAAATGAATAGAAATTCGTGTTTGACTTTTTTTGTTAAACCTCGTTTTTGTTCCCTTTTTGTGGTTAAAGTAGTACTGGGATTTTGGGGAGTCGTTTTGATGACGTAGAGAATTAAAATATCCGCCCTTGTGTGTCGACTGGGCGATGGGGAAGAAGAGAGAGAGGTGCGGGGGGGGGGGGAGGGGGGAGAGGGGGAGCCGAAGAAAAGGGAGGAAGTTATTTGATATTGTGTAATAATTTTATTGTAGCCACTATATAGATATTCATTCATTTGTTCATTCAAGTTTATTGTGTAAATCAATTCTACCATTGTCTGATTTGTATGTATCTCTTTGTTTTAATGTTTTTAAACAATCTTTTGGTTGCAATAAATAGATAATGACATATTAGGAAGATGAAAAAACAAGTGATGGAGAGAGAGAGAGAGAGGGCGGAGTTGGAAGAACAGAAAGGGATGAGAGAGAAAAGGGGGAGGCGATAGAAAAGGGGAGAGAAAAAAGGGGGGGGGGGGTAAAAATACAAATAAAAGAGAAGAGAGGAGAGAGGGAAAATTAGAGAATAAAATGATAATCAAAATGGTATTTAAAATCATTTAAAATCATTGGGTTTCGACTGATGCATGCTATTATTTCCTAAACTAATTTTCTTCATACAATTCTATGTGAATAGTTGATTGATTGATTGATTTTATGAGTTCATGGAAGATTCTAGGTCAAAACGCTTGGAACAAAGTTCGTGGAGTACTAAAGGGTGAAACGTAGCTATTGACGGCCGATGTTGATTAATATGACAGATAAGTATCACAAACAGGTGTATGCGTTTCAGAAGGACAGAGAGAGAGAAAGATAGAAGAGAGAGGAGAGAGAGAGAGAGAGAGAGAGAGAGAGATAGGGGTAGAGGGAGTTGAACTGGGGAACAGAAAGTCCAGTCCTCTGAAATTCAGTCCATTGTTTCGAAATTCATTTTCAAACATTGTTTCCTAAGCAAATTTTAGTATTAATGTATTAATTTGAAGATTACTTGTGTTGATAGAAACCAAGACATAACTACGTACATTAAATCAAGATGTAAGCATAGGAATGAAGTCTTTTTGCAATATATTAATCTACAATTGCCACACTCGACCCAGGGGAGGTTAATGGGTACCACAATGGCAGCCATGTTTCAGCCGGCTTAATAAGTGTGTGGTGCCAGGAGTGTAAAGTCTGACAGACATGAGGGCTTTACAAAAATCCACTATTATTCATTATCAAAGGTTCGAGGTAAAGGTATTGACCGCAGACAATGAAAGGGGGAGAAATGAACGTTCCCCCGAATTGGGATATAGGTCGACAGTGTTTATATTCGTTTATTGTCTGAATAACTCTTTAATAATACATTACCCCCCCCCCCCCCCCCCACTGAGCGACTTTTTGGCTGGCTGAGTCGTTGCAATTTTTTTTGGGCTCCCCCCCCCCCCCCCCCCCCCCCCCCCCCCACTGAGCGACTTTTTGGCCGGCGCGATTTTCAAATTTTCCTGAGTCGTTGCGAAATTTTGGACTCGATTTTAAACCCCCCCCCCCCCCCCTTGAAAAAATCCTGCGTACGCCACTGGTTGATGTACATACATTTTTACAACTTCATCGTTTACTTCTTTTCTTCATGTTTTCCTCTTCGTTTTTGGGGCTTCATGTTATATCCAGAGACACAGACTGACACAGAGTAGACTACGTTCTCCGAATGCGTCGGGACTCGATTTCTAGGTGAAATATCTTGTAAAAAACACCTTTTCGACAGATTGCTATCAGATACATGAATGTATAAAACAGATGAGGTAGCCATGTATGAAGTGTACGTTATGTGTGGGTGCGTGTGTGTTTGTGTATGTTTTGTAATTGGGGGTGGGGGTGTACTCATCTGCATAATTTGATATGTTGTTACATTGTTACATACACACGAGTTATACTTGTTGTAAATATGTTACTCCTTGCCATTATATGCAATTATATACCTACTGTATAGTCTACTGTGTAAAGGGGCCCCGTTCACAAGCTGTGCTTCACTGGCCGGGTCCCAAACCTATCATTCTTGTGTTCCTTGCTGTTATATCTTGAACCATTGTTTATGTTTGATTTGGTTTGAATAAACTTGAACTTGAACTTATCTTTCCTTGCCCATTATTCGGGCATTATACACAACTAGCCGACACGACAAAGATGTCATAGCACCTTAGTGACAGACGATTCATTTGCGGTTATCAGCAACAAATAGAAATCTTCACCGATTCTTTGAGAATTTATTTTTCATCATTACCGGAAATCGTGATTATCTTTAACTTAGTAGACCCTACTTCGAAGTTGGATATCATTTTTGTTTAAATATATATTTTGGTTCCATGATTAGCGGTCGAACAGTGCACTTAGTCAATATATGTCATGCTTTATCCTAATTTGCAAACAGTAAATGAATAAACCCTGCTATATGAGCCTAATGCGGCATAATAAGAGTCATAGAAGGTCGTATTCATGGAAAGAAGAAGAGGGGAAGACCTCGTAAAGGCTTTCTAGATGATTTAAATCACAGAATGTGGAGCAACAGGGTATGAAACGCTGAAACGGATGGCTCAAGACCGGGGTACTTAGAGAGACACTTGATATAGGATTTTGATTGGGACACAGAACCTGTCATAAACTGACAGATCACTATTGATGATATGAGCCTATGCCCCCCCCCCCCCCCATTCTATTATATATGTTTATGCCTATTTCAATTTATGTGAAAGAATCTTATGAAAAGATACAAGGACAGCAATGCCGAGTCTTTAGACTAATGAGTAAGGAACACTGGTTTCTCCGTTACACGATGATGGAACATGCAGATGTAGCTATAATATGCAATGATGAGCAGGTCTGGAGTCCAATTAGTCCGAAATCTGGCCTAATTAATTTTGATCTCCACCACACCAACGCAATGCGACCTCCTTCTCCACTTACTTGCTGCCAGCCGAAGATGGCGTGATCCTTGAATGGTTCTTGGGCTGAGCTGGTGGCACATATTATACGCGGGCTGGTGAGCGTATATATGAGGTTGTTGATGACGCCATCTTCGGCGGCTTGAATCATTACTGTAGGGAATATTAAGAACCGGGCAGATCCTGACGGTAAACCACTGAGCGATGAGATCAATTTGTTATATATTATAAATTCAAATGGTCTACCAGTATTTACTTCTTCAAAATATTCACTTTGGCCCACCTATCAAATAATTAATGAGCTACCCTCAAAGATGAGGATGCAAAACTTGATATTTTCTTGAGTTTGGTTTGGGAAGAGTGAACCCAAAATGGAAACGTTTTAAAATAAATGTGTAGATGAAGCAAAATTGCTTTCTACAGATGGAGTAGTGTACATTGGTGATCGTCAACGAAACGGAGTTAAGTCTTTTGTCAACTCTGTTTGTCGCAATGGCAGGCAGTCAGTGCATTGAAAACGAATTTGTCTAATCAAATTATGGAAATGCAAGTATCACTCTAAACAATCTGAACCTTTTTTTTTTCATTTCTGGCTCATTTTTCCTGATTAAGGTGTCACATGAAAGGGCATACAATTTATTTTTTTAGAAATGTGATTTTCTCTTTGAAATTCAGATACCGCCCGCCAAATGACTTTTTGGTACCCTCTCTTCAAATTGTTTGTAATCACTCATGTGTGATATATGCATCATATGAGTTGCATCAAATAAAAGAGGAGGACCTTAGTGTTACCAATATGTGTAATTTATTCATTATAATTGTGTTTAAGTTATGATTAAACATCGATAAATCTTGGTTTTGTTTTTTCTGGGACGCACTGTATAACGAAATGGTAACTACGTTCACGGACATGAGGTTGAAAAATTTCAGAGAATGTATAAGAATGGAATGTTATTTTACACCACGAAATACAGAGCTCAAAGTTTATACCATGGACTATTTAGGTCCCATGTGAGAATCAAATAAAGGACGTAAAGATGAAAAGAGATAAAACAAACCTTTTACTATTACATGTCAGTTATAAACAAAATTAAGAAAAACATGTGTAAAATTGTAAAATTGTAAACTTGTAAAATTGTAAAATTGTAAACTTGTAAAATTACTTCTCTCAAACTCTGCTTGCAAACACTGAACTTCTGCTGAAATCAACTTATAAACTCTTGTTCTCAAATAAACAGTTAAGTCTAATCAAAAGGAGAAGAAAATAAAATGATGTCTTGACTAGACCAGATCCTGAGTTGCACTGCCTTTAATAAGAGAAACTCATTTTCAACAGATAAGAACATATGTTACATCATATATAAAGAACCAATCAGACAAAAAGAAATGGAATAGTACAACATAATGGAAGAACCCAGGGAGAAGGAAGAACCAATAGACACTATGGAAAGGTGATCATGAGGTGTTCTGAATATAAATGAGAACCAAACAATAGAGCCATGTGAAGTGGAAATGGAATGGAAATGGAAATGGAAATCGAAATCGAAATCGAATGGAAATCGAATGGAAATAGTAGCATGATGGGTGGGAAGGGAATGGAATGGAATGGAAATGGAATGGAAATGGAATGGAAATGGAATGGAAATGGAATGGAAATTGTAGCATTATGGGTGGGAATGGAATGGAAATGGTAGCATGATGGGTGGGAATGGAAATGGAATGGAAATTAAATGGAATGTAAATGGTAGCATGATGGGCGGGAATGGAATGGAAATGGAATGGAAATGGAATGGAAATAGTAGCATGAGGGGTGGAAATGGAATGAAAGAAACAATGTATGGCAATGGCAATGAGAGCAGACCTGCCAACCTCTGGAGTTCAAAAACTGTATTCTTTAGTCCCAAAAGTTGTATTTTACTGACAAAAGTTGTATTCTTGAAAATAAACACGGATTGTTACGCGGATCAATGCCTCTTACAGTTTCTACCTACAGGAAGAATTTTTTTTATTGATCATTGGTTGAATATGCATGATTTCGTCATGACTGGTGTGTTCGATAAACCAATGAACATCCCCAAATTGCCGATGTGAGATGCTTGTAAGATACTTTACAGGACAGAATGGACATTTTGCCATTGAAAATGGCGGACGCACCCACAAAATATTAATTTAAAAAAAAAAAAAAAAAAAAAAAAAAAAAAATCGTTTTTTTTTTTTAAATCGTATTTTATTAAAGAAAATCGTACTGTCGTATTTGCTTCTAAAAATCGTACTAAATACGACTAAATCGTACTGGTTGGCAGGTCTGCGAGAGTGATGTGTGGAGGTGGAGAGGGGAGAGGAGAATATAGGTCATGAGTTGAAATGTAAATGAGGTGCAAAACATAGAGTATGGAAAGCAAAATGTAAAACCATCAAATGGAAAGTAAATATAAAATGCTGCAAAATATAACGGACTATTACACATGCAATATGTCATGTAATGTACAATAAACAAAAGAACTGTGATAAAGAGAAAGAAATTAACAATCATACTGAAATCATATGAAAATGATATAAAAGTTGTCAAGATGAAAAGAAGAAAAATAAACTAATATGTCGGTTATTTACATAATTAAGAATCATAAAAAATAAACATCATAAAAATGTGAAATAAACGAACTGAACTGAACTGGAATATGAAATTGATGGGGAAAACCTGACTTACTCCGTTCATTAGAGTGTAGGTAATTCTGTAAATAAAATGTTTTGTAGAGGGTCATACCTAGCGGTCTCGCTCCAAATTCATAATTTATTGTAAATATTCCACAATAGGCCATTTTCGTAATGTAACCAAATTTAATGCATAAATGAGCCTTTGTGAATGGCCTCAAAACAAATAATTTCATTCACCTGATAAGAATAATAGAATTTCAATAGTCAGAATGCAAACTGCATGTATTGAATGTTGCTAGGTAGGTCAAGCCATAACGTTTGCCCTACCTAGCAACAACTAATGTATGCAGTTTGGATTCTGTCTATTGATATACTCAGTTGTATTGAGGCACCTCACAAAGATTTATGCATTAAATTATGTTAATAACAGTGAACTAATTATTTCATTTCTATTTCCTGATTTCATGTTCTTGCATACAGTCAAAGTAAAATGTTGTTTCCCTCTAAAGGCTGAAATTTACATAGTTAATTTTATGACAAACTCTTCATATGTATTTGAAAATATATATCTGATATAAGACGTGATAACTATGGTGGACTATCTCTATCACAAGTAGAGCGCCAAAATCACTTAAAATCAAATTCTCAAGGTACACCTGTGCTAAAGGTGAATGACAAACAAGTACAAGCAATCATACACATAAGTGCAATATGAGAACAGACAAAACACTAAACAAAATTAACATCACTTTAGACTCGATTACGCTGCATTACCGCAACAAAGATCACTGAATATTGTAGAATCGCATATGCTTCCAAAATGTTCTTTTGAACCAAATTCATGACCCCTGCATACCAAAACTTTGGATGACCTTTAATTACCTCCAAGCCAACACTTTTAACACCAGTACATAGTAATTTTGCACCGGAAACAGTTAAGTAACCTTGGGGTCAAAACCGTCAAATGCATTTGTGGCACAGGGAAATTATTTGTGTGGCAAACAGTTAAGGCTTGTTCAGATATGGCACAGTAAAACGTGGCAAACTAAAAATCCACCTGTTTCTTACGTGTAAATGAATAGCAACAAAGGACAGGCGTATTTTCACTGTTGTGACGTGCAGTTTTAATCCAGTTAACAATGAAAGTTACAAGCTGATTCAGCCGAGGACGCAGGTTCGAAACTGGGTCACCTCTTTCGGATGGTGACGTTTAAAGGTCGGTCCCCAGACGTAAATAATCATGTGTGATTGATACACGTCTGTAAAAACTCAAATACACACACGCAATGTCAGTGAGCTCTGTGTTATAAGATACAGAAATGTGAAGCGTGTTACACTTTACGTCATAATAAACCAGAGCGGTACCAAACCATACCGCATCATATCTGAACATGCCTTTAGATAACACCATACATGTACTTAAAGAGAAAGTTGAGTTCTGGGGAGAGGTGACAACTAATTTGTGAGTGTTTTCATTGTAATTATGCAAGTGTGGAAAAACATTAGAGAAAAAATGTTCTCTGAAAAGCATGGCTCTTCAAATGCCTTCATATTCTAAATATGAAATGTAACAGCTTAAAAATGAGAACCACATTTTTATGCCACATGCATGTCTCTGTAGTCCCATATCTTTCTGTGTACAGTGCTTGTTACTTTTACCAAGACTGGGTCAAATTTTTTATCATTTTGATAATTCCAGAACCTTGCAGTACATACCAATACTTATATGCTACATGATCAACTTTTACTTATCGATTCCATGCCGTTTATTTCACAATGCAATCGCGTGACCAGAACTCAACTTTATCTTTAATGGCATCCCGCTCTCCTGTCGTTGGTAGCGCCCAGCAAAGTTGAAGGCCTACTGTATAATCCACATCAAGAGTATCGACAACGTACCAGTGATGACGGTGGAGACGGAGCTGAGAACAGAAGATACAAATTTGATGTTAAGCTTTTCAATGGTGTTGATTTATATGTCTAAACTTATGCCAATTTGTCTATATAGCACTTGCTATTAATTAAAGATGATCTGCCCGATGCACATAACATCATTACTTGAATGGGGCGAGTTAGGCAACTGATTTCTGTTTTTGTGCTCTTTTTCTGACTTTCAGGAGCATTCCTAATTTACCAATGCAAACTAGGTAAATTCTTGCATTTAAATTTCAGGAACATAATTCCGTACATGTATTATTACAAAAGAAGGCGATAACAACATTGTTAAAGGAATCCTAACCTCAAAACATTTTCCACTCACCTGTGCATTGCATCACACTTGAGGTGATTCTGAGATGAGGGTGATCGTGTTCACACCCTCCCTAGAGTGAGCTGCGTGAAGTCATCTCTCCTTTTTATATTTTCTGTACGCTGTCCTTCTAACGGGCTGGTAGTGACAGAATACTGAGATGCACCAGGCACAGCTCCCCAGCTGACTGTGATCGAGGTTGAGGTGATTGACTGAACAGTTACTTCACCAGGGGCAGGTGTAGCTTAAGAACAGAGATAATGGAGGAAACCAATCACTGATTTGGTTCAAATTTTTGGTAGCTTGGTGAATAGACCGGTTTACTTACATACCGGGTATTCAAATTTATGGATATTTATTTCATGGGGACCTAGTGAAGATGTATTCCATTAACCTGTTATTAATGAATGAACAACAATACATGGAATCCAGTCTGAATAAATTATATGTTGCTATGTCGGGCAAATCTCGAGCAAGCCTTCAGGAACAACCTTAGTTTAAAAAGTATGCATACAATTGATAATGTTTGTAAACCAGTCTATTGAAGTGGCACACAAATCTAAAGATGCCTAGACATAAATGTGAATTGGTAGATTATGAGTTCTTAGTGGATATAAGCCTATCTGTAGGATACTCTTAGTGTTATTTGATACCATCCTGTACTTCTGCCTTTCAGTGATAGGCTACCTTACAATTAATGGAAAACATCCTCAGGAATCTAGGTACGTGAAGCAAAAGTTATCATTACATATACATGTGTCCTTGATTTTTAAGAAACAAAAGCAACCTATTTCATTTTTGAAAATAATTATTTTAATTAGTTTTTTGTTTTCAACATTTTTCATCAAAAAATGAGGTGAAAACGAAAAAGGAAAGGAAAGGGAAAGAAAAATTGATCAATGTTGAAAAGAATGAAGGGAGTTGTTTCAAAAGAAAACTACATGTATTTGTATTTCTTTGTACAGTAATTCTGGGGGAGAATTTCAAACTACAGTATTCTTTCATTTTTAGACCGTCAATACTACTGAGCTAGAAGGGATTAGACCACCCAGCCAGGTCACTGACAGGTTGCTATCTCATCAACTCAGCTCTCAACATAATAAAAAGAGGATCATGGGGGGCCAACAGGCACCGATTGGGAAAGTTTTCTATATAAAGGGAGCACGTAGCTACAAGTAGGACAGTGGGGCTTTAAAAGAAAAATTATGTACCCATTGTTATGGAAACTAGGGTAAAATCCATGAGGGCCTTACTTAAAGGCCCACTGTACTACTTGCATGCTCCCTCTATCTAGAAAACAATGCCTAATCGGTGACCATTGGTCCCCCATGATCCTTTTTTTCTTATGTTAATTGAGAGCTGAGTTGATGTGAGAGCCACCTGCCAGTGACCTTCCTGGGTGGTCTATTCCCTCCTAGCTAAACAAGTACAGACGGCCTTTATAGAAAATATGTCTTAAGTTAGGTACCTGTTTTTACGGAAACTGGGGTAAAATCCATTGAGAGCCTGACTTGTCAAATCTGGCGTAAACAGAAAGGAGTACGCATCCACGCTTGTAAGTCTCCCCATGAATCAGGTTCTCAAAGGTAGCCTGGTAGAAAGTTTCATGCTGAAGGACTTGTTTCGCTTCACCGTTAGCTGTGATGACAAAGCCATCGTAGCTACTGTTGACCAGAGGCTCAGAAATCAATAAGTGTTAGAAGATTGGCCTGATGCCAATGGGAACTTCCTGTACTAAGCATATGGGAATTAGAGAATTCACTAGTTATCTGGTAAAGTTGATCAGAGTTCATGTAATTGCATTGTGAAAGAGAGTTTCAATGCATTTTTCAAATAAAAATCAACTCATAATCAATTGGATTATTGAATAGTGAACAATGGGCAGCACAAACAACTAAATTGTACATAATTATATACCCTTACCAAGTTTTGTAATTTTTCAAATCTAATAATATTCAACAAAGGCCCTATTTCAACCAGTCCACCTATCATTCGTGAGTAATGGAAAAACTTAAAGTTACAAGTGGTGAGAATAATTTAGATGCTGACTGTAAGACTGATTCTATTCTTGCATAAAGTGTGCGAACCACTTTTGTAAGAAAAGCACTTTTAAGTTAGCTTGGCAAAATACAGTGGCACAGAAAGACGTTTGCATATTGCATATTTGTTGAAAACGATAATTTTATGGTATCGTAATAGATCCACAATTTTAGGACATAGGACTAATGAATACCTATACCAACTGGATTGGAGGAAATATTACAACAACAAAATTATATTATATATGTCATATTACAACTTTACAACTACCTAAGAGTTAAATTGACAGCTTTGGAATAATTTCAAAATTTGCTTTCTGGCCACCTTGATATGCAGTCCTTACTAGTGAGTACATTAGAGATCAGTTCCTAGCATCAGGCACAGTACTTACTGACTACATTAAAGGATGAAAAATATTGCAAAACCCTGATTATCCAAATTTCATCAATAGACATTCGTGTTTTACGGGATTACCTTTCTTACATCATATAAAATAGAAATAAAAGTGTGAATAGATGCTGCTCATAAGTATCGGCTTGCATGGTGATGTAGATATACAGTAGGCTTGCGGTTGCACCATGTGAGAAAGGGGGAGGATTGGAGAGACCTGGAAAGGACTCTCGGTAATCTTTCTTTCTTGAGTGTGTGTCTGTTGGTAGTCCTGGAAAAGACTGTTGGTTATCTTTCTTAAGCTTATAGGTTTAAGGAGAAATATAGCGCCAGTTAGAGAGGATGGGTAATAGGAGTGGCTCAACGTTTCAAACAGGTTGACTATCCGCTGTTGACTATAAGCTAAGTAAGATATCCAACAGACTTTTTCAAGACAACCAACAGTCCTTTTCAGGACTGCACACACTCAAGAAAGAAAGATTACCGAGAGTCCTATCGAGGTCTCCCCAATCCTCCCCCTCTCTCGAATGCTGCAACTGCAAGCCTACTGTATAAAAGTTTGAATATGTACCTCTCGTAGTTATTTAATACAGCTGATAGATGTACATCCTAACTCGTACCCCACATCTGGTCCATGATATCTGAAGAGAAGAGCGCCTGGCCTGTGAAACTTTGATGCTCTGAGCCGTGCCTCCAGCTGATGGCGTGACTGCTATCTAGTAATTGGTCACATCTCGACACATGTGATTTGTAGCAGAGAATCCAACTGACACTCTTGTATCATGGATGCCTACGGCTACAAAGACACCTAAAGATTCAAAGACACCTAAAGATTCTGTGCTAAAAAAAAATTAAGATATACGAGTTGGTCTCATAACCTTGATTGTTGTGAAGGCTGCGAAACCCACACCATTGATCAGTCAGTCAGTTCTATCTCGTAATTGGTCACTTCTTGAATCACTTGATTTGTAGCAGAAAAAATCCAGTGATGCTCTTGTATCATAGATGTCTACGGCTACAATCTAAAAAAGACACCTAAAGATTCTGTGGTAAAAAAATTCAAGATATCTGAGCTAGGCGTATAACCCCGACTCTTGTCAAGGCTGCAAAACCGTCACCATTGGCATTCAGTCAGTTTTATCTCGTAATTGGTCACACCTAGAATCACTTGATTTGTAGCAGAGAATTCCACTGAGATTCTCGTATCATAGATGTCTACGGCTACAAAGACACCTAAAGATTCTGTGGTAAAAGAAATTAAGATATCCAAGCTAGGTGTATAACCCCAACTGTTATGAAGGCGGCAAAACCCACACCATCGATCATTCAGTCAGTTTTATCTCGTAATTGGTCACATCTAGAATCACATGATTGATAGCAGAGAGTTTCACTGGCACTCTTGTATCATAGTTGTCCACAGCTACAAAGACACCTAAAGATACTGTGGTAAAAGAAATTAAGATATCCAAGCTAGGCGTATAACCCTGACTCTTGTGAAGGCGGCAAAACATCTCTAGAATCATGTGATTGGCAGCAGAGAATTCCACTGCCCCTACATTGATTTCCTTTCACCTCATTTTTTTTTAGGCAGTTTAATTCATCAAGTGTGAAGGAGTCGTACAGAGGAGAACCCTTACTAGTTCTAGCCTGGACAAACGCTTCTGTACTTGTTGTCTGATCAGCGTCGGTTCCACTGCTGGTGAAGACAGTAACCACGTAGGATGTATCAGGGAGCAACCCATCTATGACTGACACTCGGTTACCATCGCTAGGGATGCGATCCGCATAGATGACTGACGTGGGTTCATCGGAGAGAGTGTAGGTGACAACGTAGTCGTTGAATGAGCCTGTAGCCTGCTGCCAGTTCACGGTGATGGATTGGGGGGTCAAATCAACCACAGTGAGTCCAGAAACTGGATTTGGTCCTGAGAGGGAAGAGAAATTATTAAAAGAACATGATGACCAGGAAGAATCATCTTCAAATTTCTTCTTCTGGTAGCAAAAACAATCAACTTCAAATGGCGACTGGCTGGAATGCTCCCCAGGGAGTGGAAAATGTGCATACATTGTGTGCGGGTAAGCCTGAATCCGATGACCGGGGTAATAATATATCTGTAAAGCGCTTAGGCATATCGTCGGATCAATGTATTGAGCGCTATATAAACACGGAATATTATTATTATTATTATTAACAAACACTACCACCTTCTATCCAAACCTACATTTACATATGTTCCAGACCCTGGACCATGACGTGTTATGGCAATCAAGCCTAACCTCTCTTGCCCCATAACTATGAGACAATCTTCCCATTGAAATTGGAGAGGCCCCCATCATGGATCCATCAAATACAGTTCTGAAAAAAAACTCAGGGTAAACGGCTGCTACTTGTTTTTTACTTGGCGTTAAGTGAACAACACTTAAACCTAAGACTACTGAATTTCCTATTTCCCATAGACTTGTATAGCGCTTAATACTATGTTCCTAAGCACCCCACATTGTAATTACTATTACCCCGGTCATTGGATCCCCTTGAGAGTGGCAAATATAGGTAAGGACATTAGTGCCACGGTGGGACTTGAACCGTAAACCATGTGATCCACAGTCCAGTGACATATCCACTAGACCACCACACCTCTCCTAAATCAGTGCCAACCCTGTTTCTATTGCCTATGGGTTAATGGATGAATAGGAACAACCATCACTCACTTGTTCTTTGAGATACAGTCCTAGTCACCACTGGATCAGAGCCTTGAAGGATGTTATTGACGGAGTACCTAACACCTGGTATCAGGTTCTCAAAGGTATGCATCCTGGGATCCTCGGAAGGTATCACAGCCACAATTGGGGATCCGTCGCCCTCTGGTGTAGCCTTGAGGCGGTAGTTCTCAAAGTTGATGCTGACGACCTCGCTCCACTCTACCGAGATTGAGTCGGAAGTGAAATCTGTCACGTCCAGCTCGCCTTGAAGGCCCTCACCTGAAAATAATTATAATATAAATCATTAAACAAATCCGGAAAATTATTAAGTCATTAATTGGTGCATGCCTGGTGTGATACAATGCGATATTGAAATTTGCTTAAGCTGCAGTAAACCAACAAACATGTAAATGTATATCAGAAATAAATTGACTTTACATGGGAATTCATTTCATTCAATTTTTAAGTGGAAATATTCACACCTACTATTATGTGAGAGATTATGGTACTGACAGCAATAACACGATATTCACATTTACGCATGCAGTACATGTCGGAGGAATGTGTTCTTCATATTATGAGTCAGTAGAGGAATAATGCAAGGCCAGGGGTATAAGCATTTCTACACCATTTTGTCTGTTTGGACGCGAGTCGGAAGGGTGTTCACTCATGCACTTTAACTCTATAATTATCACCCTTATAGCTCAGAGCAGCAGATTTGCGTCCAGTGTGATGAAGGGAGGTAACTCATACACCTCAACTCTATAATTAACCCCTTTTTGGCTCTGACCAGCACATCTGCGTCCACTGCTGTGTGTAATGGAGGGTTATCACTCATACACTTTAACTCTAAAATTAACACCCTTCTGGCTCAGAGCAGCAGATTTGCGTCCACTTATATATATTACTGAGTGTGATGAAGCGGGTGATTGCATCACTTCTGATAGTCTTCACATCGTCCCCTACACCCACAGACACCACAGCATACAAGGAGATGGTGTATTCCACATCAGACTGCTCTAACATCAGGAGCTCCTGGGTAGCATCGGCAGTAGGACTTCGAGTCTGGCTGGAAGGAGTCCAGCAGAGCTGGTAGGAATCAACCTGAGAGTTCCTAGCAGGCCATGCTAAAGTGACCTCTTGACCTTCGACTGACAGGAAGGACAGGCTACCAGGGGTCAGAGGTGCTGTGGAAAGACACATACATGTATAGCATTTATTGTTTACTAATTTTTAAATCTAATTTTTTTTAAATTTAAATACATTTCAATTTGTATAGTTTAAAATCTACAGTATTGGGGCTATTTTGAGGTGCATTCTGAAAAAGAGAAAATTAACAAATACAGATCTATATCTTGATTATTAACGTATTGAACAGGAAATCTCGGCCGTCGATTGTCCGATGAACACAAAAATTTGCATGTTTGTAGATATTTACGTAAGGAACAAGATGGTGTTATTATTTTTTCTGAATATGCAAATTTTTGTCGTTAGCCTAATTAATTATGCAAAATGCGCTAATTTTATGCATTTTACAGAAAACGTGTCAAACTCCACTTTTTGAATGTTGAAACTCATTATTCATATGAAACTTCTTTTCTAACACAAAAAAGTTAGTTTAATGTAATTAATAATGATAATTTATGCAAATTTGATGCGATTTTTATTTTTTTATATTTTTTTTGATGACATGCGCATACTAATTGTTATGTAACGCCTTACAGGTATATCCGATTTCGACGAAAATGGTATCAAAATGTGCGTAAGACTTGAGGGAAAAAAGTCATGAAACGACAATTCAAAATTCCAAGCGGTTGCGGCGCAATCTCCAAAAATGTCGAGGGGGGGGGGCCTCCCAGGCCCCCCCCCCAGTACAGTAAGGGTTAAACATGCCCTCTTATCAATCTCTAGAGAGCCAAAAAGGTGTTTTTACTAAGATTGATTATATAGTTCACGCCCTTCTGGCATCCAGCAGGCAGTTTATGATCATGCCATATTTAAATGGGAAGAAAACTAACCTGTAGCAGTAAGTATGGTAGACTGTGTAATTGCATCTCCTTCCACTACCAGATTCAGGGAGTATTCTGTGCCTGGCAGCAGGCCCTCAAATAACACCTTGCGTTCCTCGTTGATGCCCTGTGATCGGGTCTGGGTCCAAGTATTACCAATAAACAGGTTCAACACATAGTTGGTGAATGTTCTACCGGTGACTGCACCCCAGACTACTTCCAGAGAGTTTGTGGTTCGATCATTCACGTACAACTGGCCAGCAACCATGGTTTCTGATATATAATAATAATTTTAATACCGGTAATCAGATAAGAATTTGTAACTGAAGATGAATGAGGTGGTCTGGACGTTTATGGAGAGATGAAGAGAGAAAGAGAGAGAGAGATATATATATATATATATATATATACAGGGCGTCCCAGAAAAAACGAAACCGAGAAGTATCGATGTTCTATCATAACTTAATCACAACTATTTTTAACAATCAGCCGTAGACGAGAGTCTTCATGCATGGCTGATTGTCAACGAAACGGAGTTAAGTCTTTTGTCAAATCTGCTTTTTGCTACGGCAGGCACCCAGTGAAAACGAATTCGTTTGTTAAAATTATGAAAATGTAAGGGCTACTTTAAACAAACAGAACTTTGTTATTCTTTGCTCATTTTTCCTGATTGAGGTGTCATATGAAAGGGCAGAAACTCAACTTTTTAGAAATGTGAATTTTTCTTCGAAATTCAGATACCGCCCGCCAAATGTCTTTTTGGTTTCCTTCCTTCAAATTGCTTTTAATCACTCATGCGTGAAATATGCATCATCTGAGTAGCATCACATGAAAGAGGGGACTCTAAGCTTTCCAAATATGTATCATTCATTAATTATGGTTGTGATTAAGTTATGATAAAACATCGATACTTCTCGTTTCGTTTTTTCTGGGACGCACTGTATATAAAAGTGCGAGAATTCTCAACTCTGACATGACAACGGGTGTTCCAGAATATGTAGGCGTGAAGAAGGCCTCACAAGCCGAAAGCTTGTAATAAAATTGTAAAGTACAGCTACGTCTCACGTTCCTAGAACATTTTCTTCACGCCTATATATATATACATTTATATGTATATGGCAGTAGATAGATAAAGAGAAGGAGACTGGGCATAGTCATGTTAAAAAAAATGAGTTGGACAGAGGGATAAAAGAGGAATCAGAATGCATGCTCTTGATAGAGGATAGTAAGGAAACATGGTAGGGGTGAAATGTGAAATAAGAATACGAAGGGCAAAGGAAAGAGCTGGAGAAAATGAAGGAACAATCAAAGACATAAAAGAGGGAGAATGGGAGCCAGAGGTGGGAAAGGGAGAAGGTGAGATAATATAGAACAAAGAGAGGGGCAGAGGGAGGCAGAGCAATAGAAGAAGCGGGAGCTAGGCAGAGCATGAGAGGGAGAGGGAGAGGGAGACAGATCGAGAGAGGGAGAGGCCTGGTGAAAGAGTAGAGAGAGAGAGAGAAAGAGATCTACTAGTACGTACTAGAGACAGAGCAACTCTCCTGGGAGGGGGGCAGACCAAGAGAGGGGAAAGGAAACAGAGCAAAAGAGAGGAGAGAGAGAGAGAAAGAGAGAGAGATGCAATGAAGAACAATGCATTCAATAGTTTGTGCATAAATAGAATTTAATATTTACTATATGGAGAAAGAGAGAAGTTATAGAGATGTAAACAATTATATGTCTGTGAGAGAGACGTAAACATTGCATACCATGTCCGGCAAGTGCTTTAACCAATAGACCAAAATATTTCTTGTAGACTTTACCTGCAAAGCTGACAAAGGGCCTTGGCATAGTCGCAATTCCTACTTTCAATTGAAAATTGTGACATGATCCAAACATCTGATTAAAAAATAAATGTCACCTTCAGTGTAGAGAATTTCCTTAGTTACAATGTAGAAACAAGATTTCAGAAAGAGTCACCTCCCACAGAGAATACACGGAAAATTTGGAAAATTGACATGCCTCCTTTAATCGAAAGAGTGGACCATGACGCCATTGTTGAAATGACAAATAAATGTCATATTTCATGGAGACAATTGTCTCAGCTACAACATACTACAAATTGGGAAAACAATTATCAATATTGTCACAGATACACTCAATTTTCCATAAATATGCTGACATCATAATCTGCAAATTCATATTTAGAGTTCCAAGGCCTTTATTATAATGTCACAATAAATTTAATGGCCAAATGAGACATGAAATCATATTTCGGACTCATACTCTATCAAAATATGAAGAAAAAAAATTGGGGGTTCCCCGTGCATCCCAAAGAGCTATAATGGATTTGTTATAGGCATCTATTTGCCCATATATGCAGTGTATTACAAGTGCTTGTGTGCACAGACATTTATCTTGAAGGGACGAAAGAGATAAACATGCTATCGAGTTGTTTGGAATTTGAATTAGAGATGTTTTTGAGCATTCTAAAATTGACACGCGGACGTACGCGTACGCGCAGGTTTATTGACCAGATAATGATAAATAGACGACAGACCATGCACCTATTAATAATGATATTGATAATAACAATAATGATGATAATAATAACAACATCGACCACATCATGATCACCAACAATAACAATTAGAAAATATTAGTGATAATCATAAAAATAATGATGAGCCTCATCGCTCCTTGATTGCTCTCATGTTGATGTATGGCTGAAAATTTGGACCACACGTTTGTGTACATTTAAGTCCCATATAACTCTTTCTGAGTGTGTGCCATGCATGATTGAGCCAATTATTTGATGATACCAAATTATCCAAACCTCAATATACATGAATACACACCAATTTTTATCTACCACATAATCAACTTTTATGAATTGCTACCATACTATTACTTCACAATGTAATTGCTTGACCAGAACACAACTTCATATATCAGTACATGAATATAGAACTGTATAACCATGTATTTACCTAAGGAGACATCCATGGACAAAATGTCACTATCAATCTCTCCGGACACAGCTATGACCTCCACGTTATACATTCCTCCAGGTTCCAGGTCTGTGACAAACACCTCAGGACAGGCCTCTCTGGGGATATTGAAGCTAGCGACACCGTTTTGGCCGACACCCAACCCCGTCTGTCTGGCTGTCACACCCACGCGATAGTAATCCAGGACCCCTGAAGAGGCTGGTAGAATCTTGATCAGAATGGTAGTTGGAGAGAGGATGATGATCTCCATAGTCGGTGCAAGCGGCGCTGAAAGAGAGAAAACAAAAATAAAGTACAATCCAACTCATTCTGTTAACTATTTATACATGTGCATGCAGTTGCCTCATCACAGGCCCTGATGAGATGGAAATATATGCTGCATGCAAAGTCAGTGGTTTAGCTGTAAAAGATTGGGATAGTGGTAGCACGCAGGTTCCGTAGGTGAAAATGTATATAAACATTTGTCAATCTGTCGGTCTGTCTTCATGGTGTAGTGTTGAAAGAAAGAAAGGAATATTTGTGACAGGCTCTCTCCGGTAATAGTGTATACAGTAGATGGGTTCAACCGGTGAAATTATGGACAGACTGATGTTGTGTTTTGTGCAGGTAAACAAAACAATTGAAACTAGATGGAACTTTGACTGCACGCAGTCGAAAATGGTGCCTCCGTCATAGAGCAATTTTATAAACCAAAACCGAAGCAATTTTTCAAATTCAAGTTCTGTTTCTGTTTCGGTTTCGGTTGCGTCGGTAGATTCGTTTTTGTTCTTTTGTTTTGTTTTTTGTTTTATATATTATGTAAAAAATGTATTATGTAAAGGGAACCTTAATTACAAGCATAATGCTTCCAAGGTTTCCTCCTCATTACTGTAGATAATTGTTAGCATCATATGTATTTAATGACTTGCCATTACATCGTTTGAATTACTGTTGTATCAATCGAATATTATGTACATGTTTTGTTACCTTGTATATGCCTTACTTTGTAAATTCTTTTCATATGCAGTTAATGTGGAAATAAAACCTAAATAAAAAAAAAATAAAAAAAAAAAAAAATAAGGTTTAACTGTACTTCACCAACTTTTTTATTTGTATGGTCGTGGTTGTGCTATGGAAGGAGAGGTGTTTCACATTTGAAGTTTCTGCTTGAAGACTGCACTGGAGGTAGATATAACTGTTTCCTCCTTGAGTAGGTTCCATTCTGCTGCTGTCCTGTTAAAGAATGAGTACTTGTGCACGTCCTTCTTAATCAGTACCCTCTGGATTCTTTTGCTGTTCCCTCTAGTTGTTCTTCCCCCTCTGATGTTGGTTTGAATGTATGTGTCGGCCTTGATTCCCACTTCTCTGTTTATGATCTTGTACAGGAGTTTAAGTCTAGCAATCCTCCTTCGATTCTCCAGTGAATCCCACTCTAACTCCTTGATCATTTGGGAAACACTGCTCAGTTGCTTGTAGTCATTCATGCAGAATCTAGCGGCCTTCCGTTCGATGAGAAGGATGTCCCCTTTGCGGTACGGGTCCCATGAACTACTGGCGTACTCCAGGATGGGTCTGACAAGCGTTTTGTATGCAGACTCTTTGATGGCCTTGGTACAGAACCAGAGGTTTCTTCTTAGGAAGCCAAGCACCTTGTTGGCTTTGGAGGTGAGCTTCTTGAAGTGAGTGTCCCATCTCAGCTTGTTGTCGATTTCCACACCGAGGTAGGGATAAGAAGACACTTCTTGAAGTGGTTGACCACAGAAGGTGTAATTCCTGTTCGGTGGGTCCCAATTGTTGGAGATCTTCATAACCGTACATTTGGCTGGGTTGAAAGACATGGCCCATTTGCTCTGCCAAGCTTCGAGTTGGTGGAGATCCTCTTGGAGGGTATCCAAGTGTTCTCTGGACTTGCCATTTGTATAGATGATACAGTCGTCGGCGAAAAGTCTGGCAGTGCTGCGAAGATTGTCTGGCAAGTCATTGATGAACAGCAAGAACATCAGTGGGCCGAGTACTGTTCCTTGCGGTATGCCTGACAAGACTTTCGTAGGTTTTGATGAAGTGCCATTGCAGACTACCTTCTGTGTCCTTGCTGTGAGGAAATGTCTCAGCCACTGGAGTAGTGGACCTCTAATTCCATGATAGTCTAATTTCCCAATCAATCTTTTGTGGGTCACCTTGTCAAACGCCTTGGCAAAGTCAAGGATTGCCATGTGGGTTGTTTCTCCATTCTCCTTTTTAGTCAAGTCATGGGTAGTAAGGATCAACTGTGTCACTGTAGAGTGTTTTGCCCTGAAACCATGTTGGTTATCCGACAAGATGCCATGGGCCTCTAGATGTTTCATTATGTGAGAGTGGATGACATGTTCCAATATCTTGCTAATCACTCGTGTGAGAAACTCCCCGGTAGTTGGCAGGTTCTTCCTTGGGCCCTTTTTTTTGTAGATGGCACAGACATTGGCATCTCTCCACTGAGATGGGAGAACTCCTTCATCCGTTGATTGCTGAAAGATGTCTATCAACACCGGAGTGATTTCTTCTGCACACAAATGTAGCATCCATGGTGAAATAGCACAATGTCTCTAAGTTTGGCACAGTTGTTTATCAACTCCAGTGAAGCAGCTAACTTATCCACAGTTTCGGTGTCGTCGTGCTTTGGTTTATTGTAATCCATTGTAATCCATTGACAGGTTCTCAGAATATTGTGATTACAAGCTATTTCTCATATACATGTATGACCCTTTGATCTTTGACCTTATGACCCCAACATCTACTTAGTTCATTGGCTCTGCAAGAAACATACATATCTCGAGTTTGATGGTAATCCATCCATCGGTTCTAATGATAATGTGAGGGGGAAAGCCGCTGGTAGGAGTCTCTTTATTTGATGTGATCGAATCTCTAGACCTCGGCATACTAGCGCCGGGGTGCAGCCCGTTGGCTGGCCTGGACACGGTATCCGCCGCTAACTTACTACAGGGCAAAACTCCAGACACACCAGGGAAAAAATACTCGGAGCGGGGAGCAACCTGTCTCGAGCCTGTACTCGAGATGCCCTTACCCCCCCCCTGCAAAACAAGAACAACAAACTTTTCTTAAAGCAAATAAAAAAAGAGAAGTAACAAAGGTCACTAACAAAAAGTCAACGGACAATTAGTGTCGACAAACAAAATAATTAAGTAGCAACAGCTTCGCTACAAAACAAAGCCGCTAAAACAAAACGGCCCAAAGCTAATCCTAGCGAAAACAAAAAGCCCTAGCATAGCAAACAAAGCATCTACGAAAAGGGAGAAACGCTTATCTTAGGGTCAACAAAATGACTGTAACGATCAGCGAGCCCAAACAAAGGAGCCAAGCCGTTAATAAAACACATCACAACAAAAGAGGTATGCACAACAAATTTCCATAAAATTTGAGTTAGAACACACACTGTGAAAAACCCCGGTACACAAAAAACTGTGCCCGGGACTGAACTCAAAAAAGGAAGTATGCTTGACAAAAAAATTCCAAATTTTGCACGAGTGACTTATCTGTACTCCTTATCGATTGACTGCGAAAAAGAGAGAGGAAGTTTGCAGTGGTGCGCACGTGACAGGTGGTATAGCGGGGTCTTGGGGTGGGGAATGCGCTGGAAAACTGTGACTTTTTTATTTTGATGACTGCTTTGTCTGGAGGACTAAGCAATAATAGGTAGATACATATGATTTATTGTGGTAAATTCATATATTATTCATATTTAAGCATTCTTTTTCACTACATATATTTGTTACACCATTTGGAATAATAATACAACAAAAAAATTGGAAGAGCCAGGTTATTCCATATGTTATCTATTGTTTTGATAATTTCTCATGTATTTTATTGTTTTTGTTGTTTTATTTCATTTCTAACTACAATACAACTTTTTTTACCCCAAAACAAACATCTAAACTTTAAACAAGACCAAATAACCAATGTTTTATCTCTTTTTAGGAAATTGATATTTCCATATGTTTGGTACACAAATCACAAAAATTAGCGTGACTTTGTAACTATACGTCCGATTTTCAAAACATTTGTTTTAAAACATGCGTAAGACTCGAAAGAAAAAAGTAATGAAAGGAAAACTTTATATCTGCCGCGGTTCCGGAGGAGTCGTCAAATTGACCCCCCCCCCCCCCCAATTAAGATAGGGTTAAGGTCTAAGGCTAGGGGTCTTAGCTTGCCCTCTGGCTGCTCATGAGATAAAACCAGCAGTGATAAAACTGAGATATTGAAAAAATATGCATAATAATAATAGAAAGGCTGCCATTCCAGTGCTAAAGAATTCAAAGGAATTAAGTCCTGTCAGGTACCCATTCACCTCACCTGGCTCGAGAGAGGCAAATATACATTAATTTATTCCCACTGAAATTGGAGAACCAAATTCCATTACTTTCCATGACCTATTTGTGCCTATTTCCATGACAGGATAAGTAAATTTGGTAAGGTTTTTCAGCATCCAAGCCACATACTAATACCACGCCTGTTGTCAGTTCAAACTTGAAGGCTGCCATAGCCACACACAGCTCACATCCACAATCAATTTCCACAACTTTACACTACTTTGGGAGATTTTTTTCCTAAATTTCCATGACTTTCCAGAAGAATAATTTATTGCTCCATGACATTACAATTTATTTCCATGACCCTGGAGACCCTAACCAAAGCACTTCTAGAATTACCTCAGTCAATGGATTCAAGTACTATTCCTTGAATTACAGTGAACATTCCCAGCTCCCTCGGGAGCATCTCAGCTAGTTCCCCACAATTTTGGGTCGCACATGCTACTCAAATTGGACCTTCGCATCCTACTGGGTACCCATTTAGCACCTGAAGAGGAGCAATTAATGCAGATAAAATGCCTGGCTCACTGACATAAGAGCCACGCCGGGGCTTGAACCCTGCAACCCACCTGTTCTTCCTATTCCACTTGCAGCATTGAAGCCACTGATGCCTAATTGGAAAGAGTAGAGTGTTCCGGGCAGCAAGTTTGTGAGAGTTGCAGTATTCCCGCTTGCTGGCACCGACTGTTCAGCATCCTCTGAGTCTACGCGTCTGTAACGTATCAGCTGACCACTCAGACCCTCAGCATTCCATACAATGCCCAGCGTGGTTGTAGATCTCCTCTGAACCACTATTGTGTCTTCGGGGACAGGTTCTACAGGGAGAAGCAAAAGATAATTTACTGATCCATGAATTAAAGGGATCAAGGGACGTAATATGTTACAGTTAAACTTGTCTATAAAGGCTAGCTAAGGCAAACAGAAAAACTGGGCACTGTAGAAAAGTGTCTTCTCTAGACAGGTTCAACAACACACATTTCATCCTAGAGAGAAACAATATAGGTGACCACTTAACGCAGGTGACATTGCTAGAGGTGGCCGCTATAAACAGGTTTAACTGTACTTTCGTATTGAGTAGACGCATGGGAATGAGACATGTTTTATTTAATAATGCATTTATTTTCTAACAAATTCCGATGAGAAACAGAAATGCAAAAGAATAGAAAGTAATATTTAGGTCACATTAATTTTCATGCACGAAATTGAGTTATACAGTGTAACCACTAAGGCAGATTTGACTGTAGTTTCTGTTTCAGTGTCCTGTCATCTTACCTGTATTGAACTGTACAGAGCTATCATCATCTCCCTCTTGCTCGGGGAAAACCCCTGCTTCCATCAGTTGAGTTTTGACGATAATCTTATAGTAGGAGTCTGGATTCAGGCCCGTCAAGGTATATTCATTCGGGTCACAAGGCTTTGAGAAGACAGTTTCTGTCTCAAGTCCTGATGCATCGACGTAGCTGAGCACATAGCCAGTGACGGTGGTGAGATCATTAGCAGCTCTATCCCACGATACCCTGATAGATGTGGAAGTAATTTCCTGTATGGTGATGTCACCGGGCGATGGTGGATCTGAAAGAAAGTCATCAAACTTACTTTTTCTTTCTTTTTTGGTGGGAGGAGGGAGAAGGGTGAATGTTGCATATATATTTCTTTCATTTTAGTGAAATCAATATTCTAAATAAGCAAGAAAAGTAAAAACTCATGAACAAAGTATAAACATACATTCTTACAATTCACAAGTGCACAGATATCTGTGTATTTTACTCTTTATGTAAAAGTACCAGGATGGTCATGCAATTTAAAAACCATATACATGTAAAGTACCTGAATGACTGTGCAGTATTTTTCCATAACTCATGTTTTAGTGTGCATAAACATGTAAAACCATGATTACACAAAAGCTAAAACAATGGATATATGAGCGTAGCTCTTAAAATATGCTTCAGTGAGAACAAACAAAAACATTTTCCTTTTTTTTATATGCTATGAAGTTAATTAAATTAGAAGAAAATAAACCTACGGACGTATAAAAGAAAAATGAGGTAGCAGATACCATACAATTAATAATAATAATACTGAGTGGCTTTTCATTCATGAGATACAAATGTATATTGCACTCTCTTTGAGGATATTTCACCTATCGTGCTTAATTGTGTAAATGTGACCCGGCACCACAAAACCAACAAAAAGTCGCAACCAGCGATTCTCCGTAATCAGCTAAAATGTCAATTTAGGTGAAAAAAATAGATTTTTGTTTTTTTGCATTTTCTGAAAGAGTGGTCTTTTCTGTACCTAGTATCAAAATTTGGAAGTCTAAAACATAGTAGAAGATGTGTTTTAAACGGTTTTTCTAGACCAGTTTTTTTCGCACAGCCTTCGGTCTCTTCCAAAATTTGATCACTTTTCCCGAGCGAAATTATCGTAGTCCGGAAATGGTCGGTCGTTGCTAACGGGTCGTGCTACGCGGGCTGTGATTGGTCCGTTATAGCAATCAGTGCAGCGCGCCATTTTGTTTGTATCCGCTTTCACATCCGAGTTCCAGATTTGCGTTCGTCTTATATTCTCCGTTAACGACTTCGAGTAGCTTTGATTGTATTTGTTGATCAAGAGTAAGAACATTATTATATTTTATACATTTGAGAGTGACAAGTTGCGAAAAAGTCTACAACGTCGTTACAATGCCAGGTTTTGTACGTGAGCAGAGCCGTGGGATGGTACCGGGGTGCACCAACGCAGATGCCCGGGTAGCTCGGGCGGTCAACGAAGCGATGATGCGGGGGCTAGCTGCGGGGGATCAGGCCAACCTTACAGCTTTGCTTACTGAACACTTCGGGCAAGACAGCGACGAGAGAATTCCTGATAATGTGGTTACAAATAATTGCCCAGATGTATACAAAACAAGATAGGTGACAAGCAGTGTTATGTAAGGGGGAACAAAAAGACTCCGGGTCCACCATGAATAGGCATTGTCTAGTGCAGGTGTCTCGGCAGTATGTTGCAGTTCACTTAATCTGTCCAATTACAACTCCATACATTTACAACATAATAACTTTTGAAAGACTTAAGTCCACACATTGAAACCTCAGAAACATAATGAACAGACTATGTTTGACCATCAGGCCAAATTTCAGCCTAATCTGAAAATCTCTTCATAGTGGTTGCTATGGCCTTTTGATTCACCCTTCTATTGATTTCCCTGTGGTTTGCTTGCTCCGCATGCTTGAATAGCCCCAAACTTTAAAGCTCTCTTTCTCACAATTTAATACCAGTAACCTCCCTCACCAGCTCTTTTCATTCACTAAATTGAAAGGGTTAGGAAGCTTCAATTTGGACAAGTAATATACCATTTTAATGAGGAGAACTTCTTCTTTCATAATCAGATGAAATCAGGAAAATAATTTTTTGCGACTTTTTGGTGGTTTTGTGGTGCCGGGTCACAAATATGCTTATCAGCTCGTGGGATAATCCCTTGTATCCCACTCAAGGCCATTCAATGTTATATAATTATTATACATGTAAATACTGTGGACTTGCCCAGATCCCTTACAAAAAATTACCATGGTTACCATGTTTTTGTTGTCCAAATTACCATCCACCATGGTAACCACGGTTATCATGGTACCAAAACAATGAAATACATTATTTAATAAAAAAACATGGTTACCATGGTACTTTTTTTGTAAGGGATATGTGCATATACTTGTAGACTGACATCCATATTCAATGCTTACTTGTTCTAAATGTCCTTGAAAGAGATTCAAATGGAGAAGTTAATGAGTTGATATTCAAGGTATGTACTTCAGAGGGATCGAGATTATCAAAGGATGCCACAGGAGAGTTCAACAGCTGATCATTAATTACAGGGCCCTCTGAGTCTTCCAGTGTGGCAACGTATGCCACTACTTCACCACCCAGCTCCCCAAAGTAAGCATCCACTGTAGTTGATGTCACCGACTCACGGATTGTACAGCACAAAGCAGTCTCTGGATAAAGCAAGATGAGTATTATGATAGTTAAAGAGAAGGTTGAGTTCTGGGAAGAGGTAAAAAATAATTTGTGAGCGTTATCATTGTTATTATGCAAGAGTGGAAGAAACATCAGATTATACATGTTCCCTGAAAAGCATGGCTCTTCAAATGCCTTCATATTCTAAATATGACATGAAACATCGTAAAAATCTGGGGTAGGTTTTTTTCGCCATGTGCTCGTGAAGTCCCATATACATCATTCTGTGTACAGTGCTTGTAACTTTGCCAAGATTTGGCCAAATTTCTTATCATTTTGATGATTCCAGAACCTTGCAATACACATGAATACTTATGTATTAGATGATCAACCTTTTCTGATAGATTCCACACCGTTTCTTTCACAATGCAATCACATGACCAGAACTCAACTTTATCTTTAAGCACATCCACAATGCAAAAATAACAGAGCAATGCAATTGAATACTGAGTATGAATATGAGAATAAGTACATGTATGATCCCTTAGGTCAAAACCAAGATATATGTCACAACCCATGCGATAAAACAAATGGAACTAAATTGCTGATTTATATGATTATATGAACAAGATTCATTTACTGTTTCAGATTGTACTTTTACGTCCTATTTCAGCCAATGCCGATGTTGGTTTTTTGTTGGCATATTCGTGTTGGTTATATTATGCACAACCAGCAGGCCCATGTATTGCTATTCTTAATTTATTAATCAATTAACGGTCACCGTATTTTTTTGAAAGTAAAGCTGAATTGGTATGAGCGTATTGGCTAAATTTCACACATTTGGGGGTCTAAAATTACCTTCATAGCAGTTTTATGTCCTAAAAAGGCACTAGATAAGAATAAGAGCAATAACCATGCACTTTGAAGGCATTTGCGGTCTGAAAACAGAACTCAACTATCCCTTTAAAAGAGGAACCTAACTGTCTCCACTAACATCTTATCAAATTAACATATCTAGATGCAATTACAGAACATACATGTATTACGCCTTAGGTCTAAACCAAAACTCACAAACCCAGCAACAAACATGATAATACAAACATTAAAAAGGGAAAATCTACCCATTTAATTTGAAATATTTGTGATGATATAGGCCAGGTTTATTTAACTAAGAAATGCAGTAGGTACATAATAATCTGTTCATCCAGTTTTTTTGTACTGACCTATATGTAGCTAAGGTACTGACAAAGCTGTCATAGTCAAGTGATTTGAGCACTTTATGCTACGGTCACAAAGGTTCGTACGAACACTGATTTTGTACGAATCTCCGTTTTTCCATTGTCTTCCCAAAAATCGTTCGTACAGTGTTCGTAGCAGTTCGGGATTTGTGACCGAGGCTTTACTTGAAATGCCAAGGTCATCGTCCATGCGTGAATGAATCTGATTCCCTTGGGTACCAATATCTGCAAAATGCTTTAATAAAGAGTTTATTTCGTTTGAAGCGCAGCCGTGCTAAAGCCAGGGTAATAATCGGGAGCGCCAGGATCGAGGATCAAATCTGACTGACATGAGCGCTATACAAGAACCCACAGTTACTATTATTATTATTATTATAAATCCTGATTATTATCATTATAATCAACATGATATATACAGTAAAACCTGTCGATAAAGATCACCCGCTGGAGACAAGAAAAGTGGTCTTCATGGGCAGGTGGTCTCTATGTACAGGTTTCTTCTGTACATGTTTCAATGAGAAACTATTTTCAAGTGAAACAAAAAATGTGGTCTTTGTAGACAGGTGGTCTTTCTATACAGGTGGTCACTAAAGCAGGTTTGACTGTATTTAGAATCTTACGTGTAGTAGTTGATCTAGTTGAAGGACTACTGGTGCGTCTCGCATTCAAATCCTCACTGACAGAGCGTACTTGCACCTCATAGCTGGTAGCAGGCTTCAGTCCTTTGATGACCAAAATTCTTGTGTCTCCTGGTACATCCTTATAAACACCGTCCACACTGACCTCGTAACCATTTACGATGCTGCCTGAGGGAACCCCCCAAGTCACCGTAGCATCAACATACCTTGGCACCACGTTGATAAATGGCGGCTGTAAAGGCACTGTAAGTGGAAATAATAATAATAAAAATAACATTGGTTTTAATATATATCGCAGCTACTATACAAATATAAACTCTACTAGACTGGGATGACAAGCCCCAACAAAAAAAGTGCATGCAACCAAAACCTATTCTGGAGCTTCTGAAAACCAGAAGATCTTCAAGAAGATGGCAACAAATGCATCATGTCTTATGTCTAATGGTACCAGATAAGTTATTCCAAAGCTTTGGAGCAGCACAACTAAGAGCGCAATCTCCAAGAGTTATTGTTGTTCTTGAGTATAAAGGTAGTTTTGGAAGCAGCTTGTCCTGTGTACTTCATATGTAAATATGATGCCTATCAAGCTACCTGTTAAGTTCTTATACCAGTCAACCTATAGCAGTTTGCGTCATTTTTCAGTGACATTTTACATATAATTTATCCTTGCAATGCTACGTTATATTACAGCTTTTATATGAAACAGAACTTCAGATCTTGTGAATTTTGTTTTCCATTTCATGTTCAAATAAGTATATATATCGTCTGTTTGGAGCCGGAAGGTCATTAACTCAAACATTTTGGCCCTCAACGGAGGATAACAATAGCCCCTCCAAAAAGACATAGGCCCTCTAGAGGGCGCTATACATACCTGTCCTTGTAGATTCCGTGTACACAGTATCATCCCCTCCAACAACATTAAGAGTAAGTGTGTAGCTCTTTCCAGGTATGAGACCGGTGAGGAAGACACGTCGCTCTGCAGCAATATGAAGTATGGTACCATCACTTGGAGACCGTGTGGGTAAGAAGGTGACCTCTCCTGCCAAGCTGTTGTTCACCCCATATGCAAATGTGATCGAAGTGGTGTCCACAGTTTGAACAATGATTTGACCCAGCTCCAACGTAGCTGTAGGATTAAATGGATAGGGAGAATCTGATCAATGACCTGCGCATCTGATGCCTGTCACGGTATTATCGATGGTCATAGAGCATCGAACATCATATTGGCTCATTGTCCAGGTCACTGGTTCCAATCAACAGAGCCTACGCATGAGATTCACCGTAAATTCATTTAAGCAACGGGCTGGAGCAGGGCCAATTCAGTGTAAGGCTGGGGTGCGATAACCACACCATTGTTTAGCACAAAGTTATTTAGAATCTGCAACCCTGACAACTTGGCCAGTATGATGCCACACTTCGGTACTCTATTGAGTTACATACTCCATTGGTGATGTGAATGATCGTGCTAGGTCATACTTGTAGGTCAAAGCATGGAGTGAAGAAGAAAAAAATCCTTCTAATAGCGATTATTCAGATTTACATTATGCATGCAATAATACTAACAGAGGTCTGAAACTAACTTGAAGTTTGATAATAATAACAAACATAATAAAAGTGGAGTATTGTATAGCGCTCACATCTGGCACATTGCCACTCCATTATCATTACCTTGGCTTTAGCACGGCTGCCATTCCAGCACTCAAGCATCTTAATCCATTAATTCCTGCCAGGTACCAATTTACTACACCTGGGTGGACTGTGGCAAATGTAGATTAATGTCTTGCCAAATAGTGCTGCAAAAAGAAAATTGAACCCTGTACCTGGTGGTTCACAGTCCGGAATCTTATCCACTGGACCACAATACCTCTACCGTTTCACAAAGTTTACAATTCAATAAATTACTCACAATTCAGACAAACGATACAACTGATTTGATCCTTTACGAATGGTGAGGGAATGAAATATGAATTATGACTTGATGTACATGTACATGTATCATTATGGCACTGTTTTTTAAAAACTATGACCAAATAGCTAAATGGCCCTTTAAGAGCCTGAAACTTTACAAAGATAGCGAATTAGAAATCAGTTACAACTTTTTCTTGTAGCATGGACCTAGATTGACCTCCCATAGCTTAATGAAAAATTTTCAACGTTGCTTTATGTGCATGAGGTATCCCTGAACAGCACATTGTTTACAGAATTTCGTAACAAAATTGACATACCTTTTTGGTTGGAGCCAAAAAAAATATATAGCTACAAACAATATGTTTTTTTTCTATTGATGATTAATGAGCATGGGTGGATCTTAAAGAAAGTTAACAGTAATCTGAATTAAATTGTGTATTTTGATGGAACAGTGCAATTGAAAGTGGTGTTTCGGACGTTACATTTTCCGTAAACAATGTAGACCCTCATTTAACCCACTAGAACAATAAATTATTGAGATTGTATATGTTTTGAATAAGCTTATTAGTTACTCCAAGTCATTAAATTAAAAGAAAATATAATTTAATTATAGTAGCGCTTATATACTAAACATTTGAAAAAGTTGTCTCATTTTCCGTAAACAATTTTGTAACGTCCGAAACAACTTTCAATTTGAAGTAGCAGAAAATATATGAACTGCAGGACCTATCTATCGTAACATTTTTTAAACATTTCATTGCGGCTACCCACCAAAAAAAAAGAAATTTGCAATACATCACTACAATACTATTTTATAGTTTAAAACAACTTTCCGTTAACAGTTGTAATGTCCGAAACAAATGTAACGTCAGAAACAAAAAATACCAATTAAATGATGATAATCCATATTTTAGGGTATCTGGAGTGAATAAATCATTATGAATAAGTTATTATAAGCCTTAACACAAGTCAAAACACATATCAGGTCTTTCAATCCAATAATTTTGTGTAAGCTCAAGAAGGGTGTTTCGGACGTTACACTATTTGATTGTTAACACATAGTTTGCAAATTTCAACTTATTTTTGATCAAATGTGCAAGTCACGATTTCACAATGCATACTCCTGTTAAAAACACTATTTTGATAATTTTATTTAGATTTAAATATGAAGAAATATGATGCAAAAATCAAATTTTCCGTAAAATATCTAAATTTTCTGCAAAATTGACTTATAAAACCTCAAATATTGAAGCCACACTTTGTGATGCATAGCTGGCTGCTTTAGTATATCCTTAATTGTAAATTATCCGAAAAAATCTCAATAAAAGTGACTCATAAAAAATATTCAGCCATTTTAACAGCACTTTCTGGTATGCTGTTAGCACGTTTCGGGGGTTACATTAAACTGTTAACAGACATTTTCATACTTTAACTAGTTTAAATGAGGGGCAAAGACAGATGTGAGAATAGGAAATTTCAATTTTTCAACCTCTACTCTAGCCTTTTGACAAGGCCTCGTGACTCTAAGCGGCTGAGATGAGTCTAGATACCCGGAGTGAACGCGCGGCCGAGTGACGGAACGTCACGAGGCCTTTTGGAAAGTGGGTTTCACTGCTCCGCATGAATTATTCATAGATACATGTTAGCATGCCAATACGCCTACTTTATATTTATTGACCAATCAGAACGGCGATCTCCCAGTTGGCTTCGTTCGTGATTCGTTCCATGTAGAGGTCAGTGGTCTTAGCACGTACGTAATAGTTCATAGCATGTAGGTCCATGTTCGCACTACGTAGAGTTTACTGTGTGTGTGTGTACGTGTGTGATGGATATGCTGACGTCGTGCGAGGATACGTTCGCTGATTGAACGCTCCATTATCTGGAGCGAATTCCAGTCGGAAACAAGGGTTAACATAAGAAATCCAAATCAGATTGATAAAGGCCACTAGGATGGGCTCCTCGCTCTCGCGTTCACTTGGGTTTTCGCGATTAGTCTCGTTTTAGTCGCTCGGCGTCTATCAGACAAGTGGCCTTGTTTTCGCTCTCGCGTTCACTTGGGTTTTCGCGATTAGTCTCGTTTTAGTCGCTCGGCGTCTATCAGACAAGTGGCCTTGTTTAAAGGCTACCTCTCCTCTTGCTATTTACATCGCTGTGTGTTCGCAAATCATCAGGTTTTCATTTTTACAGAGGCTGTTCCAAATGATGTCATATAACCAAAGATTGTATGGTCAATCTAAACTATTTGGTAGGTTACAAAAGCTCAAAATCACCCACTTACGGTAAGCAATACACAGTGTACATGTACATGACATGGGTATGTTACAGGCATATAAAGTTGATAAAATCATGCAAATTAAGATGTTTTTCTAAAAATTTATGGGGAATTTCATCTGAAAATACATTTTAAAAAGGGCACTCAGTACACGTAACTAATCTGTGTACAAGGGATTACTACTGCCATTATCCAATACTGAAAAGAGCATTAATACCTTATTTAAAGATCCTAAACATACAGTTTCTTCCTCAAATTTATAAGCTAGTGTGAAATATAAATGGGCTTTAATACTGCTTGTCCATTTTCTCTTGCCTATTCATTAACCATCGTTTATCGTTAAACAGAGAAATGTGAAGGATCCTGTACAAAATTATATTCTATGTATCTATAATGTTTCACAGATAACTAGAATACTTGATTTACGCTCCGAACATCTAATTGGTATCCTCATACCTGTTGGGGCAAAGTGCAATCTAAGATACATGTTTAACCTATACTGTTTGTCACCTGTGATATCGGCACAGCAAGAGTTAAGATCAATCAACCAACCAATCAAACAATCCATCCACCCATCCATCTATCAATCGGTCATCAAGTAAATAAATAAATACTTATTTAAGAGCATTTAAAAGTGTTGTCTTTTGAAACAGCCTCCTAATACAAATAGTGGTAAAGGACGATTGTTACTAGTATTAAAATTTAAAACATACACAATTTTAAAGTTACATGTAAAATGTCTCATTCTCAGGATGTACAATGGATAAGAGTTTCCTTATTTCTTATCACTTTAATGGCTGAGGATACTTCTTTATAGTTTTATTTAAGACAAAATATTTGTCAATGTTTTGCTTACATACAGTACATGTATGTGTTAGTGACGTTATTGAATGACACACTATATAGTTTAAGGCAAAGTGTAACATTGTGTAACATCCGAAACAAACTATAGCATACATTGAACACTGTCGTTCATAACAAGCAAAGAGAGTATGTTTGTAAGTAAATTTTCAAAGGAGTTTTGATGACTACAAGTCTACAATTGCTATTACATGTAGCTTCATATTTCGCTCTGTTAGATCACATAAGCATTTATAACTACCGTAAATCTCTGTGTATAAGGCGCACTTTTTTGCCGCCGAAAAAATTTGAAAGTCGGGGGTGCGTCTTATACACAGGTATTTTTTTTTTTAGTTTCGATTTATGGCGCTATGCCTGGCAATGTCTCCTAGCTCAGTAATCAGTGTGTTGACTCACCACTCGGAAACTACAACAACACTCAAATTTGTCTGTCACCTTGGTTTGAAAGTAATCTTTCTAATAGATCTCAATATGTAGTTTATAATGATAATTCCTCAATTTTTTTTTCTATAACAAATGGTGTACAAGGTTCACCACAAGGTTGGCATAGAACACAGTGCTTCTGCTAGGTGATGTGATGAGGCTGGTGTGCGACACTTGGTATCACGAAGCCTTAGACTGTTGTTACTATTATTTGTGACAAGTTCACAACTTCAACTGCACCTCGATGTAAAATGAAGGTCCTTCCCCGCGTGGGTTTTCGGCAACAAAACAACAACAAAACCCCAAAATAGGGGTGCGCCTTATACACAGGTGCGCCTTATACACGGAGATTTACGGTACACGTTCTTGAAATGAACAGTATACCTCACATAAATTGGGTAGTCGATGAAGACACACTAGGTATATGTGCTAAACTAACCAAAACTGCACAATTTTTTCCATAAATGTATTTTTCTGCAAACAATTAATGTAACTTAGGTCAATAATACCTAAAGAAAGCAACTAACTTGAATAAAGTTATGATGTTAACAGTGTGTAACGTCCAAAACACCAGTGGTGTAACATATGAAAATTATTAGGCAATGCACTGGTCCCCAAATTTGGGGTATGTATTTATCTTATATCATCGATTCTTATATTAAAATAAGTTTGACCCAAGAAAAAAGCACTTTACCTATTGAAATAAAAACTTGTTATTGTCAAAATCCTAATTTAGAGCTATTTTTCACTTCAAGCTCCGGATACAAAATCTGTATCTTTCAAGATAGAAACTCAAAAATTTGCAGGAATAATCTCTGAAACATATTCTTAAAGACCAACATATTTGTTGGTGTAGTTAATAGCAAATGAGTTTTATATCACAGTTATTAAAATATGCTATAGTTCACAATAAAATTGTAAGAACTCAAAAGTATTCATATCTGGTGAATAATAGGGAGATTGATTAAGCTCCGAAATTTGCATTTCTCAAAAATATGAATAGTCCTGATCCTAAAAATACATGTTTACAGTAAGTAAATATAATTTCATTTTTGACCCTTTTGTGGACACATTTGGTATATGTTAAAAAAAAACAGTGCCTTATGCACCTTCAAATGTCTGAAAACAAATGTTTGTATCTGTTACATGACAATAAATTATCTTGAATCTTGAATCTTGACTTACATGCTACGAGTCAAACGCCAAAATACCGAGCGTAATAGATTACGTTTTAGCTGAAATTGAAGCTATGGACGATATTCTTTTCTTTTATGTGAAAGACCTGAATATTTTCTCAGATCATTGCCCCATTGTTACAACCCTTAAATCGAGTATCTATACAAATACTAATTCATGTAGAGTTGAAAACCAGGTGTTAAAACCACACCCGAAAGCCTACATATGGGAGCCCCATATAAGCGACGAAGCTTTTATAAAAGCTCTGGGAATACCCCTCGTATTAGATAAAATAAAGGAAATAAAAGAAATGGTTTATGAGCCAAATAGTCAAGGTATCGAAAGCGCAGTGAATGACTTTACAAACTGTATTTTAACAATTGCCGATAAAGCTAGAATAAGGCAAAAAATACACAGAGTAAGAAAGAAACGGAAGAAAAGAAGAAGAATACTAAGTGCCGAATGTTACGCCCTAGGGCGTCGTGTAAAGACGCTGTGCAAACAAGTGTGTAGAAACCCTTTTGATCGAGGCCTCAGACAACTGTATTACGCTAAGAAAAAAATGTTAAAACAGAAGTTGAGAGATATAGTACGCAAAGAGAGAAATCAGATCATAGACAAATTGGATACTCTGTATAGTGAAAACCCTAAGGAATATTGGAATCTGATAAAGGATCTAGAAAATTTACACACTGAAAAGAAAAGACCTGGAAACAGTATACAACCAAACATGTGGTTTGACTATTTCAAGAACCTTATGAACAAGAATCCAAAACTGTCAAAAGAACAAAAAGAAATTAAAAACTTTACGGACGACGCAATACTGCAAAAAAACTTCTCATCTTTAGATTTTAGGATAACTCCAAATGAAGTTCTAGGATGTATTGAAAAATTGAAAAGAAATAAGGCCCCAGGAAATGATTCAATTTTAAACGAAATGCTAAAGGCAAGCCGATTTGTTTTGACACCGATTTTAGCAAAGATATTTAACTTAATCTTAATTAGTGGTTGTTTCCCTGAAAACTGGTCAGTGAGCCTTCTAAAACCGCTTTATAAAAGTGGGTCTGTATGTGACCCCTCAAACTATCGAGGAATATGCCTATCCAGCTGTCTTGGCAAATTATTTTGTTCGGTTTTAAACCGACGTTTAGTACAGTTCCTTGAAGACAATGAACTGTATAAACCCAATCAAATTGCGTTCAGAGCGGGCTACAGAACGTCTGACCACATGTTTGTTCTAAAAACAATAATAGATAAATATGTAAGAGGCCGGGCAAAGAATGATAAGAAAGGTTTATATATATGTTTTATAGATTTAAGGAAAGCCTTTGACAATGTTTGGAGGGATGGTCTTTGGTATAAAATGTTAAAACAAGGTATTGGTGGTAATTTTCTGAGAGTGCTACATGACATGTATTTAAAATGTAAAGTATCCATAAAACTAGACGAGGGCGTCACCTCGTGTTTCAATACGAATACCGGAGTAAAACAAGGGTGTGTCATTAGCCCGACATTATTCAATATGTTTTTAAATGATGTTGTAGATATTTTTGATACCTCAGTTAGTGAACCAGTAACGCTACATGACAAGGACTTGAACTGCATAATGTATGCAGACGATCTAGCAATTATTTCTAAATCCCCTCAAGGAATGCAATACTGTTTAGATAAATTCACTCAATATTGTAACTCTTGGATGTTGAATGTTAATGTCACCAAAACTAAAATAATGATATGTAATAAGTCAGGCAGGTTGAATGATAAGAGTGATTTTGAAATAAACGGGGAAAAACTTACCTCGGTAAAGGAAATGAAATATTTAGGCATTGTTTTTAGTAATAATGGATCGTTCAAAATGGCGACAAGGGACTTAGCGGATAAGGCCAGGAGAGCATTATTTAAACTTTATAAATCTTTCGGCAATTATACGCCCAGTATTAAAACCTTATTACACCTGTTTGATGCAACTGTACAACCAATTTTGCTTTATGGATCCGAAATTTGGGGTGCTAGTGCAATAGACATGAAGAAAATTCTTCAAATAGAAACAGGGAAAACAGGACTGTATTATAAAAACGATTTTGAGAAAGTACACATTCAGTGTTGTAAAAATATCTTAGGGGTAAACCGCAAATGCAGCAATTTAGCAGTTTCAGCTGAAATTGGAAGGCATCCTCTACTTATTCAAATTGCAATAAACATGCTCAAATATTGGATACGAATACGGAGTTTGGATGAAAATGGCCTTGTCTATAAATCTTTTGAAGAAAACAAAAAATCAGTAAATAACGAACAAAGCTGTTGGTTAATGTCAATTCGGGATATCTTTAGTTCACTAAATATTTGTAATAATGGAAATGAGACCGTATTGGACCCTGAAAATATACAAATTTCTCATAAAGATTTTGTCGAGTTATGTAAACTTTGTTTGGAAAGGAGATTTGATGAACAATTAAAACTAGACTTATTTGATGATAGGGATACCCGTAAAGGAAATAAACTCAGAACCCTCAGACAATTTAAAAACTCAATCAAGCAAGAAAAGTATTTATCTCATATACCAAATATAAATTTAAGAAAAAATATCACCAAACTACGTCTAAGCGCGCACAACTTACCCATAGAAACAGGAAGGTATAAAAGACCAGAAAAAACTCCCCCGAATCTACGATTCTGTGAAGACTGTAATATGAATCTTGTAGGAGATGAATTCCATATAATTATGAAATGTGACAAGTATAAAGATTTACGAGTAGATTTTATAGAAACAATTAGTAATCTGGAAGAAAATGTTTGTAATTTGGATAGTCAAGAAAAATTCATATTTATAATGAGATTAGATAATGAAGTTGTAATAGATAGTTTTTCTTTGTTCACCAAAAACATAATTGCAATGAGGGGTAATTTTTAGATACTATATGTTATAACAAAGTAGTCGTGTACAATCTTATGCTTTTGTTTTAGTTCTCATTTACATATTTCGTATTGCATGACTTATTGTTTATTTAGAAAGGTGTTGTAAATGTTTTATATTATGTTTTATATATCGATTGTTGCATTACATTGTAAAGTGATTATAACTATGTCTATAAACAGAATATTGATGTACATCAATGATGTTTAATAAATACAATACAATACATACATGTATTGTATTTATTAAACTTCATTGATGTACATTAATATTATGTTTATAAACATATAAATCAATTTACAATGCAATGTAACAAATGAATATTCTGTTTGGAAACATATATATCATATAAATCAATTTACAATGTAATGTAACAAATCAATGTATTACAAAAGAAGGGGATAAAAACAATGTAAAAGGAATCTTAACCTCAAGACATTTTCCACTCACCTGTGCGTTGCATCACACTTGATTCAATATCCTCATCGGGTGCTGTTGAAATGAGGGTGATCGTATACAACCTCCCTGGAGTAAGCTGCGTGAAGTCAACTTTTCTGTTCATGATATTTTCTGTACGCTGTCCTTCTAACGGGCTGATAGTGACAGAATACTGAGACGCACCAGGCACAGCTCCCCAACTGACTGTGATCGAGGTTGAGGTGATTGACTGAACAATTACTTCACCTGGGTCAGGTGTAGCTTAAGAACAGAGACAAAGGAGGAAACCAATCAACGATTTGGTTCAACTCTTCGGTAGCTTGGTGAATAGACAAGTTCACTATAATTATACAGATATTGACTGGCAGGGGGTATAATATTATACAAATATTGACTGCTCATGAGGATGATGGTAGGAACTATCACTCCCAAGGTGGTGTTCACACTGGTCCTTCTATCACCCCCGAGGCGAAGCCAAGGGGGTGATAGAAGGGCCGGTGAGAACACCACCGAGGGAGTGGTAGTTCCCACCATCATCCGATTACAGAGCAGTCCATATTTGTTTTATATACCTCATCCTTTTTATTGATTCATGATTAGGTCTAGCTGTAGGTCTAGATCTAGCACTAAAAACAGGAAACTAGATCAAGAGGAATTACTCACCAGAATAAGAAAAATCCAACATCAAGTCCAAGGCAAGAGTATTGAATTCCTACGCGCTGCGCGTAACCGCGCGATTGCGGTAGCCTAGCAAATCAAAAAAATTGTGTGCGCAACTAAGTCGCGGGAGGGGTTAGGGGTCCTATCCCGGGGTTTGATAGTAGCTATCAAACCCTCTGACGTAATGATACTTAATAGATCGAATTGCTCCTTGACATGTGATATAGTTTTGACCAATTAGTGAATGACAATCGATGTATGAGGTATATTAATATAAAATATTCTTTAGACCACCGAAGGGAGTTATTTTTTCTCAAGAGGTTATATTTTCCCAAAACGCGCAGCACTGAGGGAAAATATGGTCACAAGGGAAAATATAACTTATATACCCCCTGCCAGTCAATATCTGTTATATTAGGTAGCCTGGGTTTGAACATTTAGGGGGATCCATTTTATCCATTTTTTTCTGATAATTTTTTTTTGTTTAAAGTGAAGAAGAAAACAATTCGAGAAACATTTTGAGGGAGAAAAAAAAAAAAGTGGAAAAAAAAAAAATTGAGAAAAAAATATATTTATATAAACAAAAATTGACCCTCCCGCCAACCACAACAAATTCCCCAAAATTCAGGCATTTTGAGTTTTCCTCGAAATTGACATACAAGATTATAAAGATATTTATGATTTAAAATTAAAATAAAATGTTCTGTTTTCCTAACAGTTTTTATAACTCAACAGATTATTGGGGAAAATCATTATGGTAAAACCGGTCACTAAAAGATGTTTACTTTTTTTGAGGCACTTCATGATCATTTTGAAGTGCAATTTTGTTAGGGCTTGAATGTTACACCATATTAAAGACAATGATAACACGTATGGCCATGCATCTCAGAATTAACATTGTTAAACGATGCCTTGAAAACGGGCCTTTAAAACGTTAAGTAAGTTACGTCTTCATACTAGGAAAGAAAGGAAAAGAGATGATAATGGATCATGTTTAATCAAATTAACGCTTAGGTAAGACTGTATTTTTGATTTTTGGTGTTTGTTCATCAAAAAATGAGGTGAAAAGGAAAGGGTAAAGAAGAATTGATCGACATTGAAAAGGTTGTGAGCAGATCACAGATGATGTAGAGTGAATTAGAGTTCAGAACATTGCTCCAAAAGGAACTATTTGCATACCTCTGCTCAGTAGCTTTGAAGGAGAATTTCAAACTACATTATTCCTTTTTTTACTACAGTATTCTGTCATATAAACAAAAAATTGAAGTGAAGTACCTGTTGTTACGGAAACTGGGGTGAAATCCATGAGGGCCTGACTTGTCAAATCTGGTGTTAAGAGAAAGGAGTACGCATCCACGCTGTAAGTCTCCCCAGGAATCAGGTTCTCAAAGGTAGCCTGATAGTAAGTTTCATGCTGAAGGACTTGTTTTGATTCACCGTTAGCTGTGATGACAAAGCCATCGTAGCTACTGTTAACTGGAGGCTCAAGCTCTACGGTGAATGAGAAGAAACCTGCCGATACCTCTGTCACGCTGACAGGAGCCTTGGGCACTGGGGAAGGAAATAATCAGAAATTAATAAGTGTATGAAGATTGACCTATTGCCCACGAGAAACCCCTGTACTAAGCCTATATGAATTAGAGAATTCAGTATAATCATGGGGTAAAGTTGAGTGCAGTTCCTGTAATTGCATTGTGAAAGAAATTTTCACCAGTAACTTTCACATTTAACTCAACTCAGAATCAAATGGATTATAAAAGATAGTAGCCAGTGGGCCGCACAAACAGTTAACAACTAAATTATACATACCCTTACCAATTTTGGCAATTTTTCAAATCTAAAAGTATGCAACAAAGGCCCTAACTCAACCAGTCCACCTATCATTCTTGAGTTATAAAAACAAAAACAAAAGTTAAATTTGCAAGTGGTATGATTAATTTTGTGGTTAACTGTAAAATTCTATTCATGCCTAAAGTTTGTGTTTTATACCACTTTTGGAAGAAAAGCAGTTAGCTAAGCAAAATACAGTGGCACAAAGGACATATCCGGAAAACAAATGCATATTACATGTAGTTGAAAATTTCAATTTTATAGCATTTTGATAGAAACACATGTTTAGGACATGGGACTAATACACATCTAATCATCTATACTACTTGGATTAGAATTTATATTACCCCCAAAAAAATGTAAATTAGATATGTCATATTACAACCTTTTATGAACCAATTTTACCAACTGTTATGCTGTTTCCGTTCTAGAAACCTTTTTGTGCCACTATATTTGACTATTAAAGATACATGTACCTAAGAGTAAACTTGAAAGCTTTGAAAGAATTTCACAATTTGCTTTCAGTCCACCTTAATTGACATGCAGTCCTTACTACTGAGTACATTAGAGATCGATTCCGAGCTACAGGCACAGACTACATAAAGGGTTGAAAAATCTTGCAAAACCCTCTGATTATCAAAATTTAATCGATAGCAATTCCTGTTTTTTTTTAATTACCAAACACCTTTCTATAAACATCGTACAAAATGTATACAAAATAATAGGTCAATTTGTGAAGCGCAGCTACTATATGAATATACATTACCGGTACTGCGCTTAATACAAGGTATCATATTATTACCCTGGCTGTAGCTGAGCTGTGAATATGAAACTGTGAATATGAAATGCATACAATGCTTACAGGTTACAAATGTTGTTGTTGCTGTATCGTTGTCTTTCTCGTTGTTCAACAGTACAGCTGATAGTAGTACATCATAACTTGTACCACCAATTAGGTCCGTGATATCTGCAGTGTAGATGCCCTTTGTAACTGTGATGATCTGAGCCATGCCTCCAGCCGATGGGGTGACTGCTATCTCGTATTCGTTTACAGCTTCAAACATGAGATTGGTAGCCGAGAATTCCACTGATGCTCTCGTATCATAGATGTCCACGGCTACAATCTCAAGGACATCCAAAGATTCTGTGGTTGAAACAAATTCAAGATATCTGAGTTAGTCTAATAACCATAACTCTGAAGTGAACAAACTCGTTTTTAAAGGAACTGGGCTTACTTAGAATCATTAGGTCATTGCTTCAGGTCAGATGGTTGCATTCCCTGACCTTTTGTGAAAACCTGCAACTAATTTATTTACGAAATGTCTGGGGTCGTGTTTGTGAAATAAACCCCTCTCATCTACAAATGGTCCGGTCTAATTTACCTGACGCTTTGTGAAAACCCTACGACAAATCTATGAACAGTTGCATGAGCTTCCGCTTTCGTTTCACAAAAGGTCTTGTAACGCGACCACCCCACCAGATCTGGGGGGTGTTTCATAACCAATGTTTCGTAAAGTCATGCGTAACTTACGAACAGCTTGTATATGAATAGCCAAATGGGATGCTCAATTATTATTAAATACATCAATTAAGGTTGAACTGTGCAGGTGTAGATTAACATTCTTATGATAACAAACATTTTTAATGCAAAGTATATTTTTTGCCATAATTTAACTGAGGTTATTGAGGGATAGAGCAACGTCGATCTGGCGCTGCTCAGTGGCTGCGGGGCTCACGATCAATTGGGCAAAAAGAATTTCCGTTTCGGTTTAATAAAATTTGGAGTGGACTATTAGGCTAGTATTATTATTATTTATTATTATTATTAAAACTTTGGACATCCTATCTGGCACTTCATATACAAGTCGTTTCGTAAAGTCATGCGTAAACTTTACGAACAGCTTTATGAAACACCCCCCTGATGATTCAAGTAAGCCAAGGGACTGACCTGTGGTTGTGACGATTTGAAAAGGAGTACCAAATGTCTGGCAGTTATCGGCTTGTCCTGACAGACTCAACACCTGGATATCATAGACAGTCCCTGGTCGAAGGCTTCGGACAGTAAACACCTGATCGTTCACGATGATGGGGTAATTCCCAGGCGAGGGTGGAGGGAGCACCCTCACTTCAAAGCCATCAGATCTAGCATTGTCAGGAATGTCCCATATTAGGGTAATCGATGTAAGGTCAACCGAGGTCATCTGGGCGAATGTTACTGCTTCAGGCACTGCATTGAAGATAATGATCAAGAAACATATATGACTTGAAAATTTCAATGTAAGTGGAGGTGTTGTGGTGTATGGTTTTTTTCACTTGACTCTAAATCCAAGGATTGAGGGTTCAAATCCTGGGCATGGCACTCACGTCCTTTGGCAAGACATTTATACACATTTGCAACTCTCCCCGAACACTTATGCAAGGGTCACTCTGTGGCCTGGACCCACCCTCCTCAGGTCATCACCTTTCTTCACCTGAGCCAATTATTTGTAACCTCAGGGTTTCACCATCACTTCATGTGCTTTACAAAAAACAAAGGCAAAGCATCACTCTTATCAGCAAATGTGTTAGTCCAGGCTTCACCCTTTGAATTATTTGCATAGGTGATGCTTCACTTTTGTCAGTTTTACATAGGTGAGGCTTCACTTGTGTCAGTTTTCCATAGGTGAGGCTTCACTTTTGTAAGTTTTCGGCCGGTCTGAAGCTTCACCACTGTTTCACCATACTGGCCATTTGCATAGTTCAAGCTTCACCACTGTTTCACCATAAAAAGTGCAAGGGGTTTTGAGAATTTATGGGTCGGTCGGGTTTGGGCAAACAAACCATTTTATTTTTGGCCTTACGCTGACCCCTCCGATGTGGCACTAGCATAAATTGTTGTAAAGGAGCCAAAAACACTGAGAACCACAATTAAAAATGATATCAGGAACTGACCACAAGGTTGAACTTTTACTTTTGTAGTGCAGTACATACATCATCTAGCTAGTACTGGTAGGACCAGGTATGACTCTGACCAAGTTTGGTCGAGATGTAAAAAACAAAAAACAATATCACAATTTTATTTTTAATAATTATGAAAGTCTAAAAGACGATTTAATAAAATAAAAATTGTACCCTCCACGCAAGTTCCAAAGATGTTTAAATTTGTGGAGGCCTACGCCGCTACGGCCTACGCAGATACGGCCTACTAGAAATAAATATGAACACCAATTATATTAATTGGGGGGGGGATGGAAGTTTTACTATAAAAAAAAGAAATGACCCACCTGATGGGTAAAAAATAAAATTGACCTACCTGAGTAAAAAAAAGAAAAATATGCCCAGCTGATGAGGACAATTACAACAGAACATTGTTGTAATGTCAATGAACCTAGTAAAATAGCCCTGTTGTTACTGTTGACTTGTTGTTGTTGTGAATTAGAACACAGTATAGTAATTCCACTGGATTATTATTATGAATGAATAATAATCAATATTACTACAGTCAACAATGTCAATTTAATTGGTTTGATCAGAGAAGATGCTTCTCTGGTTTGATACATACTCTATACTACTGTACTAAACTACACTACAGCCTACAGGTAAACAAAACATCAACAATATACACACAAAAAAGCTTGCGATATTGTTGTGTACAATTAAAATAATACATCATCCAATGTTTATTATTATTTTACCATGATGGATTGATGAAGATGTTTACAACAAACAATACACGACTAACACAAACCATCACAAACGTACACAGTATACAGTGCATATCCGCAGAATTCGTAAGGCTTCGACTCGAGCGCACGGCACTGCTGTGGCGTAATACCTTTGTGGAATACGTCAACATTGAAATCTCGCGAAAATATAGGCTAAGTTTTATGCACAGATTTCGTTAATAATCAATCGTAAAACAGGGTCGGAGTAGTACCGTCTCAAAATGATCGGAAAACTCTGAACTTTCTATTTTTTTTCAACTCACCTCGCAAAAACTTGGGGCCAAAACTTGGCACGATCTGCGCTGCGCATGCTGGGTACAATACCGACAGCTCGTAGGCTACTAGTCTCGTATACTGCACGTATACTGCGAATACTCACGCAACTAGTTATGTGTAGGAGACTATAGTAGACTACTCGAAAACGATCTCGTGAAATCTCGAAATCAGTTTCGCTGGAGAAAAGTTCGGTGACCTCAGGACAATCACTCTGCGAGTGCATGAGTGACCGGAATAAAAATTAAATAGTTGTTTTGAAACGCACGATTTCGACATGATTTCGACATATTTTCGACGCGACCGGTAGTGGCTTCGATGTCACATCACCTGAACAAACAAGGCGACCGATTGGATTCGATGTCACATCACCAGAAAAAACAAATTACTCGTCAAAGCTTCACACATTTCATCAATTTGTATAGTAAAGCTTCACCCAATGAAAAAAAACGAACGTTAGGACTTCACTACAACAACAAATAGGTCAGGGTCAGGCTTAGGCGTCGAGTCAACGTCGATATTTGGCGACCTCTGAGGAGGGTGGGTCCAGGCCACAGAGTGACCCTTGCATTAACAATGGGTACCTAGCAATTGTGAGGTAATAATAATTGCAAAGCCATCAATAAGACAGCATTGATGCTGATGAGGCTTCCCTTGGTAATCAACAGTAATATCAAGTTCTGGGTCCTGTCTTATAAAGAGTTGCAATTGATGGCAAAGGACTTGCGTGTATGCACTGAGCCATGTGTTATAAGGTACAGAAATGTAATAGGTATCACACTTTACATTTAATCATTTAAAAAATACCATGGTTTTGCTCAACATATCAGAATGAGCCTTGAGGCAGGTTTGACTTTACTTACATGATCGCACATCCTTTGGATTTGTTGTAATGGTGATACCACCACTACTAATCGTCTCTATTGTCACTTGATACAACGTTGCAGGCTGCACATCGAATGTGTGTGAGGTGGTCTGATCAGCCGTAACGTAACTCGCTTCCTCTAATATGATATCGGTATCTTTCTCTTGGATAAAGATGTGATGGGTGTATGGTGTGAACTCTCTCCACGATATTGCGATGGTATTGGTAGTAATCTCAGTAACGACAGGAAATGCTGAAAATCCTGTGTTTTTTATGAAAATGAAATTAATAAACAAATTAAACTGAACTGAACTGAAATAATAATCTGGATATACATGGTGCATAATTAAGTAATATTGACTGCCTTCTGGGCAATACGACATAAATCGCCCAAACCGAAGGTGAGGGTGATATATGACAAGTCGTATTGCCGTGAGTTAGGCAGTCAATATTACTATTATTAACCACATCAGACATCTAGAGCAAACAAGAAACTCTTAGAATCTTCTACTCTTAAATTATGTAGGCTACACAGGGTTTCCTAGCATTAGAAGTTGCAAAAAAATTGTCAAACCAGCACTGTTCATCCAGTGTTTGACAGATTTTCGATACACTGCAAACAGTTTGCCTAGGGTGTGATTGTTACGTCACAATAGAGTTTGCGCAAAGTGCGCATTTTCTTATACACGATGCGCGATGTAAATTACAGTAGCTGATGCGCGATGTAAATTACAACTGGCTCTATATTATTGCTCACTAGTTTAACACGCATTTTGCCATTGACTTTTCAGAGCGGGCTAAAATATTTGTTCATTGGTTTACTGTATAACCATATTGACCGGCAAATTACACACAAAATCCCATTGACTTTTCTGAGTGGGCTAAAATATTGTAATTTTGTTGGCTTATCCATCAAACCTTGAGGGCAATAACATTTAAAAATTGCCCTGCTCAGATGTCTGATACGGTTAATAATACAAAATATTGTCCCTAAACACTTTACAGATATTATTACCCCAGTCATCAGATTCAATACACGCACAATGTGCACGATGTCCACTCCCTGGGGAGTATTGCTATCATATGGTCAACATGAGGGGCATAAGGCAATTACTACACAAAGGCTTTCGTCATCCTACCAGGTCTCTATTTCTGTCCTGGGTGTGGTATGGCAAATGTAGATTATGCCATTGACATTGTGAAATAAACCTTCTGCAGGTTATGTGATATACTGATTCTGTACCGGTACTAGGTTTGCAGGTCTGCATGTATGTGACCATAACAAAGTGAGTAAAATTTGCTGAACAGTTTCTACAATGAAAACTCTTTGCACAGATATGTGTATATCAGGTTTCACATACATGTTACCTTCCCATTTTGGTGAAGAGTTTTGAACTATCATTAATTACACACACATGTGTCTGGAATATGAGGGAGTTTCAGGAGGAACATTTTTCATGTGGCATTGCAACTATAACATAATTCAACAAAGGAATATCTTTAGAAAGAATGAGAATACTCAGATGCAACAACTACCAAAATTAAACTTTCTCTTTATTGAAATAAAATATTAAACTCTGTCAGTGAGTTTACATTTCTTCTCATATTCGAAGGGTTCTGATACAGGGTAAGGGGGTTATGTTTACCAGTCTGTGTAAAAATTGACCTCTCCCTCACATCACTTCTCTGTGACAATCCTCCAGGATAGACCACAGCATATACCCTGACCGGGTATGAGGTAGATTGTTGTAGAAACTCTATCTTCTTCTCAGATACTGATGGAAGGATGTATGCTAAGCCCTCTGTACCATACTCTATTTCAATGATATCGACAAGACCATTCCCTGGATTGATACCAGATACTGTCAATGTGTCAACCATCGCTGTCAGACTGAAGTCAGATACTTGTTCAGGCTCTGCAAAGAAAGATATTGGAAAAACAAAGGTTTACGTCATACTGGCCAAGTTGTCAAGGTTGCTGATTTCAAACAATTTAGTGCTAAACAATGGCGTGGTGATCACACAAATCAAAACACTGAAGTTGCCCTGCTCCGTTGCTAGAATTATTTGTTACGGTGAACCTCACCTGCAGGCTCTGATGTTTGAAACCAGTAAACTGGACGAGTGAATGTGATATTTGCACTTCAGTACTCTATAAAGTTCAAGTTCAATTGCAGGAAAAAATGTCAATATTTATCAAGCTGTTTGTTGGTGAGAAATTATTCATTGTACTTTAAATTTCGTAAGAACAAAGTGAATGCATGTTTTTCATTAGGAAACAGGACATCTGAACAACCAAGTTTCATTTAGATGCATTGCATGATGATAAAATATGCATATCAGAAAATGTCAAATGTTCATGTTCCATTTTCTTTTCTTTTTTCCTTCTTATTGTTTAGTTCTTCTTAGTCTCAGGGACTCTGCTGAGGACCATGGGAGAAAGGTATTTGTGTGCCCAACCCCCCCCCCCCCCCCCTAACATTAAAGTGTATTGAACTTTTCCTCTGCAAGTCAAGGAATCTCAAACTGAAAGGCATTATAAAATGGAAGAACTTCCTTTCAATTTTTGCTTTAGAGCCATTGCTTACAGGAACCAGATGTGAAAAGCTTGTTTAATTAATAGTAGTCTACAGGTTACAGGAGCACAGCCATCACACACAAAAGGATATAATTATTCTGTTTTTATTTACTAATGTAAAGCGCTTTGAGCATGTTTATGTAAAGGCGCTATATAAATATCAATATGTATGTATGTATTTCAAATAGTTTTCATAATAAATGAATTGCTATGAATACAGAAACCCATCCAGAATATCCCTCATTTGGTGTTTATGAAAGAAATAAATACTTCCATTGTAGAGCCGGTCTACATGAAGTTGGATACATGATATCCCATTCTGCCCTCAATTAAACTTAGGCAAAGGCACAGAGATATCGACCTCATGGAGAAGAATGTGAAATTTGGTACGTTAAATTCACACACAGCAATTGGTAAATAGGGAGCCTATGACATCACAGTTGCATGGCAGAGTTGCCAATTTGTCTCCATTACTTTAATAGCGATCTCCATATCACCCAAACATTCATAGCTTGATAAATAGTTGTCTGATATACCTCAACATTTTGTTTAATTAGTTTCTCAGAGTTTTCTCTTTTTTTTAAGTAAGTTATTTGGTGATTATTATTTATTTTTTAAACCTCTCCCCTTCCCCATGGGATCTCGGCCATGGAGTGATGAACAATTCTGAAACTTAGGATGAAGATTGAGTATCCCATTGAGAATAAGCCCATGGGTTATATACAGTCAAACCTGTCTATAGCGACCGCCTAAGGGAAACACAAAAACTGGTCTTTGTAGATATAGGTTCCTTAAGTACATGTTTCAATGAAAAAACATTTTCAAGGTAAACAAAAAATGTGGTCCTTGTAGACAGGTGGTCTATGTAGACAGGTGGTCACTAAAGCAGGTTTGACTGTATATACATAATATGTATGTCAAATAGTTCTTGGATTATTGCTCATCAACCATTCACATTCAGCACTGTGTACAATATACATAGGGAAGAAGGGCATGGAGGAGCCTGGATTATCCACCCCCCCCCCCCCCCCCCCTCCCCTCATGCCCCTTTTAAGGTAAGTAGCCAATTGATTACATGACAAGAATACTTACTGAGCAAGACATCTTGAGAGCCCACCAAAGTTTGCCCAGTAAGAGTCAGAGCAAATACAGTCACTTGGAGAAGAGATCCCGGTTGATAGTCAGTAAGTGATTGATATGGTAAAGTGTTAAATTGTTGAGAATCATCACGTCTACCATCATACAATAGGTAGGTAAGTGCACCATCCACAGCCTCAAAAGACAATACAAAACTAGTTGTGGTTAGACTGGAGAAGGTGAATGTTCTTGGATCTGAAAAAAGGTGAAATAGGCAATAAATGATCATTTTAAAAAGAGGTGAAATGTACAGTAAATGATATTAACAATGATAGCAATAATAATAATAATATATTAAAAAAAATAATACTAATCTTAATATTGATAATAACAACAACAATAAAAATAGAGACAACAATCACACAAATAATAAGAAAAATAATAATAGTAATAATAATTGTGTTCATACTAATGACAATAATAATAATAATTACAATAATAATAATAATATATTAAACAAATTAATACTAATCTTAATATTGATAATAACAACAACAATAACAATAAAGACGACAATCACACAAATAATAATAATAATAATATTAATAATAATAATTATGTTCATACTAATGACAATAATGATAATAATTAGAATAATAATATCTGATATCGCTAAAAGAATCATGTAGGATTTTGGGGGATAAGAAAATGATTGGTTGTATTGTGCCTAAATATATTGTTTTAAAAAAAAAAAACATTTAAAAGATTACAAAAAAAATATCTTTATTTTTTTTCGGTTTAAATGTAAAGCTTTATCTCTTTGGAATTCCCATTTATTCATTGAGCCGTTTCCTAAGTGAGGGCAAATATAGAGATGATTGGTACTAAAAAAAAAATTAAAATAGCACCGGAAACAGACATACTACAACTTTTTTTTCTTGCCCATATCAGAGTAAATTGCAAGAGTTGTCCTTTAGCTTCAGCTTCAGCTTTCTGATCATTCTTGCTATTTACTCCAATGCGGGCAAGACAAAAACGGTAGTATGTCCGTTTTCGTTGCCAATATTGAAAGACAAATATTTATGCCAGGTGAACATTGGTTATATCAAGGTCTTGATATTTCCTAACTCCCCCAATACAACCACACAACAAAATATGGTATTGACAAAATCCATAAAAGATGCCAAATACAAGTGTTTTTCTTTTAATTCTACAAGAGATATAATATATCAGCCAATATTTGTCTTATGAGTCAAGTTTCGCGTTTAGTCTAATTAAGGCTTGCATAAATACTCCTTCATATAAACTGCGGCGGTTTACCAATGGGAGGTATTTCAAGCATATTGTAGCATACAGCACTTCACATGTTTTAATCTCACACCCACCACACAGATAGGTGAGTATGCATATAGTTGCGTGCAGCTACTATTTTTTCGGCTCTTGCCATTCATTTACTAGACAAAAGAATAGGCTACAGAAAAGGGCGGGACATGTGACTACCCTTCACGCCAGTGCAATCACTTACCAGTGGTGACTTGTACAGTTGCTGGGTAACTCTCTTCTTCTAATGCCTCATCTCTAGCTACAGCAGTCACGGTCACATCATACGCCGTTGAAGGCTGAACGTCATCAAAAACATAACTAGTATCCAAGCCTGCAATTATCAAAAGGTAGGTTTCGTCCCCACCCGCTGGCGGGATGAGGCGAAGTCGGTAACTAGACACTCCCCCATCAACCGGTTGCCAAGTTACAGTGATAGCTGGAGATTCATCGGAGGCAACAGCAGCTACAGAAGTCGGTGTGTTTGGTACTGAAAGAATACAATTTTTTAAAAAATCATTCAATAGATTATTTATTGATTTATTTATTTATTTATTTATTTATTCGTTTATTTAAACAGGGTAACTCTCTCAGTATTAATACTGTTTTTCTGAGAGGCCCTGTACACAAAAAATGATTACAAATACATGAAATAACAAACAGTGTTAAACGACGTATACATGATTTTATATATATCAGGATTATTTGTTTGTTTTGTTTATAGTTATTATATAACCCGATACTATACAACAACAAAAAACAAAACAAAACATTTGATAAAGCCATATTTGTCCAGCTGATAATCTAATATTAAATTTCTTAAATAAAAGCAACTGAAGTGTTAATCATAAATCTTACGCTATATCACATAAGAAATGTGAGGCTTACGTGTTTGCACCATCTGTGAGGTGGTGACAGCACTTTGACCAGCACGAGATATTCTAAGGGTTACATCATAGACTGTGCCAGGTGTCAAATTCACGAAGGTGAACTGTCCAGTTGTTTCATCACCATTAGTTACGGGTCCGTTTTGCTCAGTGGCGGTTGCAGTATTGCTACCCCCAATCTGAGCAAACTTGATGATGATAGAGTTGGTTGTCTTGGAGAAGACATAGAAACTGGCATCAGCTCCTCTCTCTGTAAGAACAACAAAACACATCAGTAAGTTCAAAACTAGAAAGTTTTTCTTATTCAGGGACTGATATTTTTGCGACAAAGAAGAAATTCCTTAGAACTACTTGTACTTCAGTGAATCTTGATCACTAAAAAAAAAATTACTACAGTTGTATCCAAGCAGAAGTTTCTGGTATCACAAAAACATTCTCCAACTACCATTTTTTTTTCTATTTGTGAAAAATGCATTTTCTGAGTGTCAGTAGTATTTTTTTCCTCCAAACAGTGTCTGTCTGTTGTCGGAAGTGTACTTGAGCGCTTAGTAGGTTGCCATCTTCATGGTTGAGAATGCATTTAATAGTGAATATGCAATGGACACAGCTGAAGTCACAATCCAATAATTAACAGGACTTGTCAAGTTCTTTATCCTGCTCATTGTGACTTAACTATGTGAAGAACCATCAAATATAGGCAATGAAAGAAAAAAGGTCAGATCGATTCGATGACAACTTCAGTTTCAAATAAATATGGAAAAATCACCTGTAGTAATAGATCTGGTGGTGGTAGAGCTGACAGTATTTCCACCATTCACTGTGGACACCGTGGTCACTGTATACAAAGTGCCAGGGGTAAGGCCAGTGATAGTTGTCTGAGTCGAAGATACTTCCGCTGTGATCGGGGACGGTTCATTCCCATCGGCTCCCACCGATGCCCCTGAGTAGGTGATGAGGTAACCATCGTATAATCCGGACATAGGAGGATTGTAATCCACCAAGGCAGAACTTGTATCAGGGTCACCTAATGTAAGGCTTACACCTTGAGGTACTTCAGGGTCTGTAAAAGTTTGATAAGAATAAAGAAATCAGTATGAAGCAGCGGCTTCTTTCAATCTTACTTCTTCTTCTTCTTCTTCTCAGTGCTAGATCAAGAGGGGGGGGGGGGGGGGCAAAGGGAGCAATGTGCCCCCACCCCACCCTTCCCCCAAAATAAGGAGGATGGGGGGAATAGGGAGTTAGAAGAGGGCTGAAGGCTAGTCCTTTTTCTCTTTAATTTTTCTTGGCTTGTCACAGAGTTTGTAGCTAAACAGCACATCAAAAACTTGATGACTTATTTCTTTCTTCTCGTCAAAGAATTTTCTGACTTTTTCCCCCCGCCCCTCGCTGCTTCTTGTTACCTTTAATACTAAGAAAGCCAGGTTATTTTCGTGCTTTCTCACCCTAGGGATCTCAGCCAGAGAATGAATGAAAATCCCGAAACTTGACATAAAGATGGGGTATCTCATAAAAAATAAGCCCATGAAGTTTTATATCTATACCGGTATCTCAAATGTTGTTTTAATAATCGCTAATTAACTATTCATATAATCCACCAAGTGACAATTCTGCATTGTGTACAGTACATGTGGGGAAATTTGAGAAACTAAATTGGGTGACTGGTGAAGGTTTTTTTAAATTGAATAGCAAAAGACGGTGAAACAAATACCTGCATGCAACAAAGGTCCTATATTTGATTTGATTTATTTATTTCTGTTTGATTTTCTTTTTCTTTTGCATATGGAGGAACAAAATATTGGTTAAAGGGGAAAAAGACAGAAAAAAGAAGAAAAAAAGAAAGAGGGGATGCACATCAAGATTCACAGATGTACGTGGTAGTTGGATTTCAATTTGTTATATAAAGATTTAAAAAATAAGAATATTGAGTGGCCAACTTGGGATATAATGTATATATATGTACATCATTACCCCTAATATACTAAATTTGTAAAGAAATCTTGGCTTGCACCTAGTAAATAAACATCGCCTGCTCTATCTTTTAATTAAAAACAAGTCAGAAAAAGTCTTGGAACCAGCAGCATTTGAACCTGCAATCTACTGCTTGCACAGTCACGATGAGCTGGAAACACACACCTTTAATAGCTCTCTCTTAATTCTGAATAATTAATATTCATTAGTCCCCCATTAGGACGATACGCTAACTTTGAATGTTAGGCTTCCTGAGTAATCTTCAATTTCCAAAGAAATGTTGGCTTGCACCCAGTAAATAACGATGGTGTGCTCAATATGCTCATAATTTTAAAAGCATTGTGGTTTACCACTTCATACATGTATGCAAACGAAAGACTTACATGTAAAGAATGATACTTGATCTACATTGGCAGAATCTACTGTGATGGTGATTGTGTACTCCTGCCCTGGAGTCAAGTCTCCCAGAAATGTCACACCTTGGACTCCTGGAGACCCAGAAATAAATGAGCCATCACTAGGAGCGTATTCAATCCTCTGTGTGTCTGATGTTCCTAAGACAAGCACAGAGGTTGTGGTGATTGGACCTAACGAAATAACGGCTGGGACTGTAAGGAAAAGGGAAACAAATTACACATAAACACACGTGTGACGAAAGAAAATTTAAACCGGTTATACATAGTGAAGAATTGGACTCTTAGGGATTTTAATTATCATTTGTAGATATTACAGCGTCAGAGGATTTTAAAGATTGAATTATTTGTTATATATAGATAAATACATAAAAAGATGATCATTATGCATTGTTACAAACCAATAAACAGCTCTTACCATTCACCTCATCTGGGTTAAGGGTGGCAAAAGTGGATTACTGTTCTGACAAAGAATGTTGGTGCCCTGGCAGAGACTCAAACCCTGTACTTTGTGATCCATGATTAAGTGACCTCTCCACTAGACCACAACACTTCTACATCATTCTCATTATAGAAAATGGATCTTTGATTATTTCTATCAGACCAACTTTTACTCCTGATAGATGCCATATTGTACTAGTTCCATCTCAGGTATAGCTGTAGCAGTATGGTCCCTTATTAAACTCGCTGCTTCCCTAGCTGCGCTGTTGGCTCTCTAATCGAGTCCTTAATATGCAAAGTGGAAATTGGGCAATGGTTTACGCACTGTTGGCAAGTTGAACAAGAGATGGTGCTGCCATAAACAGTATTCAAGGGCAGAAAATTCATTGGTTAAGTATCGCTATGAAATGTATTTTGTCTTCTTACGTGTCTCGAAAGCAGCAGTTCGTTCTCCACTCTGGCTAGTTAATCCCTGTTGGGTTGATTCAGCAAAAATAACGACAGAGTACATTGTTTCTGGCTCCAAATCCACAAGATCCACTGACAAATCAGTTGTGCTCATTTCAACGATCACATTTTCGCCCGAAGCTGGACAGATAAAAGTAAGGGGAATAGCATATAACGCCGTGAGAATAAAAGACAAATAACAAATTCCTCATTAATGGAATGCATGTAAAAATGAAAGCCAATATTGTAATGTCATCAGTAGTAGTAATAGTAGCGGTATTAGTCATAGTAGTAGTAGCAGTAGAAAAGGAAGTAGTGGTAGTAGTGATGGTAGTGGTAGTAGTAGTAATAGTAGCAGCAGTAACAGTAGTAGAAGTAGCAGCAGTAGTAGTAGTAGTAGTAGTAGTAGAAGTACTAGTGGTAGAAGTAGTAGTAGTAGAAGTTGTAGCAGTAGTAGTAGTAGTAGAAGTACTAGTGGTAGTAGTAGTAGTGGTAGTAGTAGTAGTAGTAGTAGTAGTAGTAGTATTAGAAGTACTAGTGGTAGTAGTAGTAGTAGTAGTGGTAGTAGTAATGATAGAAGTAGTAGTATTAAAAGTTGTAGCAGCAGTAGAAGTAGTAGTATTAGTAGTAGAAGTAGTAGGAGTAGTAGTAGTAGTAGTAGTAAAAGTAGTAGTGGTAGTAATAGTAGTAGTAGTAGTAGTAGTAGTAGTAGTAATGATAGAAGTAATAGTATTAGGAGTAGTAGCAGTAGCAGTAGTAGTAGTAGCAGTAGTAGTAGTAGTAGCAGTAGTAGTAGTAAAAGTATTAGAAGATATGAGATCTGACCCAACTTGGTCTTTAGCTCTATACCAATGACTAGGAAGATGTGCTCTGTGTTGAGCTATTGTGAGTCTGGGTCTTGGTCTCATGTTTTTGATCTTGGTCTTGGCCTTTGAGACAAAATATGCTATGATCTTTTAGGTTTGGCCCTTGAATTACAAAGCCCTAAATGTTAGACATTAATTGCAGCTCATGCTCTGTGTTGGTTTGTTACATTTGCCTGTTTTCTCGTTTTCTTGATAAGAAAGTAAAAAATACTTACACACTGTGATACTATAATCGTCAGCACCAGATGAAGCACCCCAAGATAATGTAGCGCTTCGTGGAAGAAGATTGCTCGGTGAAATAGGGCCTGGAGGGGAGGGATCTAAAAAGAAATCAACGTAGTATGTAACAATCGTTTACATGGGTACTAAGAACAGCAAAATATTATTCAGAAGAATACATATATTTACATAGTAAACAAACTGGTGACCCTAGATTTCTTGATGATGTCTGGTTTCTCTTTTACCAAAACTGAACATTAGGTTGTGGACAAGTTGATGATAATAATAGTAATAATAGTGATAGCTATAGTAATAGTGATAATATCAATACTTATAAAACAATAATGATACAAGTAAAAATAATAATGATAATAATAATATCAATAATAATAACTAGAAATATCGCAATCCAAATTGCAGTGCAATGGGAATGTTTCCGCTGGCAATGGCAGCGATTTTGTGTCATCCTTATGTCTAAAGGAGGGACAAAGATTTCCTCTCCCCTCCCTGAAACAAAAGGTTGACTTAGAGATTGCCACTAGTAGCTCCAACTATTGTCAAGACTAGGAGCAGCATCACCAAAACAATATATATATTTGGATTAGAGTATAATGCATCTCTGTAGAAAATTTGAAACAAATCTGTCAAGAAATGTGGCGGTTAGAGCACACAAAAGACAGCCACCATAATATGACCTTTGACGCTATAACAGATGGAATACAGCATCACCAAACACTAGGCTAGTGTATAAAAGACAAAAATATTTCATGTTTAATAAATAATGATACCCCCCCCCCCCCCATCAATAAGAACATGTATTTGAAAACATGAACCAATACACTGTTAAGATATGAGGCATTGAAACACTGCAACAACAACAAATTCCAAGTGGTTCACATTTTGTATGTTGTAGAACTATTTAGGTGTGGAAAGTAAATATATCTGGTGCATTTGAAGGAGGCAAATCTGATTGATTCAGACGTGAAGAAAAGTTTGAACGCCCATGGGGGTTCTGAGACCTGTTTCATAAAACTTGTTATCAATAACAAATGCAAAATGTCTATGACAAATTTGCTCTCAGTCAATCGATTGCCCTGATTTTAGTAGCTTATGACAGTTATTTTAACTTGTTATTGATAAAAAAAGGTTCATGAAACAGGGCCCTGTACTTCACTTACTTGTTTTGAAGTCAGCTGTCAAAGGAGGACTACTAGCGGGAGTTGCTACCAATGTGACTGTATACACAGTGCCTTCTGACAACCCAGAAAACTCAGCAAATAGTCTGTTGGTAGAAGGTATGGTAAACACAGGGTTTCCCTCATTTGGGGAAATGGAGACTGTGTACGCAGTAGCAAACTCATTGGGACTCCAAGTCACAGATAGAGATGTAGCAGTGATTTCCTTTAGTCGAATCAAACTTGTATCTCCAAGATCTTAACAAGATAAAACAGAAAGTAAATAATAAATAGAAAACAGATATATAACAAATATATTAAGGTATTAGTGATTTATGTGAGTAAGATCAAATTTGTATTTTAAATATTTGACAAAGAAATAAAACAAAGCAACTAATAGATAACAAATAAGGTCACAATGATTTATCTATGTAGGAAAACCTTCATATCTCCAGGATATGGAAAGCACTTAAATAGAAAACAAATTGATATACATGTTGGTAGCAGTGATTTTTGTCAGATGAAACTCATACCTCCATGATCTAAAAAAATCAAATAAAAAAAGTGTTTAATAGATAATATACTGATATAGGTAGATGTAGCAGTGATTAGTCTCTCCAACATCTGAAAAACACATGTACCAGAGTAATCAATGGCAGATGTAGATAAATGTTTTGCCAAGGACTGTAGTGCCATGCCAGGGCTTGAACCCATGACCTTCATATTTCCAATCTAGTGCTTAAACTATGACACCTCTACAATTAATTGTCTCACCTGTCATGAAAATGTTATTTGCTGCAGAACTCTGTGCCGAACCAGCTACAGATATGATGCTAACTTCATACTCAATTCCGGGATCCAGCCCTTCGATGGTGAATTCCGGAGTGGATGCCTCTGAGGGGGTAATAGTTGACCCGTACGGAGGGTCGTACATGACGAGGTAACAATCTGCTTCCCCTGGAGGAGGGGTCCATGATAAAGCTATACTGGTGTCCATGGTTTCCCCCAAGATATCACTCACAACACCAGGAACTAGAATCAAAATGAAATAGTGAGAAGCATTATTTAAGATGATGATAATGACTTACTGACTTAACCCTTTGAGTGCGAGCCCGCGCACGGCGATTGTTTCCCCTGTGACGGAGCGATTTCGGTTACATCGCCAGTAATGGAAAATTTGGCGCTGCTTTCTACTTTCGCCTACCATTGCGCCTCATTCAGTCATTTTCGTGATTTTTAGTAAATGTAAAAATGAAAGATCAGACTTTTTTCTTTCTAAAAATATAAGTTTTGTTCTTCAATACGAAAAATAAGGTCTGTTATTTTTGAGGGAAATTGCCGTCTTATTTTGCTGAAGCTTCACGTCTTTCCTTTTCAATACACTCACAATACAAAATGCGCAAGCACCTCCGCACGCGCAGATCGGTCGATACCTCCATTCATTCCCCTATTGTCAATGACAATGATTGTCTTCTGCTAAAGCTCAGCCAATTATCCTACATCCTCTTCTTTCAAAACAGTAATCTTCCAGAGTAGATACTTCTTTACATTTGTTTGTTCCTCTAAAGGGTAGGGTCCTGAGATAAGCTGAGATAAGCGTTTCATAAAAGAGGAGGTCCATACATGAATGATTCGCTAAATTGGTCAAGTTGATGAAATGAAAAGGCACTGGTAATTATAGTGGATAAGAATTACCAACTCCTTTTATCAATGCCTACTTTTATACTTACACAGTTTCGAGTAAGGTCGGTTATTTGTAGCCAAGTGAAACACGGCGAATCGCAAATTTAAATAAATAGGACTACTATAGGCCTAATAATATTATTATATGAATAACTACAATTCATCTATCGAAATGTGGGAAAAAACGCCCTCTCATATTGACCAGCAGAAATCATCCAATCACCGATGGAAAATCGCCATGTAATCATCTTCACTAACAAAACCAATATTCCAAAGCCTTGAATCAAGGCAAGAATGTAGAACAGACGCGCACGTACGCGTCCGTCTCCAGCTGTACGGTTATTTTGATTCGAACACTAACTTAGGGTAAAGTTGAAATGATATCACCTTTTTCTCGATTTTTTTCCACGTAACTTTATTATTTTTTTAATAGATGAGATAAATGTATATATATAATTAATACTTCAAAGAACTTTAGCACATAATAGCTAATAATAAGCTGGAAAACTTTGTCAATAAATTAGGGATACATCTCGGCTTCTGTAGAAGCCCGTCGTCACAGACTTAACAACTCGCTCGGCTTCTGTAGAAGCCCGTCGTCTCCAAAGTGTTAAGTGCACAGGACGGAGTGTCCCCTTGCGCTCCTACGGGTGGTCTGCCTCCATTCACTTCTGTCCTGTTGGGCAGCCTCCAGGCTTAATCCAGAGTCTTGGCGAATTTGGTATTTCCACCTCAGGGGAGGACGTCCTGGTGGCCGTGGCACAGTAAAGTCATTGGTGTGGACTTGTATTGGTAGGCGTTCCTGTGGCATATGTACCACATGTCCAAACCATTTCAGGCGGCGGTTGGATATTTCCTCATTTATTGTCTTGGAGATTTTCAATGACTTTCTGATGTCTACGCTTCTAATTTTATATCTAGAAGATGGACTCTTGCTATTGTCCGCAGACATCTCATCTCAAAGGTCTCCAGTTTATCCCGGTCAGTTTTCCTTAGCGTCCACGTCTCTGACCCGTAGGTGCCTATAGGTCAAATGAGGTTGGTCTTGGTTGGTCCATATATTGTTTCTCAGTCTGCCAAATGCCCAGGAAGCTAGATTTGTGCGTCTCTTGACATCTTTGGTAACCGAGGGGACTACACTTCCAAGGAAGACAAAGTCTTCTACCTTCTCTATAGGGTTGCCATCTACTGAAGTCTCCTCATCATCGTTTGTCATGATTCTGCATTTAGCTGTGTTGATTTTCATTCCTCATTTACCACAGACTTCCACCAGCTTGTTTGTTGATATTTGGAGTTTGTCATAGATGAGTTCGAGTAGAGTGGTATCATCTGCATAGCGGATGTTGTTGATGCGTATGCCACCCATCTGAACTCCACTGTCTAGGTTTTTGACATCTGCCATCACGAACTCTAGGAAGATGATGAACAGACTTGGGGAAAGAAGACAGCCTTGCCTGACGCCTGTCATAACTTGAAACCATTCCGTAACTTTACCATTTACGATGACAGCACATTTGGTCTGATCATACATATACTTAATGAGGATAATCAGGTTCTTCTCAACTCCTATTGAAAGAAGGCACTTCCATAAAGCATCCCTCCAGACAGTATAAAATGCTGCTTTGAAGTCCACAAAGTTCCAATGGATGGGGATATGTCTCTCTTTGGCCTTCTCTGAAAATAGCATCAGTGGTTTCTCTGGAGCTCCGGAATCCACACTGCTCTTCCGATAAATGCTCTTCAATTGTCTCTTGGATCCTACTGAGCACCATCCTGCAGAAAACTTAAGCCGGCACTGATAGCAGTGTTATGGCTCGGTAGTTAGCTGGGTCAAGTTTATCCCCCTTTTTGTACACAGGGGTAATAAGGCCTTTGCTCCACTCAACTGGTGTCTTGCCTTGTGTAAAAGCAGTGTTGATGATCTTCAGCAAGATCTGTGCCATGGCTGGACCACCAGCTTTCAGTGTTTCAGCTGCTATGTTATCAAATCCCGTTGCTTTGTTATTCTTTAGAGCCTTGATCGCAGCTTTAACCTCTTCTATGGTAAAAGGTGTAGTCTGGTTTTCAGTAGGAGGTTCAGGTATATTGCGAAGTGTGTTGGTGTCTCTCGGGAACTCTGTATTCAGATGGGTGCTGAAATGTTCTTTCCAACAATCCAAAACATCTCCTGGAGCAGTCTTGAGAACCCCCTCTTTGTTCTTGGCTGCTGGTTGTATCTTCTCCTTCTCACCAGCTAGTTTTCTTACTTTCTTAAATAGCTCATGGCTGTCATTTTGTGCCTGTGCTGCCTCCATTTTCTCTACTTCTTTCTTGAGAGTCTCCCTCTTCCACTTTTTGACTTCATATTTAACTTTTTTGTTAAGGCGCCGATACTTCATAATATTATGATTATTATGAGGGGAGTTCAGTTTAGTTACCCTAGCCTTCCTTCTGAGTTCACAAGCATCTCTCACATGTTCTGGGAGATGTTTCACTTGTTTCCCTCTCCTGATGCCAACAACTTGCTTGGTAATCTCATTGGTTGCATTCATGAACTTCAGCCAGAGAACATCTATGTCTGTATCTTCCAGCAGCAACAATGGTTCAAATGCTCCACCAATTCGGGCTTGGACTTCTTCAGCAACAGATGGGTTTTTAAACCTGCCCACATCATACGACTTCTGTACGCTCTTTATTCTTCTAGCTTTTGGTGGCTGAAACTGTACATTGGCTAATACGAGGTTGTGATCTGACCCAATGTCAGCAGAGCAGAACGACCTACTATTGTTGACGCTCTTTAAGTCATCTTGGTACACCAAGATAAAGTCAACCTGGTTCTTATATAGGCCACCTGGCGAGGTCCAAGTTGCTCTTCGACAGTCCTTATGTTGGAAATATGTGTTACAGACTGCTAGCCTATGGATCATACCGAACTCCATTAGCTTTCTCCTGTGCTATTCATCACTCCAAGTCCAAACTTGCCTAAGGCAGGGTGCCCATGTTTTAAGGTCTGATCCTATCTTGGCATTAAAGTCCCCCATAATTATCAACTTCTCTTTCTTTGGGATTTTTTGGATATTTAGTTGAAGCAGAAGCAGATCATAAAATTCATCACTCTCTTGATCACTATGTCCAGTTGTGGGTGCATAAACTTGAATGATATTCATGACTGATAATAATAATAGTAATAACAACAACAACAAATATAATGATAAGAAGAAGAACTAGATGGAACTTCGACTGCACATAGTCGAAAGTGATGCCTCCGTCATAGAGCAATTTTACAAACCAAATTGGACGAAATTTTTCAAATTTAAGTTCGGTTGTAATCCATTAAAAGGCTCTCAGAATATCGTGATTACAAGCAATTTCTCATATACATGTATGACCCTTTGATCTTTGACCTCATGACCCCAAATGCAAGACACATACATGTCTTGAGTTTGATAGTAATCCATCCATCGGTTCTAATGATAATGCAATCACAAGCTATTTTTGCATACATAATGAGCCCCATGACCTTTAACCTATTACCTCATGACCCCAAAATCTAATCAATTCATTGGCTCTGCAAGATACATACATGACCTAAGTTTAGCAGAAAGTACGTCATCAATCGTTTCTTGAGATAACACGATCACAAGCTATTTTGGCATACATAATGAGCCCTGTGACCTTTGACCTTTGACCTCATGACCCCCCAAATCTAATCAATTCATTGGCTTTGCAAGTTACATACATGACCAAAGTTTGGTAGGAATCCATCGGTCGGTTCTTGAGATAACATGATCACGAGAACGGGACGTACGTATGTACGGACGTATGGACAGATGTACGGACGGACGGACGGACAACCCGTAATGCATTCGCTTCCAAAAACAAATCAAATGTATAGGGGTTCAGAAATGAATACACATATGATTCGTACCATGGACAATGCATGTAGAAATCACTTGGCTATATTTGATGTTTGCTTGCTGCCCTCTTTTGGACATCCTCATCATTATACCTGTATTGCTCTATAATGTTGGCCTATGAAATGAACCAGACTATTAAGGTATATTCCGAAATGAAGTGGCAGGTTAAGAAAATTGTGAAAGACAAGAGACGTTGTGGCTGGTGATGTTTGACTGAAAGTGTGCTCCAAATGTCCGACTAAAAAAATTCTCTAAACAAGACATTTATAAAGAGTGAAACTTTACATCCTATTATTTGCAGTTTCAATTTGAATCTGTATTAAAGAAAACAAAAATTAGAAATAAAAATTATCATGAAGTAGCCGAAGGCCACTATTAAAGCTGAAGTTGTGAATTCCTTGTAAAAGTGTTTACAAGAAAATGCATGAAAACTAGATATATCGCAATCTCCATTGCCGCGCGATGCAAATGCACTAGCAGGGATTTTTGTTTCATCCTTATGTTCAAAGAAGGAACAAAGATCCCTACTCCCTTCCCTGAAACAAAAGGACGACGTACATTTAGAGATCGCGACTAGTGGCTCAGACTATTGTCAAGACTAGGAGCAGCATCACCAAACACTTCAGATGTGTAGATTGTACCAAGATACATCTCAACACCAAATTTAGAGCGCACACAATAAAATGACGTGGCGGCGACGGCTGCTGAAACCAAAGCATCCTCTGGCATACAATTAAAAAAAAGAGAAGCATTACCAAAAATTATGTCACCGGTTGCAGGAATAGAGTATGTACGATCAGCTAACTCCCCACTGAATGTCTGAACTTCAAAGGGGTATGAAATTCCCGCCTGTAGACCATCGATTACCACTGACGTCTCGCTACTTCCCACGAAGCGTTCTTGATCACCATACGTGATCCTGAAGCCATCATACTTGTGATACTGAGTTCCAATAGGCTGCTCATATGTCACTTGTACGCTGGTACTGGAATCAGGGCTCAGCAGAAGGTTTGTTGCTGGATTAGGAACTTAAAAGAAGAGGATGTAAATAATAAGATATTAACAATAATAATAATAGTGATGATAATAATAATAATAATAATAATGAAAAGAAGAAAAAGAAGAATTATACAAATAAAAAACAAAATTAACAATGGTAATCTTTACTTGGATAGTGCTCATATCCATAATGCTGTGACGCTGATGGTGTGTTGATACATTTATTGTGAGACGTTTGACAAGAAGCGCTACGTCTGCTGTTGATACATTTATTGTGAGATGTTTGACGAGAAGCGCTACCCTTTTCTCAATATTTTCATCAATTTTGTTACTTACATTAAAAGCCACACTGTATCACTTGTTTCCTCTATATAGACACTTCCCCAATCGGTGCTTATTGGTCCCCCATGATCCTCTTTTTCTTATGTTAATTGAGAGCTGAGTTAATGAAATAGCCACTTGTCAGTGACCTCATGGGGTGGTCAATCCTTTTTGATGGAATTAGTAGTACAGCCGGCCTTTAAATGCTTACCGGTAATTTTAAAAAGATTTCAACTCATTTTGACCAGACACAAGACCTACAGTCATGAGAACAAACTTTGACTTTTGTCTAACTTCCTTCATTAAACACCCAATAGAGATCTGATAGGCCATAGATTACAATAATATCACTTATCTGCTATTTCAGCCTCTGTCAGAGGAGTAAAAGCTCTCTGAAAACTCAAAATCGAAAGCTTTGAATATAAAAAATTGTCGACCTAAAAAATCAGCTTTCGACTTTATGACATCATCTTTACATGGAGTGTGCATATTCACAATGACTTTGTATTCATTTAAGGGATAGTTGAGTTCTTGTTTCAGACCGCAAATGCCTTTAGAGAGTGCATGGTTATTGCTCTTTTTCTTATGAATGTAGTTTTTAGTGCTCTTTTAGGAACTAAAATTGCTATGAAGGTAGTTTTAGACCAAAAAATGTGTAAAATTTAGCCAATACCATCATACCCATTCAGCTCCACTTTCAAAAAAATATTGTGACCATTGATTAATTAATTAATTAATAATAACAATACCCGGGCCGGCTGATTTTGCAGATTATAACCAACACGAAAAAGCCAACAAAACGCCAACATCGGCATTGACTTGAATAAAACATATAAGGCGCCATCTCGTTTTTTCAACAGCTTTGATTTAATCAAATTATGAAATTATCAAATATTTGTGGGGCACCACAAATATTAGAAATCGTTAGATTTATGGATATTTCAGCCGTCTCTGAACCGACTTTGATCCAAGATGATTTTGTCAATTAAATTGTTTGTTCTTTCAAATTTGACACTAACTTTTTCATTATCTCACAACAAAAATTATTTTGTGTAGCGCCATCTGCAACAAAACTCAACTACCGGTATCCCATTAAGCATGTCTACTTGCCTAAGGTAGATGTTGTCACCGAAACTGCAGTAAATTTCACCCCCGTTGATTGAAATTGGAGGGGTGCTGAAAAAGAGGTTTTAATTTGCTTTTGTGCAATTCTACATGTGATAGAGAAAATGTATCTTTATTTCTCTACGTTTTTATTCTACATTCATTCAGCTTTCCATTGACATAAAGTTGTTTAAACCTCGCATCAGGTGCAATTTTTAGTTGAATACAGACCGTTTCCTTAACACAAAGAGCATGCTATAAAGACTACACCAACCTGTTCTATACCGAGATGAGTAAACAATGGCTTGTGTATTGGAGTCGGTCATTTGCAGTTCATAAAGCAAACCCCCTTGAAGCCCAAGATAAAATAAGGATGTTAACGTTGTGCCGATTGCACGCGGGGCTACAGTAAGTTCTGTGGACGCGTCCACTGATGTTCCAGAGAGAAGGGTGTTCACACCCGTAGCAGGGAAAATCAGGCGGAAAAAGGTTGATCCTACACTTTCACTGCTCATGCACATTTGACAAGCTAGGATGACAAACAAAAACAAAAATATTGTAATTTCATCATTGTACAGGGTGAGTCAAAAAAAAGTTGACACTAAGAAAATTGCTAATTATTTTAAAAATCTTCTATGAACAGTAAATGATTATGCATCCTATGAAAGAGCGTTTTATCCCAAATCATTTGGTATCATTTTTGTCTGGTATGTGTTCATGCTTGGATGAACAAGAGGCATTGTTTGAGAGAGTGCTAAAATGGATTTGAGCCAAAGTTGCTCGTGTGATGTTTGAATAAAACTATTGGGATTTGGGTATTAATTCGGTCTTTGCAGATCCAAATAACATCCCTAACAAAATTAATCAATGCCTCCTGTTCATCCAAGCCTGAACACATACAACACAAAAATGATACCAAATGATTTGGGATAAAACACTCTTTCATAAGATGTATAATAAGTGTACTGTTCATAGATGATTTTGAAAATAATTAGCAATTTTCTAGGTGTAAACTTTTTTTTGACTCACACGGTATATTAAACACTCTAAAAAGTTAAATTTGGGGTAATTCTTGTGGTCTATTATTTCTGCCATGGTAGTCCTACATGTTTCTAGAGTTGAGGTGCACCGACTTATTTAAATTTGAATACATCTTCCAAGATGGCTGCCAAGATGGCTGACATGTTACAATATAAAAGTAGTAGTGACCAATCATAAGTTTGCAAGAAGGAATTCAAAGTAAGAGAGTGTCAGGTGTTGAGTGAGTTGAAGGTTGGATAGTCATAACAGAGAGTGAGGTTGCCTTGGCAGGCAAGGTTGAATGGGTAAGAATGAGTAAGGGCAGAACAAAGGAAGTATAAAGAATAGAGATAAAGAGGAAGGAATATAGGTCATGACTGCCCCTATGTCGACAGAGTATGCAAAGCTAAATGTAAATTAAAGAATTACCAATGAGTAAATCATAATCTTACACTAGGGGCGTTCACACCTACAGAAAAAAGTGAGATTTAAAAAACGATTTTTGCATCGCGATCCGATTCCCAGTTAAGGGGCTTTCACACCAGGCCTTGTGTAGAGTTCCGTAGAGTTGCGTACCGACTACCCCGATCGTACGCAACCCTACACCGGCCTACGCAACTGTACGGGGAGGGACGCAAATGGGTACGCGAGATGAACGCAAAAAATTAAATATGTTTAATTTTGTTTGCGTACCTTCGGCGTAGACACTTTACGCAGAAAGTACGCAATTTGTACGCAAGTCTACACAACACTAAGCAACTGTACGCCAAGCCTACGCAACTGTACGCCAAGCCTACGCAACTGTACGCCAAGCCTACGCAACAATATGCTACCCTACGCCAGTCCGACGAAGCATTAAAAACGTATAAAGACGTCCTAGATCCAACCTGCGCGCATCCTAGCCACAATGACTCATTGATCCCTGCTGGACTTTTCATTACCCGCTGGACTCTATTGTCACTGCTGAACAATATCTGCATGATTTAATTATTTCTGCTTTAATTACTGCAAAAATGCAAGGAAAGAAGTGCAAGGGTTTTTTTCCATCCCTCTGGAGTATCTGGGCACATGAGAACTTCGTCAGGTAATTCATCGAATATTGCCTGGCACACTGGTGGGTTAAACACAGAAATGGTGTTATTTATATGGGCAACTCTGAATCTATATTGAAGTGTCTTGTAGCTGTTGCCGGTGGCCAGAAACCTCAAGGTGACAGCCAGCTTTAAACCAGGTTCCAGAGACTTCCTGTAGTTAGTAACTCGTTTGGTAATCCTCGGTACAATTCGTGTCAGAAGTTCATGGAAATCCTGTGGCCCCATCCGCATGAAATTGGTAAATGCAAAAACATCCTCAGCATGCAGTTCTTTCATCAGCTGTTCATATTGCCCCTGCGCTGATTCTTCTTCTTCTAGCTTCTTTCCCCCTCACTTCTTGTTCTTCTCCCAAGCGTTCATGTTCTGCCACTAGACTAATTCATCTGCAGGGCATCCAGATACTGGAGTATTGTACCTTTTTGCCGAGGGCCCAACCAACTCATGATCTTTTTCTGCCTGTGTTATTACAACAGTCAACTGTAATTCCAACAGCAGTGATGTGTTCTGGACAGCAGGCAGCAGTGGATTGAGGGGCAGAAAGCTAGGTTTATAAAGCGCCAATGGCTACACTCACGGCTCCTACGAGCGTCTATTGCATTTCTACATGGCACTTTCGCACACAGTAAGCAACCCTACGCGACCGTTAGCAACCCTACGCCAGGGCTACGCAACCGTACGTAACCCTACGCCAGGCCTACGCAACTGTACGTAACCCTACGCCAGGCCTACGCAAGCGTACGTAACCCTACGCCAATTGCATACGCCGTAGGTACGCGGTGCCTACGCACAGGGTACATAACTATATGCCATTGTACGCAAGCCTACGCATAACCTATGCAGGGACTACGCCGAAACATCATTTTTTCATGAGTATGCAGCCTAACTTCGGCGTAATCGTTACGCAACTCTATGCAGATCCGGTGTGAAAGGGGCTTTAGTCTTCTGATTTTTCAGGAAAATTGTGATTGTTTGCCGGGCGCTATGTGTATGTGAATGGTATTGAGAATCAAAAATTGATTGATTTACTCCTAGGATTCCAAGCAAACAACATCGTTGAGATTCATGCATGGGCAGTTTGGACGTTCTTGCCGTCGAGCGAGAGTTCTCTGTGTGTATTGTCGCAAAAAAAATCTATCTTTGATTCGCGATCCAATTCGCGCTAAATTGACATGTGTGAACGGTCGCCCCCCAAAAAAGCAATCTTTGCATTGCAATCCAAATCGCACTAATTGTTATGTGTGAACAGGCCATTATGACCACAACCTCAATGTGATTTCTGTTCCGAAAATAGTAACTTACGTGGAATATTGATGCCAGTATTTTCAACTGCTGATCCCCCTTGGCCATCAGAGTTGACAGCCACAACGCTGAACGTGTAAGTGGTATCATCGTAGAGATGATCAATCTCATATAACCCATCAGCATTGGGGAGTAAGGATCTCTCATACACATCATTGGTGTTCGTATTGGTTATGGTCACATTGTAGAGCTCAGCGGTGTTGCCAGTAGCTGGTGGATTCCAGGCCGCTGTGAACCCCCATTGCTGAATATTGTTGATGACAAGATTCTGAACAGGTCCAGGTACCTGTGCAGTGGATAGCTGGAAGACATAAATTCAAAGAAAATAATACTCTTAAAAAGAGCAATCCGACCTTGTAATATGTTCATTTTATGAAAGCGAAAAATCAGAAGAACAGATGGTGTAAGATGGAAATAAAACTGCCCAATAATAAGAGAGTTTATGCGTGTTTAAAAAATGAGATCACTAAAGCTCATCGAATCTCAAATTGGAAAGTTTGTCAGTAGATTGTGTCTTATTCACAGACAACGCTCCCGTTTATCGTGCACAAAAATAATTGTTTATTTTCTCCTACAGCGCCATCTCCCTTGGGGAACTACTTATAATATAATATGGATAATATTATTATAGGTCCTCTAAACAAAACAAGGCACTCCAACGGAAAAGTTGTCGGGCACTACATCACAGTGACAATACCGATTCAGAAAATTTGAATTGCCATGCATACAGTGATTAAAACATTAAAAGGTTGTAAACTTTTTAATTTGTTGTCTGATTTCATTCAAACTTTCACCTGTGTTCTTTTCTGATTGTTCTGCTTTCTATTAGATTAGTTTGCTATCACGGTTGGATTTCTCTGTTTTGGAAAAAATTCAACCAACTGTAAAAAGCGTACTGGTACATTAGAATGCAGACTTGATATTTTAACACCAAAATATTTATATCCTGTGTGTTTAAAATGAAAACAAGACACACAAATATTAGCCTCAATGATAATAATTTTGTTTACTTAGGAAGCATCAACAAGATCAATGCTCTTCTTCCCGAGGGGCGAGGGCCGTGTTATTAACATTACTCTAGCAATTACTTGGTACCCATGAAAGGAAACCCTACCCCAAGAAATAACTTTGATTCTGAAAGGTTTATTGTAATCTTTCCCTAATCTACAAGATTTCCCATTAAAATGTATGAGAGTGGTATAAAGCAGGATATTCTTTACATAATAATGAAGTTTCTCAGCTCGACATGGCCTTCGCCATTTTCTTAATAACGTGAGTACTATGTGTAATTTATTCAAGTTTATTGCTTGGTTGTTTGCTTATTCAAGGATACACTACTATGCCGAGATCCAGTAGCGTACGCAGGATTTTTGCAAGGGGGGGGGGGGGGTTTAACATTTTTATATCGGGCGAAAATTTCGCAACGAATCAGCCAGCCGCTGAATAAGCGGGAGGGGGGGGGGGGGGGGTAAGAGGACATATTTTGAAAATTTGACCGATTGACATTTTGTTCAGTTGGGGGGGGGGGGATAGGGTCACCTTTTGGGGGTTACCTATTAGCATAATTTTTTTTTTTTTTTGTATTATTTTTTTATTTAAAAAAATATATATATAAGGGGGGGGGGTCCTCCAAAATACACACATACAAAGAAATTGAAGGGGGGGGGTTTAACCCCAAAACCTCCCCCCTGTCTACGCGCCTGTCAAGATCTATATTCGGATTTGCTTGTAACTTAATAAATACTATCACAATGTAATCAATGCATCACGTCATGATTTGTTGGAGTCTCCACTCTCCAGTATATTTCACTTTGTGAAGTCATTTATCAAGTGTATTTAAATTTATGGATGCTTCTTCTTTCCCAAATATGTGTGTGGTGATGAAGGTTTTCATTCCCTCCTGGGGCCCCGTTTCACAAAGCCTTTTTTCAATGACAAATGACAAAAATCAGTGACAAATCTGCTGATAACCAATCAGCAGCAAGGATTTCAGGAGCTAATAACAAAAACTGTCATTGGTCACTGATGACAAGTTTTGTGAAACGCCCCCCCCCCCCCCCCCCCGAGGCTTGCTTCAGTAACTTGTCATTCAAAGCCCTTACAAAATGCATTTTAAAAAAACAGCAAACATTTCTGCACATTTTGTATCCATTCTTGTCACATGATCACTTTTTGTTTTGATACTAGGATTTTTTTATGGGAAAATTATTGTTTAAATCCCCTAAAATGTCATTTTAGTCCAAAGTTTAGTGGCCAGTTCGGTGGCCAGTTCGGTGGCCAGTTCGGTGGCCAGTTCGGTGGCCAGTTTGGTGGCCAGATCTGGAGAGGAGCCGACCCTGTCCAAATAAGAGGCTAACGAACGAAAGAGACAGACATTTTTTATCTACTCCCTCTGAGCCATAACACGCTCCCACTACATATATACATTGGATCGATATTATGAGTCTATATATAAGACTTTACACTAGTTTTAACCTTGCAAACCATTTAGAAGAAAACAATCCTGTCTGAATTGGCATTAAATTTCAGTCACCATACACATACACACATTGATTGTACTATGTTTGGGGAAAATATTTGCATAATTTGAAAACATTTTTCAAGTACATGTATATTATGATGGTAATTCATTCCACTTTTAGTATGTATTG